>OZ059803.1:10662711-11115681 GCA_964057025.1 Standfussiana lucernea | reverse complement strand
GTCGTTCTTCCACGGACAATATTAACACCGCAATTCAGAAATTGGCGTCAAATGAACTATCTATCGAGCACGGAGTTAAACAGCTAAAATGTAATGCATGGAAAGCGACCGTACAAACAATACAGGCTATGAAGATTTTCAAAGCAGCGCCATCTAAAGTGCCTTTTGCTATCATAACTTTTTGAAAAACCCGATAAGTTGATTTAAAGTTATCTTGTGAGCACATTTATTCATTAGTACCATTTTAGTTCAATAGATGATCGCTTCTTGAACACTTTAAATTCATATATCTTTTGATTAATAGCATGGATTGCAATGAAACAAAAACTAATACCTTTTCTAAGTTACGCACAATACTTGTGCATTTCAACCAACTATATTGGTTTTGTAATTTCCACGTGATACTTAAACAAACAAACTCACTGGCTGCAGACATACAGACTGCAGACACAGACATACAGACACACAGGCGTACAGATAAACAGACAAAAATTCTAAAAATATTAGCAATGGGTTCTATTTGTTATCCTTTAACACCCCTACTATTTTTTTAATATTAGATTTGTTATATGTATAGATTTCTTTGACATTTCTGGGGACCCTGAGGCCCCGGACTTTTGGAATGTTTATGAGGGCCATAAGACGGCTCGCAGAAGCCGTTAGATGCTTCTTAAAAGCTTATATTTGTTACAGGCATGCAGTGTTCTGCTGCTGGCGATTTTGGGAGAATCTTATTGTGAGTATTAATTTGATCATTTTAATGTACTGCATGTATTAAGAGCAGTTTTAGCCAAGTGGCCATCACCACTGTTCTGAAAATGATGAAAGAAAACATCGTAAGGGAACCGGCATGTGCTGGTTTCCCACGATGTTTCATGACCTAAAATTTAATGACGTGTGACAACCTTACATCCGAATGCGGCTTGCGTGGTAGAGTATGGACCACTCTTTCTTGCAGAGTGGAGGCTTACATCGGTAGTGGGCAGAGCTGGGCAAAATACCAGTTTAGTTTTCAATAAACTTTTCGCAAGTGTCCTTATCTAAAAACGACTTTCACTTACAGTCCCAAAAGTATCATAATAAATAAATACTCAAGTATATTTGGAATACGTTAGGTACTCGTAAGTAGGCACAGACTCTTTTATAAAAATAAAAAAACTTTACACGCGTACAATTTGACCATCTAAATTTTGTCGTTAGATAAAAATCCTGACCTACATGACGCAGTTAGTACTGGGTAATACGATCCCCGGTTTACGAATAAATACAGAAGTATATAGCCAAGTACTGGGGTTCGAACCCAAGCCATGCAAGTTTGTGTCATTTACTTTATCACAATGGGTCAAAACGGTTGAGGAAAACATTGTGAGGAAAAGATATGGGTCATCCACAAATCCGTTGACAAAAAAAAAATGTTATAATTATGCTGCATGCACATGAATTGTTATCTCTTTGATATAATTTGTTTCTAACTTACAACCGCAATATCCCATTCGGTTTTTCCACTAACCAGTGACAGTGAGGACCCCAATGGAAATATTTGCTACCACATTTGCCTCGTTACTGCCGGCAACGTGACTGTTTGTCGGTCGTAACATCAACTTCGCCGTCGCATAGACTCAGCGTAGCAGCGTAGGCCCGCGTAGCACTAAAGTAAAAAAAAATGTCTGTGCATTCGGTCAATACTTCTTAATGTATCGAAGTAAATTCGCAGGCCTTGTTCATTATTTAGAAAACCATTTCGAGAAAACACGAACTGCAGCTAGATCTCCTGCTAAGATGTACAGCTACGAACTAATAGCACTCTATTAATTCCAGGTAAAACTACAACTACATTCAACAGTACAAGAACCACTTGGGGTGATAGCTACAAAATGAATGATACCCAAAGATTCAAAGTGCATTTCGACGACAATGGATACCATTTAGAACCAATTTATAACAATACCAGTTCTGGCTCCAAGAAATACTACAATTCTAGAACAGTCTATGATCACTTTACATCGCCAGGGGCAACCAACGATAGCCAATCACGTAGCTCTACGAACGCTGTCAACAATTATACGTCGAATGGCGCAACTAACTCTAGATCTAACAGCACAGCAGAATTGTTTAAAAGCGACAAAGAACCCAATAAATTACAAACAGATACTCCTGTTGCAACTTCCTCAACTGTCCCCTCAGCCTCGAACATAGGTGGGACACCTATCACTGGTAAAATAAACATGTTTCCGGATGGTTTTCCAAACGGACCACTGTATGGCCCAATGTACGGGCAACCAACAGGTCCAATGTACGGGCCACTGACAGGTCCAATGTACGCACCACCGACTGGTTCAATGTACGGGCCACCGACCGGTCCAATGTACGGGCCACCGACAGGTCCAATGTACGGACCACCGACAGGTCCAATGTACGGGCCACCAACAGGCCCAATGTACGAGCCACCGACAGGCCCAATGTACGGGCCACCGACAGGTCCAATGTACGGGCCACCGACAGGTCCAATGTACGGGCCACCGACAGGTCCAATGTACCCACCACAGACAGGTCAAATGTACGGGCCACCGACAGGTCAAATGTACGGGCCACCGACAGGTCAAATGTACGGGCCACCGGCAGGTCCAATGTACGGGCCACCGGCAGGTCCAACTAATCGGCGACCGACTGGTCCAATGAACGGACCGCTAACTGCTCCAAATTACGCACCAACTTCCGACTTTATGTATGGAGTACAGAATGGCCAAATGTATGAGCCTCAAAATGGCCAAATGTACGGGCCACAAAATGGCCAAACATAGGGCTATTCAACCAGCTCATTGTATGGATCATACCATAATTACTACATGTCGCAAATCAGACTTTCAACAAGCAAAAAATTGTATGTTGCTTGAAATATAAACAATTTTCACATTAGAAACAGTTTATTTATTTTTCATCTTTATACTATTTTGAATGTATGCCGTCGAACACACAATAAACATCGAATTGTGGGCACAAATAACCTCTATACGTAGGTGCTACTGCTGAACCCTTCGGGGAGATACATAGTCCAGTAGATATATACTTTTACCTGGAAAGTATTCCGAACTTAATGGAACTTTAACAGGTTGTTTGAGGGTATACTAGGAAGACTATCCTAAGTTTTCTACCTCGAAGACCCTGTGCTAACTTGGGGGGGGGGACAAGAACCTAATTTTTTTCTGTCAATTTTTAGTTTTTACGCTTATATCTCTTGAACTAAGAAATTTTTGTGTCCCACATTTGACAACAATGGTGAAGAACGTAAAATTTCCTGAAAGTTTGTTGGTGAAACAAATTTTTAAGGCAAATATTAACGGAGATAAAGCTGATCAAAGTTTCTTAAAATGTTAAAATAGCATAACTATTTGTTAGCATCTTTTCTATGTGAATTATGTTGATCAATCATCAATATCGTGAGGAGGACGTGTCCATAGACTCGGGCTGTGACGACAAGAACGAGGAAGGTCCGGCAGCCCCCAAGTTCTCAAGATTATTTGCAGCCTAAAATTATCTCACATAATTATGTGCCTTCAAGAGCTCTTGAACCTTTACAGTGTGGACTTTGGACCCCATGGACCCTTGTATTGCACTAAGTATAAATCGGAGCTCATCTTATATTGGTCGTGTAAAGGTGTAGTAACACTTGACTGTACATAACACCTGTAATCTATATTATAAAACGCAAAAGTTGTTTCTACCTATGTGCGTGATAGACTTTGGAACCATCCAACTGATGTGCCCCATAACGGTTTCATCAGAAAGGCAATGATGCGAAAATGGTGATAGACCACTGAAACAATGCATTAGCCTATACTATAGCGTAGTAGCACAGGCCGGGTATCCGCTAGTCAATCATCGCTATCACCACAACATAGTATAAAACAAAGTCGCTTCCCGCTGTCTGTCCCTATGTATGCTTAGATCTTTAAAACTGGGCAACGAATTTTAATGCGGTTTTTTTAATAGATAGAATCATTCAAGAGGATGGTTTATATGTATAATACATGCATATTATAGTAGAGAAAACATTAGTATCTACATTGCACTCGTGCGAAGCCGGGGCGGGTCGCTAGTTATGAATAAACAAAGAATTAGTTACTGTTCATACTGTAGTAATAAGATTTCACAGTAGGGTAATGACCAGGCATGAAAACGAGAAATAACATTACAACAGGTTCTCTGTCAGCGGACACCATCAACACCCCCTCCCTTCCCTCCCAAGGTGATATCATATTGTGTGTACAACGATGGGGTTCTTGGTGTGAGAAAAGGTTCCTTACAAAACGTTTCTTACAATATAATGGGACACCGTCACGTTTGGAGCGAGGAGTATCATAGGTTTTCCAAGACGTTGATATTGATTACTGATCAACACAATTAACATAAAAATTATGGTTGTAAATAGTTACGTTATTTTTTACATTTAAAGAAACTTTGATTGGCTGTATCTCCGTTAATATTGAGTTTAAAAATCTGGTTTATCAACGAACTTTTAGAAAATTTAACGTTATTCAACTTAAAACTACGTAAAGTTTGCTGAAAAACTGAAAAAAATCAGAAAATTTAGAGCGTTTTGTCCGTCAAGTTAGCACAGGGTCCTCGAGGTCGAAAACTTAGGATAGTCTTCCTAGTGTACCCCCAAACAACCTGTTAAAGTTCCATTAAGTTCGGAATACTTTTCAGCTACTTCAGCTTTTTCCGACATATCGACTGCATTAACAGGCGTGATGTAATATTATGTTGTGAATCTGACAGAAATTAACTTTTAATTTTCTCTTACAACAAAACCTGCGTGAAATTTCCCATAACTTTCACTTCTTTTCCCTTCTCCTCTAAATATCAAGTCACTGGACCAGATCTTTTAGGAGTTCGACATCATAAAAAGCTTCGTACGTTCGTTTTCAGTAGTGTTTATCAATTCATGTAATCGTGTAGGTAGACTAAAGAACACACAAGATACGACAAGTGTCTCATCATCAGTAATGTAATGTCAAACTTAATGCTCGAAAAATATACGATTAATCTGAAGGTAAGTTGTTGGTTATAACGCTACTCCACAGGTGCCTCACATCTAGTCTTCTCACTGCTGCCAAAGGACATCTAGAGTATTTCTACTACAGGCTAACTTTTTGAAAGCAGGTGTCGTCTGCATTTAAAAAGCGGTTTGTTGGTGGAGAGCGAGTCTGGTCATTTGTGTCTGCATAAATTTTAAGTTAGTTGTTTACCCATCCACCAATAATACATCTTTAAGTCACTTTATCATTAGCCTTTTGTGATAGGGATGTTGGTAAAGACCGAAGGCGCGATGTGAATTTCAACAAAATATCGATGTTATCATGTCCGATGTTAGAATGGGGATGGCTGAATTAGATTGTGTAATATCAGAGCACACTCCTTGAAATGTAACCGATAAAAAACCGATAGGCTGGCAACTTTGCAGCGATGTTCAAGGCCTTGGAGCTTAGCTTTGACAAGGGAGTCGTTGTCAATGAGCCTCTTGGCACATCGCTCAATAGTTTCCAACGCTTACAACTGGTACTTGGCTGATTCATCCCATAGGTGCGAACAGTACTCCATGCCCGATCGAACTTGTACTTGGTATAATGTATAAATACACCATCATCTGCCTAGCCTTTTGCCAACTATGTTATGGTCGGCTTTCAGTGTAACCGGATGCAGTTGAATACCAGTTTTTTAAATGGAGCAACTGCCTATCTGACCTCCACGACCCAGTTTGTACTGGGTAATACCCCCCGGGTAAGACTGGTTGTCAGACTTTCGGGCCACCGACTACCTGTTATGACTGTCAAAGATCTACAAATGACAGCCAGCACCAACGGCTTAACGTGCTTTCCGAGGCGTCGATGAAACTCGGTATGTAATGGGTCACCCATCCATGGACCAACCTATACACCAAATTGATTTTATATGGTTAATTTTTTATTTGAGACAACTTACTTCAAGTGTGAACTCCTATTTTTTTGCAAGTAAAACTTTGAAGATCGATTATAACTCCTCAATGTATACGCTATAACTCACTACCACATCAGCTTTCATTATTAAACCCCCCGTAGGGTGGAACCTCCAAAAAACGGTAAACAAATGGAATAAAAATGCTTAATTTCATGCGTTCATACCTCTCTTTGAAAATTACAAATATCCATACAAACTTTAAGACCCAGTTGGGGTGGAATTTCTCAAAATCCTTTCCTACCGTATTAAGAACTTACTTGCGAGATTCAGTGAGTGAATCGTATTGCGCTTTCATAATATCCAACTAAAAGGTATAACTAAAAGTATTCTATGTTCTAATTCAAATCATGTCTTGTGGCTTTTATTCAAATCTGTTCAGCTGTTAATGCATGTAAAGTTAAAACAAACAAATAGATATGACGGCGTAAGCGATGGCTGAGCGATAGCGCTGTTGTCATTAGGGTTCGGTGGTACCGGGTTCATGATGAAATGTTAAAATAATAGTTTCGGTTTCGGTACACAAAAATCACAGTTTATTATTTAACACAAATTTACATTAAATAACACTAACAAATAATCTCCACAAAATGGGCAAACCGACAGTTTCGTTCTGAAGGAGTGACTTGGTTGGAGTTCCGAGCAAAAGTGATCTCGGCACAATCCCCACTCTACAAAACGACTCTGTCCACGTGCCGCCATTAAAACAACATCTGACGTCACGGCGTTTACCCCTACTACAATGGTCAAATCAGCAACTTGATGTTTAAAAGTTATCGCTTTCTCCGACAGATATATACCGTTAATATTCTGTTTCGTTGATCGAGTGATCGCAAACGCTACTACGGAGTATGAGGTCCTGGTTTCGATACCCGGGTCGGGCAATATTTTATTTGGTTTTTCTACCATAAATTTCTCAGTAGCAGCCCAGAATCGGGATTCGTATCCGGTTGATTACCTACAATAAGCTCGCCCCTTATTACATGGGACTTAAACAAAACTGGCTAAATGTGCGTGTACTAAATAGGCACACCTTTGCCTGCCATACGATCTTCGCCAATTTTCAGAAAAACTGTCGCATAGTGCCCCGATTGGTAACACTTTGCCTGACCTGGGAATCAAACCCAGGACCTCGTGCTTAGTAGTTGAGCTTGCGCTCACGTCTTTAGACCCTTCAAATAAGTTTTCTTGGTGGTTGACTGGTAGAGAATGCCTGTGTCATCAATTCTACCTATGTATATGAAAAAATATCTAAAACTTAAAAGTAGTTCAGTTCTAATCACAGAAGATGTCATTCGCTGTAAGATCCGGTACATACACTAAATCTATGTAAAAGTCTTGCTGAATCAATCAATCAGTGTAAAGTTACATCGAATTTAAGTGCGTCGATGTAAGAAACTTCACAGTGAAATAGAATCGGCGCAACCGGGGATGTGTTTGAATTTTAAGACAATAATGTTATTACTGGCTGCGCCCCTCAGTTTTCCCGCCGTTTTTTGTCTTTGTCCTAGATTCTTAAGAGTGAGGTCGTCGCGTAGTGTTAAATAAATAGCCAATAATCTTCCCCAAGGAATCAAATGCAAATACAATTTTTCGAATCCGACAGGTGGTTCCACAAATTAGGCGCGTTCAAACTAACAAATTCTTCAGATTTATTCATAATAGTGTAGATGTATTATTATGAAACCATCTCAGGTAGCTCCTTAAGTACTGCCGATGAGATGATACCGATCCGGTGGCGTCAGCTCGCCACAATTCCACCAGCTGATCCCAATCCGAGGCGATGCTGAGCCAGTGCAGTGCTTATGTCTGCGTTGACCTTACACCGTTGCATTTACAGGACAAGAAGGAGACTGATTGGGATATTCACAGGTTTAATAAGAACAACGATACTCAAAAGAATGTTTTGAATTTTTATTTTTATGATGTCCGTCGATGCAGGTTTATACAGGGTGGGCATCGACGCTAAAACAGTTACCACGTACTCAGTACTTCATTCTGAAGCATACATAGTTTCTTTTTGCGATTTTTATTAAAACAAATGCTGTTTCCTACAAAACTGCAATACTCGTATACATATACACGGTCAAGATGTATACAACAGCAGATATTTTTTCATGGTTCAGAATGATGTAGAGCAGAATAGGTGGTAACTGTTTTAGAGTCGGTATCCGTTCCAGCTTGAATAGGGATTTAAGAGACAGTAAGGGATCAGCTGAGGTTAGAGTACTAAGAAAGGCACAGATCGCTGTCTGAAAAAGTTTATTCGAAGTAATGACACGGACCCATTTACAAACTAAAGGATAGTGTTTTTCCGTGTGTTTTCTTCACGTAGGTATTATTGCAGTCGGATCATAACATGCGCCGGATACTGTGCGTATTTTACACTCGTCCCTTGGGTTGTTCGGTGTGGCCGGATTGTTCCGTTGATTATTTGGCATGTCCATTGGAGTGTTCGGTAAAGATAAATATAAAGATATATTTATTGCATATGGTATTGGGTTCGGATTTGAGTTCTGATTTGGGTATTTGTAGTGTGCCTCGATGTAGGATCCTCTGCCATCTTCAAATGATACAGGTGTGCCTGAAATTAACATAAGAATGGATCAGAACGGTGTGGTCATATTCAAGGGTGTGGAACGGCCATCGAACTGAACTATTTTCTTCATTTGACCAATAGCGTAATCACGAATCAATCAGTTGCCCATACATTTGGGTCGAGTAAGTATTGAAATTTTGTAAAGAATATTGTTTTCGCAATTACGACATTATTCCCACGGAAAAAGTGGTTCAGTTTGATGTTTATTTATTTAAACTTCATGTACAAGAGTGGTACTTAGGCGGACATAATGCCAAAAGGCATTCTCTACCAGTCAACCTTTGGGTCAAATAGGATAGCATTGTGATAGAGTACAAAAAAAAAATTAAGAAAAAATACCTACTGTGGTCTATACTAATACATATATACCACATATATATATATGATGTTCTATACCACAACCTAAAATGTGACCACTCTTTTCTGATACACTTTGTATTATTCGTTCAACAAAAATACTAATATTTGACACTGTCTCACTGCCTAAAGTTGTCCATGGTAGGACTATTATAAATGACAAAAAAAAACCAAAGGCGTGAGTGGCATTTTGAAAGACTGATGAATGGAGAGAAAGTCTTTCTCCACATAGATTGGCATTTTTGACAATAAACTGGTTAGAGAGAAAAGTAAATGTGGATGAACTGAAAATAGCAGTAAATGGAATGAACTGGTAGTATTAAAGATTGCGCTAAAATTGAGCAAAAGTTTGTGGGCACAACTGCAGATCACTGCTTATGGGAAATCAAAATAATTTTGCTAATTTTAGTACAAGGGTTGATTCAATCAAATCCGGGAAACTTGAAATAAGTTTTTATAAATGCAAACACTCTACTTACAAATTATGAGTATTACTAGTATTTTAACTTACTGTCAAGTCCGTCCAAGAACAGCAAAATCAGGATACTGCCAGCCTGTAGAATATAATAATATCATTTATCTTAAAATAGTCCATGGGTTTATTGTATAGGATACACGGACGTTTTTAGCTTAGGTTTCTCCTATGTAGTATTTTACATGGAGCGACTCCCTATCCGACTTTCGCACAACACCCCCATTGAACCAGATGCCAGATGTTCAGGCTTCAGCCTACCTATGACGACTGTCAGTGATCTACAGTTTAACATGCTCTCCGAGGCGCGGAAGGGTCTCGGTATGTTAGGGATGGCCACCCATACACAGACCCGCCTCGGCAAGCGTTGCTTAACCTTGAACATAAATGATGTTTATTTAGCAAATACGTTTTTACAAACACTTATACACGTCAATGTTTTTTTTAACTATGTGAGCCCGGTGTTTCGTACCTGACTACTGCGAGAAGAAACAGCCGAAACAAACTCAGAGCTCAAAGTCTTTTTAAAGAACCTGACATGATGTTGGTCAAGTCGCACCAGGACTATGCAGATTAGTAACTGATATGGTCTTTTGAAGAAAGAACCACACCTATTTCAGTGGACCTGTCCAGACAGTGCAAGCGTTTATCAGTTATCGTGTAGCTTGACTCATAACTCAAGGATCTCAACGAAACGACGAACAATACTTAAGAAAGGAACACATTAGGGTAGGCGGCTTATAGTACTCAAACTGCCAGGCAATCGTTAAAACCAAACGGAAAAAATGACCCACATAGTCCTCACATTCATAATAATCAAATAAAATTAATAATACTTTACAAAGTATCGAACCGAGCGGCTGTTATTGCGCAAATCTGGGGTTATAGGAACATTTTTTTTTTAAATTGAAGACCATATTGGAATCATATCTAGAATGTTCAATAATTGTTATTAAATAAATAAAAAACACTTACCAGAAACTTCATGTTGCTGCAGATAGAACAATGTTGTGAGTCAATGGTCTCAATCGTACTAACGGTTACAACATGTACGCATCGCTTATATTTGGTTGAAAAGGTCGGGTTATCTTGTTTGTGACCAGCGAAAAAATACGTTCCATTCGAGATATAAGAAGTAGGTAATAAGGAGTATTCAAAATATAGATAGCTCTATGAGACCACGGCATCGTAGCACAGTGCTACGTCGTAGCTATTTCGTAGCGCACTTGCGTCCCTACCACGTAACGGAAAGGGACGTATATTTCTGCTCGCCTACACAACGCAGTCGCTGTGCTGCTTAAATAAATTCTAATTAAAAGAGCAAGCGTATTTGTACTGACAGAGGAATGGACGCGGACGTCGAAATCTATCATGTAGCCGCGCGTTTTAAGTAAAATTCAATGCTGTTGCTTTGTTAATAGAACTCATTTGCAGTATCGGGATATTTCATCTTTGTCAAAACTCTGATTTGTGTTTTTTATTTAAGGTAAATTTATATAATTTCACTAGCTTAATCTTAATTATAACTTGGCTATTCAACGATGTGATTTCTAGTCTAAAACTTCTAATGTTTACAGTACTATGATTTGCCAATTAAAAAATAAATTATGGAGCAGTTAGAGAGTAGCTATATACAATATGCAGTTCCGGCAGCAGTTGCAGCGGAAGTCGCATTAGATTCTGCTGCCCTCGGACGCAAGGGTTTACACTTTGTGTTAGTCAGTATGTCTCTGACAGACCCCTCCGCCGAGGACAACTGACGATTTCCACATCGAAAAAAAAAGGTACATAATATGCTCTTGGACTTTGGTCTGGCTTTGGGCTGTACCGAACAAGACATGCGAAATGTGTGTAATTAAAGTTTTCTAATTGCTATTGATTAATAATAATCGTAATGTTCACGAAATTGTTTGATTTGATTTTCCCATTTAATCACCTTTTATGAGATGCACACCTTCCTGTACTAAATAAAAAACGATTTTCATAGTATAGTCCATGACTTTGTATTAAGTTTCATAACTTTTTAGATAGCTGATGAGACAAGGATATTTTCCTCTTAATTTGTGCATCAGGCGTAGTAATTTGTTTGTACTAGACAACATTGTTTATTATTAAGCATTTATTTCAGATAAAAATCCATAAATTGTTAGTAATTACTTAAAACTATGTTAGTAAAACTTGTCTAATATTAAAAATTCTTGGCCTGGAACCCGTGTGCACGCTGTTCCAGTAACGCACCAGAGGGCAATCAACCCTTTCAATAATGGACATAAATAAAAAAAAAATGTAAAGAAATAAATCAATACTTTCACTCCTATGAGGAAACACGTCATCATAATTAAGATATGATAAGCGACGATTTCGCTTGGTAATAAACTAAAATTAAGTTATAAAAACGGAAAAAAGAATTACAACACAATAATAACTATACATTATTCAGATTGTGCTGTAATAGCCTTTTTGAAGTTGGAAGTAATTTCGATTCCTTGATTACTTTACATATAGAGTTATACAAGGTGTAGTTTTACATCCTCGTCAAAATTCAGGAGGTCGTCATAGAAGACGTAAATGGTCATAATAAACGTTGCTTTTTTTGTTGTTTTAATTTGAAACTATTTCAGAATTAAGCCCATCTCAAAAGAGGAGAATCACTCGTTTATGGAATAAACGTCCGAGTTTGTTTGTGTGTGTGGAAGCGCGGTTATAGGGCTAGTATTAGACGGGCCGCATTTTAATTAGGTGGTGTACACTTACCGATTTCCGATATTAAGCAAAAAATTATCTACCCATTTAATTATTGATTCGGGTCGAGAATAATTAGCATAGCAACCTCCTTGAATTTGACGAGGATGCAAAACTACACTTTATAGAGTTCAGCCCCGTCATATAAGACAGTCTTTCTACCGTAGTTTGTCCTCAGTGCTCTTAAAATTATATGGTTAGCTTGAATCGTCATGCGCTTTTGGATTTGCAATCTTTTTGTAAATGTTATTTGTGTATGTATGTCTCTATTAATTATTTTACGTACAAGTATGCAAGTGTTATATTTAGAAATTTGATCAGTATTCACTAATTTTGTTTCTTTTAAAACCTTTTGAGAAAATGTTAAATAATCATAATTGAATAAGACTTTAATCATTTTATTTTGAGATTTTTGTAGCTTTTTAAGGTCAGTATTTACAGCGCTTCCCCATACTTCGTTTAAATAATCGAGATGTGGTTTTGCCATCGAGTTATAAATAATATATCTGACCTTTAGTGGGAGACATCGGACAATTCCTCTAGGTGCACCAGTCAGTGATGATATCTTTTTTCTTACTTTCTCAATATGAGGTTTCATTTTAAGAGTAAGACCTAATTATTTCTCAGTATTTAATAGATAGCTAGTTTATTAAGATCAATTTGTGCTTCTTTAACAATTCCTTTTAAATTACTGCCAAAATAAAAAAAGCCTAGTATCGTCGGCATACAGTGAAATAACTCCTTTAAGTCCGATTTCATTTATATTGTTGATGTACATAAGGAATAATAGAGGCCCTAGTATAGAACCTTGTGGTACGCCACAGGTAATGGGTTTGGGTTCACTTCAATATTTTAATACCGACTACTTGGTACCTATTAGTAAGATAAGAATTTAATATTTTTAATGCAGAGCCAGTAATAACGATACTTTCCAGTTTTTAAGAAGTCTGTGACTTACCGTGTCAAATGCCTTTTTTAAATCAATGAAGATCCCAAGAGCTATTTGTTTTTTTATCAATGTTAGTTTTTAAGTTGGTCAATAGTCGCGAATAGAGTGTTTGATTTCTGTCGGAAGCCATTTTGGTTTTTGGAAATAAAAGGTATAGAAATTAAGTAAGCTTGTAACCTATTATGAAATATTTTTCGTATATTTTATAAATAATCGGTAAGACCGATATTGGACGATAGTTACTCACATCTGTGTTGTTTCCTGTTTTATGTATCGGTGTGACTTCGGCGATTTTTAATGTATCAGGAATTATTACTTCATGCATGCAGCCGACATAGTAAGTAGTAACTGTTGGCCAGCGTACTTCCTCGATCCTTAAAAGTTTCTCGAAGTATAAGTACTGAATTGTTTACAACTATGAAAGCACTAAGTAACAAAGCTGTATTACTAGCACAGTTCGCATTGTTGAAGTAAGTGAATTTAAAATACTGATGCAGATTTGGATGGGAGTCTGGTGTCCGTAGTCTGGTGTCCGGAGTCCGGAGTCCGGTGCACAGTGAATCCGTACCGATTTTCCAGAACAATATATGTATCCATTGCGGTGCGTCCGGCCCAAATCAGCGGCACAAAAGAGAAAAAAATAAGCACTTACAATGAACTTCATGGTTGCTGTAGGCAAACAGTATGTTACTTTAAATTACAGTTACTATACTAGGTATCTGACTTAGTTCCAAGTCGTACTTAAGGTTACACGAAGGGGGTCATGCTTATTATGATGACGATGTTCATTATCTATAACCTCAGTATTGCTAATTGCGTCAGTAACTCGGGGTAATATCCACAAATTGCAATTTGTCTTAACTTATTAAGCATCACATTGATATAATGTTCATGTTGTGAATGTACACATTATTTACATAACAATAAGGTCAATATTCGTATGAAACACTAACACCAACTGCGTGACACATGTGGATTTTACGCCAAATATCAAAACTACTGTCAAAGTTCAAGCGTTATATTTTAGAATTTTGCATTTATCATTAAGAAAAACAGCGATATTTAGGCACAGCTATTAAAATGAGTATTTATGGATGCAACTACTACCTACGCTTAAAGTTTTCCTTAACAATTCATAATGACATATTCTAGTTTTACGTTTTTAGCCAGATAACCTGATATTTGTTTCTCTACGCCTAGGAGCTCCATGTTATTCTCCTCATCATCTCTGTAAGTGTGGTAAAGTTGTCAACCGCCTCGGACACCACAGCCAGTCATGCAGCCATGGCGGCGTTCTAGCTGTATCACAATAGCTTGGCACGCGACGCGACGGTAGCAAAAGACCGGACGGCATGTTATTGTTTCATGGAAGATGTGTGTCTTTGGTGTGGGACGCGCAACATTTGTCGACACTTTTGCACCATCCTATCCTCCTAGCTCGTCGTGTTGTGCTGGCGCTATCGCTGTCGCTGAAAAACCTTTAGCGTCGTAAATATAGTTACTTCATTTCAAACAGTTTGGCTTTTAAACGCTCAGACCGTGGTCCCAGTGATCATAGCCTTTTTAAAGAAACTGCGAAGCGTTTGTCCAAATATGCTCAGCGGCGACAGTTAAGGTTTGAAAACGTAGTATTGATTAGAGATCAGTAGTCGGTAACTTTGACATCTGAGAAAAGATCAGTCATTTGCCTTGCAGTTGCCTTCCCCCTCTAGCGCTACAGGCATTCTCAAGCATTTCTTTTTATGTCGAGTAAAATATGAGTATGAGAGTAATAAAATATCCTTACTTAACTTACGTCATTTACTGTCGTATTCTTCTCATTTATGTTTAACCTATTGCGGTCAAACTTGGTCTTAGACTGAAACTCAGAAGAACAAACTAAAGGTTTGCCAAAGAGCGATAGAAATATAAAACTGACCGATCAAATGTGCAGCATTTCTTTTTCTTCAATACTTACTTGTATTAAAGAAGTACTTACTTGGCATCTCTTTAGACACCTCCTTTTTTGCATGTCATCCTTCACTCAGTCCATCCATCGTTTCATTGGTCTTCCTCTACTTAATGTTATAGCCATCCACATTGTTGAGCATCAAAACATATTTTGAGAGATGCGAACTGTGGGGAACCTGCTCAAGAGCTCATCATAGAAATACGAGACGCGTTGAAAGCGATGGAAATTGGTCTCCGCCCTAAGAGGCAGTGACATTTGCATAATCGTTACAGATGAAAGATTGACACTCTCTGGTAACTACGCACTAGTTTGAAAAAGTAGTCAAAAATCTTATTAACAGATTACAATAAGAAATAAACACATCGTTGACCTTATAATCGTTTCTACTGACCCATATCTTGGGAATTCTGAACATAAAAATACTATCTCAAAAACCAAGTGTGACTAGGTACACAGTTGATATGCTTTTATCGCTGGGACACTCAGATTTTTTAAAGAAAAACAAACTTTTAGGTATCTACTATACCTACATTTTGAACAAATTTTTTCACACATCTACACATTTAATCACACATCATATGCTGCTATTATGCTATGCTGGGTAACACAACTTTCCGGACTTGCTACTTGTGATATACATACTGACAATGTGGTGAAGTAGTGGACTCAATCTGACAACATGGTGATTTGTGCAGCAATAGTACAGGTAGGATAGTGCGGCACGATAGCATTCATTACATCATTCGTCGTGCTTTGCCGGCGCTAGTGACGGGCCAGTCGATGAGGTGCCAGTCGAGTAGAACTCATCGGTTTGGCACGCGACTGTGGAAAGAGACTAGATGGTATGACCATACTGCCAAGGAGGTTGGGTAGACCTTTGCGCCATGCAACATGTGTCGACAACCTTGCGCCAGCCCATCTTCCTAGCACGGCGGGCTGTGCTGGTGCGGCTGCTGCAGGTGCTGAAAACCTAAAACGACGAAAATACAATAGCCTAATAAGTAGCTTTGGCTCAAACACACTCAAACTAGGTGGGTAGTCTGAGTACCCACCTAGTTTTTCGGGATATCGCCAAGCGGTTGGTCGACTTTTCACGTGACCAAAGAGCTGGCCTATTTCTTGGCAAAAGAATCAGCATTACTATTCACGAGGCAATGCTGCCAGCAGCGTTCTGGGCACTTTTCCCGTTGACAGCGACGTGGACGAATTTTTTGCCGCCCCGTAATGATTTTGTCCTTTTGAAACTAGAAATCACATCGTTGAATAGCCAAGCTATAATGAAGATTATGCAAAAATGTAAAATTGTATTAATTCATCTGTAATAATAAAACTTTAATCTGAGTTTAGACAAAGACGAAATATTCCAATACTGCAAATTTACTGAGAAACAGCATTGAATTTTACTTTAGCACGCGCCCAAAAGATAGATTTCGTCGTCGTCCGCGAATTTAATTCTCCTCAACCTTTTATGTCAATACTAAGTCATCAATGCTTGCTCATTAAATTGGAAACGTAGTTGCAAATAAATAAAGAACACTTTATTATAGCAGCACAGCGACTTGCGACTATGTGTCGGCGAGAAGAAATAAACTTCCCTTCTGTCACGTGGTAGGGCCGTAGCATTTGCGCTACGACGTAGCACTGTGCTACGATGCTATGATCTCGTGGAGCTATTTACAATTTTGCCCCTTGAGGCTTAAGTAGGCGTGTGCAAAACTAGAAAATATACTGCAAATACACAAATAAATCCTGTGTGTGGGGCAGCTCCCTTTTGACATCCGGCCCAACTCAAATAATCTGATATGATGCTAAAGATGCTCTCGGTATCTGTTGTGCGTTTTAATATTCGCGTTCGCATTGGTATTTGTAACTATTTTGAGAAATATACTTTTTTAAATCAGACGCCATTTATCTACGTCTCCAATTCGACTTCTAACTCGTCATGCGTATCGAACGCTCACAGATTTATCGTATTACATTGATCATTGTTGAGCTGATCCGAAGAAACCCGATGGTTGTTGGTTTGCCTCCCGTCAAGTCCTATTGATAGACTAGTACTGAGTCGGTACTACTGAAAGTTCGTAAACAAAAACAGACGAGTACTTACTATTTCTAAAGGTTATCATCATCTGCCTTTTTCCAACTATGTTGGGGTCGGCTTCCAGTCTAACCGGATGCAGCTGAGTACCAGTATTTTACACGAAGCGAATGCCTATGTGACCTCCATAACTCTGTTAGTACTAGGCAATGCGATACCAAAGACATTCAAATATTATCGAGCGATAGACGGGACAAGACGTAAAAAATTGTAATCCAATACTTGTTACAACTTAGTAACAAATCTTTCTGTCTAGTGTCATGCGGCCGCTTGTCAGGTAGCATTCGTGTGTCGAAATCGAAAATGTTCGGGATCAAAATTTTTGTATGAAAATATTCCCAATGTCCGCTCCATAAGTCTTTTAAATCTCTTTGTACGATACCTTTCGGTAAGACTGGTTGACTGGTTGTTGACTTGGTTTGGTATTTCTGAAGTACAAATCAGTAAAATATTCGCATACATTTTGCGAATACAAATGTCAATGGCCATTCACCAATTATAATGGCAACGGCAATGTTCGGTAAATCACATTTCCATGCGCCTACAAAATTAAGAATTAATTTAATCGTGGGTGACATTTTCATGGTTATCAAGAGCCCTTGAAATAAGAATTAAGTCAAAGTAAATTTAATAGATGCTAGGGACGAAAATTTGCAAATTATTCGTCATGTGACGACATTTTCATGTTTATTGAAGGCGCTCTAAACGAATACCTATGTGGTTACCATGGAAATGACACCCATACATCTATAGCATCGGAGAAGCAGTTTTCCCAATATAACTGAAGCAGACCCTGTACTAAAATGAGCAATTATTTTGAATAAGTTACAATAAAAATATTGTGCCCCCAAACTTAAATCATTGCTTAATCTTGAATACTAACCCCAAAAGTTTTAAAACATCACGCAATCCGTGATTCACCCTGTCCATCTGTATATCTGTCTGTCTGTTCATCCGTCTGTGTGTCACAGCCATTTTACTCCGAGACTGTTGGCACCACACAGATGGAATTTGTAGAGTAGGTGTCTTCTATGAGCCGCTACACAAATTTATGTTAAGTTATGTGATAACAAAATTATAATTATATAATTGCTGTCTATTTTTGGCTACTGCTAAAGTAACACGGATTGTGTAACTAGAAATAAACGATTGAACTTCACAGAAACGTGGACCATTTTTAGCTGTTAGAATTACCTGACTCCATCCTGATTCCTATGAAAAGTTTACATCTGCAACAAAACTAGCAGAACTTGACTTCTGCAAGCATATACTTATTGTACACCAAAATTATAAAACAGCTCTTTTATTAACAAATAGCTTCTGCCCGCGGCTTCGCCCGCGGCTTCGCCCGCGTGGCTAACATGAAACAAATGATGTATTTTTTCTTAAGCGAGGATGAAAATGTCCACAAAGTCGCGCACCTGCCCAGTCGCGCAAGTATCTGTCGCGCAAATGGGTTCGCGCAAATGTCCTAGATCCGCCTTTTCCAGGTATCCCTTAGTTTAATACATACGTCACCACGTGACTATTTGCCGTTCAGTGAAAATAATGTTTATCTTTGACAGTTGTTACGAGTAGTCAGGAGCGCGAAAGTCTAAACAAAGTGTAACGAGAAAAGGCCCATCCTTATTCTGTATCTTTTCAACTATGAGTACACTATTACATATATAGGAAAACATTTCACAAATAAGTGTAAGTGCGCCATCACTTAAAGAAGAGCACTACATGCACTATATTATACGACTAAACAGCTTATTAAACAAAGAAAAACTATTAGATCCTGGTAGTTGCTGTCTATGAGCACCTACAGTGTCAGCATCATACAAATGGGCACTTATTCCAACCGGGAACTAACCCGTAACGTCACATCACATTGCAGGAAAAACATCTTTAAGTCATTTAGCAAACAGGAGCCAAAACGTGAAGGTCCAAATAAAACAGAGGAAATAATTAATGAAAATTTAATATAATATTGTATTATTAGGTACGCTTGAATAAACGAAGCTAGCCGCAAAAAATTTTACTGCACAAGTATTTTGAAACCAAAATAGAATAAGTCACACACTTGTCTTATAAATTCTGTAAATTGATGTGGCGGTATCAACTACCCAATCGGAGTTGTGCAAAACTTTCTGTATTGAGAGTTTCAGAAAGGCTGGTGTGGTCGGGAGTTCTTGAGAAGAGTCTGTCTGTCTGTCAAGCGGCTCGGCAAGGGTCTCCTGGATGCCATTTGGTGTGACAAAAAACTGGTTTCGCTTTGGTGTTCCTATTTCAACTGATAGCAGAGAAGGTGAGGTGTTCTTTGTGTAATTCGGTGAGCCATTTGGTGAACTATTCGGTGTTTGGGGTCCTGAGCCGAATGGTGATGGATGCAGAGTTCCGTGCTGAGGTACCCCATATTGCGGTCCAAAAGAAGCTTGGCGCCAACTGGTTCCGTACGGGTGCCAACCGTACGGATTATTAGGCTGTGGTGTGCCGTTTGGTGTTCCATGCCTGAGATACAAAATGTTGTAAGTTGCGCCGAACGGTCTACATTTCTGTGGGTAATATGGTGAGCGGTTCCTGCGTGCTGCGGCGGCTTTCTGCGTGGTACCATGGTCTATGGCCGAGCCCATTTGTGCCGTACGAGGGAGACCTACGTGGTGAATATCTTCGGTGTTCACGCTTGTATCCGCTCCCTCCTTGTATGATTGTATTTAATACGGTGGGGGTCCAGCGGCCCATACATCTATACTTACATAGGTTAAACATATATGTATCTTATTACTACTCATTAAATATTAATCTAAAAACATGAGCGCGTCGCTAATATGCAGTATCTACTCGTTTGTTTTTCTTTCCGAAGTCGGAATAACCCAGCGATAGCAGCAAATCAACTGTGCAAGCTAATTTAACATCTATTTAATCTACCACATGATGATTGTCCAATTAAAAATAACAATAAAACTGTAGCTATCTACTTGTTTCGTTTTCTTTTAGAAATCGGGCTGTCCCAGCGATACGACCATATCAACTGTCTGTATGTTTGGAGTTCCCGAGATACGATTATACGGACAACAATGTGCTTATTATCATCTGTTAATTATCTTTTCTTGCTATCATAACATAACATCACGCCTGACATCCCTGAAGTGTTTAGGCAGATGTGTTACTAAAAGTATTACACCCACATTTCGCCAGTTATGTTCTTTAAACCATGTAATAGGGGGCAAGCCTATTACAATCAATGGGGCGCAAATCTAGACTCCGTGGCTACTACTTACAATAACACTTAGCCCGATCTGGGAATCGAATCCAGGACCTCTTGCCCAGCTGTCGCAATCGTATTTCGTCAAAACAGTGAGTAATTTCCAGAGAGTGACAATCTTATATCGGTAACGATGATGTGAGAAAGTCACTGCCTTTTAGGGTCTAGACCAGTTGAAACGATGGATGGACTGCGTGAACGAGGAGATGGCAAGAAAGGAGGTGTGGGATGAGATGACGAATAATAGAAAAGTATCGAAGAAGAAGGCATGCTGCGCCGACCCCAAATATATTGGGACTTACTTCACAAATGACATTTTTTTTTTCAGAATCAAACATTATAAGCACTCTTACTCCCTCTAATTGAATGTATGATCTAAAAATATCTCAAACAAAGCAATAAGGACAAAGTTCTCCGTAAAACTAAACTAATCTCTGGGAAAAGAGTAACTATATGGTTTTTACAGAACTCAAAGCATGTGTACAGATCTAATTAAGAGACAACCAGAAGTGGATAATAAATAATTAATATTGTTTACAACGAAATACTTGAAAGATGACGGCAGCACTACCATTTGACCAAACCGTTCGGCTTCAGCATCCTGTCTGCAAGCAGCATCTTTTAGATGTATGTAATTATCCGCACGTCGTAGCTTTGTTTGGTTATGTTTAGTAAACTTCAGGCTTTCCGACTCTTTAGCGCACTCATCTACCAGATCTTGGCTAAACAGACATCGAAAAAGTATGAGATGAAAATATGAACACTCCACCTTGGACAGGTTAGAATTGTTTCGACCTACCGGAGTAACTTGAGTGACTTATAGACAAAGTTAAGATTGAAACGAAAGCAGGCTGCAGCAGCGAGCGAAGCGAGCTCGAAAATGTTTACATCGTTCTATATTCCAGGTTAGAATCCTCTCTCAAGAGCCCTGACCACCGGTAGCTCGGACCCTGTTCTCGGTGCCGGTGGGCTACTATTTTTTACATTTTTAAATGTTTTTTTTAATGTTTTTGTAAGAAATATTTAAAAATGTAAACAATAAGAAGAAAAAATGAAAAAAAGAAATTATATAAGCTGGTTGGATAGTCGTGTGTTTGGCCATTTTATGGCCCGTATTACATTTGGTCTTTCTGTGGCCCGTACATTTGTGGTGGAGAAGGGATTAGCGGCCTTAATTATAACAAAGCGGTCGAAACGCTAAACGATTTTTGAAAAAGTTATCACATTTTTCTTCTGGCCCATATCAAGTGCATCATTTCAGCAGTGACGGGAGGCCTGGGGGTTCGGGGCTGAGGGGGCTGTGTAAGTTGCAACAGGGTTGCTGTATGGGTGCTGGTGGTTGTAGGGGTGCTGTTTGTGTTTCTGTGACGTTCACTGTATGGCTTGTGGTGCAAGCAATATTTGGGTCGAGTAAGTTTTGAAATTTCAGGGGTTAGGCAGAGGGGTACCAGTGTACCCTACCAAAATGTAGGGAGGCTAGTGACAGTTCGTGTAGAATTACATTATTTGTTTATAAACCCTGACGTGAAACTTAGAAACTGGGAGATTGACCAGAGAAAGCTACGTAAAGGAAAAGTGGAACCCTATGGGGGTCTTCTTAAATTGGCAGGGTGTAGGGTACTAGTTACAAGAATAAATATAAATAAACGCCATTTTAGAGCATCAAGTATATATGACTTAATAAGTATATAAGCTTTACTTGTGTGTTATAACTTAGTACTTACAGTAGTTGGTGCTTTTCCGTAGGTGTTTATTCTAATGACTATGCCTGGGCTTCCCTAAGCTCGCCTGTCTGCCACAGGTCACGTTTTTACGTAACATAACATCACGCCTGTAATCCCCGAAGGGTTAAGCAGAGGCGCACCTAATAGTACACCCACATTTCGCCAGTAATGTTTAAGTCCCATGTGATAGGGGGCAAGCCTATTGCCATCAACCGGGCTCAAATCCAGACTCCATGGCTGCTACTAAAAAATCCAATAACACGTTGCCTGACCTGGGAATCAAACCCAGGCCCTCATACTCAGCAGTTAAACTTGTGCCAATAGACCAACGAGGCAGTCACGTCTTTAGAACCTTCAAACAAGTTTTCTTAGTGGTTGACTGGTAGAGAAGGCCTGTGTCATCAAGTCCACCTATATACCACTACTGTGCATGAATGTTAAATGAAAAACTATCTAAAACTTAAAAGTAGTTCAGTTCTAATCACAGAAGATGTCATTCGCTGTAAGATCCGGTACATACACTAAATCTATGTAAAAGTCTTGCTGAATCAATCAATCAGTGTAAAGTTACATCGAATTTAAGTGCGTCGATGTAAGAAGCTTCACAGTGAAATAGAATCGGCGCAACCGGGGATGTGTTTGAATTTCAAGACAATAATGTTATTACTGGATGCGCCCCTCGGTTTTCCCGCCGTTTTTTGTCTTTGTCCTAGGTTCTTAAGAGTGAGGTCGTCGCGTAGTGTTAATTAAATAGCCAATAACCTTCCCCAAGGAATCAAATGCAAAGAGAATTTTTCGAATACGACACGTGGTTCCACAGATTAGGCGCGTTCAAACTAACAAATTCTTAAGATTTATTCATAATAGTA
The DNA here is from genome assembly GCA_964057025.1 of Standfussiana lucernea. NCBI lineage: Eukaryota > Metazoa > Arthropoda > Insecta > Lepidoptera > Noctuidae > Standfussiana > Standfussiana lucernea. The sequence goes on along the minus strand of OZ059803.1, from coordinate 11,092,679 downwards.
TAGATGAGTTAAAATATGAGTTAAAATATTTAAATTCAAATTCAAATTATTTATTGCAATCCATAATGTACATATACAGGTGGTAAAATACAATTAAGAAGAAACAATTATGGACCCTGTCGGGCACAGCAAAATTAGATAAATAGGTAGGAGAGAGGAAGGGCGCTTTTATCAACTTTCCATAACACACAATTTATTGTATTTATATAATTAATTTATTAAGGAATTAATTATTATATTTGATTATATCATTCGTTTCTATATTCTATCTATTTATAATATTATGATATTCCAGATGTATTATTATGAAACCATCTCAGGTAGCTCCTTAAGTACTGCCGATGAGATGATACCGATCCGGCGGCGTCAGCTCGCCACAATTCCACCAGCTGATCCCAATCCGAGGCGATGCTGAGCCAGTGCAGTGCTTATGTCTGCGTTGACCTTACACCGTTGCATTTACAGGACAAGAAGGAGACTGATTGGGATATTCACAGGTTCAATAAGAACAACGATGCTCAAAAGAATGTTTTTTTTTATGATGTCCGTCGATGCAGGTTTATACAGGGTGGGCATCGACGCTAAAACGGTTACCACGTACTCAGTACATCGTTCTGAAGCACACATAGTTTCTTTTTGCCAGTTATTAAAACAAATGCTGTTTCCTACAAAACTGCAATACTCGTACACTACACGGTCAAGATGTATACAACAGCAGATATTTTTTCATGGTTCAGAATGATGTAGAGCAGAATAGGTGGTAACTGTTTTAGAGTCGGTGTCCGTTCCAGCTTGAATAGGGATTTCAGAGACAGTAAGGGACCAGCTGAGGTTAGAGTACTAAGAAAGGCACAGATCGCTTTCAGAAAAAGTTTATTCGAAGTAATGACACAGACCCATTTACAAACTAAAGGATAGTGTTTTTCCGTGTGTTTTCTTCACATCATTATTGATGCATGCGGATCATAACATTTGCCGGTTACTGTGCGTCCATATTTACACTCGTCCCTTTGGTTTATCGGTGTGGCCGGATTGTTCCGTTGATTATTTGGCATGTCCATTGGAGTGTTCGGTAAAGATAAATATAAAGATATATTTATTGCATATGGTATTGGGTTCGGATTTGAGTTCTGATTTGGGTATTTGTAGTGTATCTCGATGTTGGATCCTCTGCCATCTTCAAATGATACAGGTGTGCCTGAAATTAACATAAGAATGGATCAGAACGGTGTGGTCATATTCAAGGGTGTGGAACGGCCATCGAACTGAACTATTTTCTTCATTTGACCAATAGCGTAATCACGAATCAATCAGTTGCCCATACATTCGGGTCGAGTAAGTATTGAAATTTTGTAAAGAATATTGTTTTCGCAATTACGACATTAGTCCCACGGAAAAAGTGGTTCAGTTTGATGTTTATTTATTTAAACTTCATGTACAAGAGTGGTACTTAGGCGGACATAATGCCAAAAGGCATTCTCTACCAGTCAACCTTTGGGTCAAATAGGATAGCATTGTGATAGAGTACAAAAAAAAAATAAGAAAAAATACCTACTGTGGTCTATACTAATACATATATACCACATATATATATATGATGTTCTATACCACAACCTAAAATGTGACCACTCTTTTCTGATACACTTTGTATTATTCGTTCAACTAAAATACTAATATTTGACACTGTCTCACTGTCTAAAGTTGTCCATGGTAGGACTATTATAAATGACAACAAAAAACCAAAGGCGTGAGTGGCATTTTGAAAGACTGATGAATGGAGAGAAAGTCTTTCTCCACATAGATTGGCATGTTTGACAATAAACTGGTTAGAGAGAAAAGTAAATGTGGATGAACTGAGAATAGCAGTAAATGGAATGAACTGGTAGTATTAAAGATTGCGCTAAAATTGAGCAAAAGTTTGTGGGCACAACTGTAGATCACTGCTTATGGGAAATCAAAATAATTTTGCTAATTTTAGTACAAGGGCTGATTCAATCAAATCCGGGAAACTTGAAATAAGTTTTTATAAATGCAAACACTCTACTTACAAATTATGAGTATTACCAGTATTTTAACTTACTGTGAAGTCCGTCCAAGAACAGCAAAATCAGGATACTGCCAGCCTGTAGAATATAATAATATAATTTATTTTAAAATATTCCATGGGTTTATTGTATAGGATACACGGACGTTTTTAGCTTAGGTTTCTCCTATGTAGTATTTTACATGGAGCGACTCCCTATCCGACTTTCGCACAACACCCCCACTGAACCAGATGCCAGATGTTCAGGCTTCAGCCTACCTATGACGACTGTCAGTGATCTACAGTTTAACATGCTCTCCGAGGCGCGGAAGGGTCTCGGTATGTTAGCGATGGCCACCCATACACAGACCCGCCTCGGCAAGCGTTGCTTAACCTTGAACATAAATGATATTGATTTAGCAAATAGGTTTTTACAAACACTTATACACGTCAATGTTTTTTTAAACTAGGTGAGGCGGGTGTTTCGTACCTGACTACTGCGAGAAGAAACAGCCGAAACAAACTCAGAGCTCAAAGTCTTTTTAAAGAACCTGACATGATGTTGGTCAAGTCGCACCAGGACTATGCAGATTAGTAACTGATATGGTCTTTTGAAGAAAGAACCACACCTATTTCAGTGGACCTGTCCAGACAGTGCAAGCGTTTATCGGTTATCGTGTAGCTCGACTCATAACTCAAGGATCTCAACGAAACGACGAACAATACTTAAGAAAGGAGCACATTAGGGTAGGCGGCTTATAGTACTCAAACTGCCAGGCAATCGTTAAAACCAAACGGAAAAAATGACCAACATAGTCCTCACATTCATAATAATCAAATAAAATTAATAATACTTTACAAAGTATCGAACCGAGCGGCTGTTATTGCGCAAATCTGGGGTTATAGGAACATTTTTTTTAAATTGAAGACCATATTGGAATCATATCTAGAATGTTCAATAATTGTTATTAAATAAATAAAAAACACTTACCAGTAACTTCATGTTGCTGCAGATAGAACAATGTTGTGAATCAAAGGTCTCAATCGTACTAACGGTACAACATAAACGCATCGCTTATATTTGGTTGAAAAGGTCGGGTTATCTTGTTTGTGACCAGCGAAAAAATACGTTTCATTCGAGATATAAGAAGTAGGTAATAAGGAGTAATCAAAATATAGATAGCTCTATGAGAACACGGCATCGTAGCACAGTGCTACGTCGTAGCTATTTCGTAGCGCACTTGCGTCCCTACCACGCAACGGAAAGGGACGTATATTTCTGCTCGCCTACACAACGCAGTCGCTGTGCTGCTTAAATAAATGTGCTTTATTTTACTTACAATTACATTTCTAATTAAAAGTGCAAGCGTATTTGTACTGACAGAGGAATGCACGCGGACGTCGAAATCTATCATGTAGCCGCGAGTTTTAAGTAAAATTCAATGCTGTTGCTTAGTTAATAGAACTCATTTGCAGTATCGGGATATTTCATCTTTGTCAAAACTCTGATTTGTGTTTTTTATTTAAGGTAAATTTATATAATTTCACTAGCTTAATCTTAATTATAACTTGGCTATTCAACGATGTGATTCTAGTCAAAAACTTCTAATGTTTACAGTACTATGATTTGCCAATTAAAAAATAAATTATGGAGCAGTTAGAGAGTAGCTATATACAATATGCAGTTCCGGCAGCAGTTGCAGCGGAAGTCGCATTAGATTCTGCTGCCCTCGGACGCAAGGGTTTTCACTTTGTGTTAGTCAGTATGTCTCTGACAGACCCCTCCGCCGATCAACTGACGATTTCCACATCGAAAAAAAAAGGTACATAATATGCTCTTGGACTTTGGTCTGGCTTTGGGCTGTACCGAACAAGACGTGCGAAATGTGTGTAATTAAAGTTTTCTAATTGATAATGATTAATAATAATCGTAATGTTCACGAAATTGTTTGATTTGATTTTCCCATTTAATCACCTTTTATGAGATGCACGCCTTCCTGTACTAAATAAAAAACGATTTTCATAGTATAGTCCATGACTTTGTATTAAGTTTCATACCTTTTTAGATAGCTGATGAGACAAGGATATTTTCCTCGTAATTTGTGCATCAGGCGTAGTAATTTGTTTGTACTAGACAACATTGTTTATTATTAAGCATTTATTTCAGATAAAAATCCATAAATTGGTAGTAATTACTTAAAACTATGTTAGTAAAACTTATCTAATATTAAAAATTCTTGGCCTGCAACCCGTGTGCACACTGTTCCAGTAACGCACCAGAGGGCAATCAACCCTTTCAATAATGGACATAATTAAAAAAAAATGTAAATAAATAAATTAATACTTTCACTCTTATGAGGAAACACATAAGAATTAAGATAAGATAAGCGACGGTTTCGCTTGGTAATAAACTAAAATTAAGTTATAAAAATGGAAACAAGGATTACAACAAAATAATAACTATACATTATTCAGGTTGTGCTGTAATAGCCTTTTTGAAGTTGGAAGTAATTTCGATTCCTTGATTACTTTAGATATAGAGTTATACAAGGTGTAGTTTTACATCCTCGTCGAAATTCCGGAGGTCCTCATAGAAGACGTAAATGGTCATAACAAACGTTGCTTTTATTGTTGTTTTAATTTGAAACTATTTCAGAATTAAGCCCTTCTCAAAAGAGGAGAATCACTCGTTTATGGAATAAACGTCTGAGTTTGTTTGTGTGTGTGGAAGCGCGGTTATAGGGCTAGTATTAGACGGGCCGCATTTTAATTAGGTGGTGTACACTTACCGATTTCCGATATTAAGCAAAAAATTCCCACCCATACCCATACCCACCCATTACACCCATTACCCATTTCATTATTGATTCGGGTCGAGAATAATTAGCATAACAACCTCCTTGAATTTGACGAGGATGCAAAACTATACTTTATAGAGTTCAGCTCCGTCATATAAGACAGTCTTTCTACCGTAGTTTGTCCTCGGTGCTCTTAAAATTATATGGTTAGCCTGAATCGTCATGCGCTTTTGGATTTGCAATCTTTTTGTAAATGTTATATGTGTATGTATGTCTCTATTAATTATTTTACGTACAAGTATGCAAGTGTTATATTTAGAAATTTGATCAGTATTCACTAATTTTGTTTCTTTTAAAGCCTTTTGAGAAAATGTTAAATAATCATAATTGAATAAGACTTTAATCATTTTATTTTGAGATGTTTGTAGCTTTTTAAGGTCAGTTTTTACAGCGCTTCCCCATACTTCGTTTAAATAATCGAGGTGTGGTTTTGCCATCGAGTTATAAATAATATATCTGACCTTTAGTGGGAGACATCGGACAATTCCTCTAGATGCACCAGTCAGTGATGATATCTTTTTTCTTACTTTCTCAATATGAGGTTTCATTTTAAGAGTAAGACCTAATTATTTCTCAGTATTTAATAGATAGCTAGTTTATTAAGATCAATTTGTGCTTCTTTAACAATTCCTTTAAAATTACTGCCAAAATAAAAAAGCCTAGTATCGTCGGCATACAGTGAAATAACTCCTTTAAGTCCGATTTCATTTATATTGTTGATGTACATAAGGAATAATAGAGGCCCTAGTATAGAACCTTGTGGTACTCCACAGGTAATGGGTTTGGGTTCACTTCAATGTTTTAATACCGACTACTTGGTACCTATTAGTAAGATAAGAATTTAATATTTTTAATGCAGAGCCAGTAATACCGATACTTTCCAGTTTTTAAGAAGTCTGTGACTTACCGTGTCAAATGCCTTTTTTAAATCAATGAAGATCCCAAGAGCTATTTGTTTTTTTATCAATGTTAGTTTTTAAGTTGGTCAATAGTCGCGAATAGGGTGTTTGATTTCTGTCGGAAGCCATTTTGGTTTTTGGAAATAAAAGGTATAGAAATTAAGTAAGCTTGTAACCTATTATGAAATATTTTTCGTATATTTTACAAATAATCGGTAAGACCGATATTGGACAATAGTTACTCACATCTGCGTTGTTTCCTGTTTTATGTATCGGTGTGACTTCGGCGATTTTTAATGTATCAGGAATTATTACTTCATGCATGCAGCCGACATAGTAAGTAGTAACTGTTGGCCAGCGTACTTCCTCGATCCTTAAAAGTTTCTCGAAGTATAAGTACTGAATTGTTTAAAACTATGAAAGCACTAAGTAACAAAGCTGTATTACTAGCACAGTTCGCATTGTTGAAGTACTGATGCAGATTTGGATGGGAGTCTGGTGTCCGGAGTCCGGAGTTCGGTGCACAGTGAATCCGTACCGATTTTCCAGAACATATATCCATTGCGGTGCGTCCGGCCCAAATCAGCAGCACAAAAGAGAAAAAAATAAGCACTTACAATGAACTTCATGGTTGCTGTAGGCAAACAGTATGTTACTTTAAATTACAGTTACTATACTAGGTATCTGACTTAGTTCCAAGTCGTACTTAAGGTTACACGAAGGGGGTCATGCTTATTATGATGACGATGTTCATTATCTATAACCTCAGTATTGCTAATTGCGTCAGTAACTCGGGGTAATATCCACAAATTGCAATTTGTCTTAACTTATTAAGCATCACATTGATATAATGTTCATGTTGTGAATGTACACATTATTTACATATCAATAAGGTCAATATTCGTATGAAACACTAATTGCGTGACACATGTGGATTTTACGCCAAATATCAAAACTACTGTCAAAGTTCAAGCGTTATATTTTAGAATTTTGCATTTATCATTAAGAAAAACAGCGATATTTAGGCACAGCTATTAAAATGAGTATTTATGGATGCAATTACTACCTACGCTTAAAGTTTTCCTTAACAATTCATAATGACATATTCTAGTTTTACGTTTTTAGCCAGATAACCTGATATTTGTTTCTCTACGCCTAGGAGCTCCATGTTATTCTCCTCATCATCTCTGTAGGTGTGGTAAAGTTGTCAACCGCCTCGGACACCACAGCCAGTCATGCAGCCATGGCGGCGTTCTAGCTGTATCACAATAGCTTGGCACGCGACGCGACGGTAGCAAAAGACCGGACGGCATGTTATTGTTTTCATGGAAGATGTGTGTCTTTGGTGTGGGACGCGCAACATTTGTCGACACTTTTGCACCATCCTATCCTCCTAGCTCGTCGTGTTGTGCAGTTGCCTTCCCCCTCTAGCGCTACAGGCATTCTCAAGCATTTCTTTTTATGTCGAGTAAAATATGAGTATGAGAGTAATAAAATATCCTTACTTAACTTACGTCATTTACTGTCGTATTCTTCTCATTTATGTTTAACCTATTGCGGTGAAACTTGGTCTTAGACTGAAACTCAGAAGAACAAACTAAAGGTTTGCCAAAGAGCGATAGAAATATAAAACTGACCGATCAAATGTGCAGCATTTCTTTTTCTTCAATACTTACTTGTATTAAAGAAGTACTTACTTGGCATCTCTTTAGACACCTCCTTTTTTGCATGTCATCCTTCACTCAGTCCATCCATCGTTTCATTGGTCTTCCTCTACTTAATGTTATAGCCATCCACATTGTTGAGCATCAAAACATATTTTGAGAGATGCGAACTGTGGGGCACTTACTCAAGTGCTCATCATAGAATTACGAGACGTTGAAAGCAATGGCCACCGGTCCTAAGAGGCAGTGACTTTTGCATAATCTTACCGATGTAAGATTGACACTCGCTGGTAACTACTACACTAGTTTGAAAAAGTAGTCAAAAATCTTATTAACAGATTATAATAAGAAATAAACACATCGTTGACCTTATAATCGTTTCCACTGACCCATATCTTGGGAATTCTGAACATAAAAATACTATCTCAAAAACCAAGTGTGACTAGGTACACAGTTGATATGCTTTTATCGCTGGGACACTCAGATTTTTTAAAGAAAAACAAACATTTAGGTATCTACTATACCTACATTTTGAACAAATTTTGTAAGTAGTGAATTCCCTCTGACAACATGGTGATTCGTGCAGCAAGAGTGCAGGTAGAATAGTGCGGCACGCTAGCATTCATCACATCATTCGTCGTGCTTTGCCGGCGCTAGTGACGGGCCAGTCGATGAGGTGCCAGTCGTGTAGAACTCATCGGTTTGGCACGTGACGATGGAAAGAGACTAGATGGTATGACCATAATGCCAAGGAGGTTGGGTAGACCTTTGCGCCATGCAACATGTGTCGACAACCTTGCGCCATCCCATCTTCCTAGCACGGCGGGCTGTGCTGGTGCGGCTGCTGCAGGTGCTGAAAACCTAAAACGACGAAAATACAATAGCCTAATAAGTAGCTTTGTATTTGAGCCGTTTGAGTTTGAAACACTAGGGCGAGTCTGAGTACCCACCTAGTTTTTCGGGATATCGCCAAGCGGTTGGTCGACTTTTCACGTGACCAAAGAGGTAGCCTATTTCTTGGCCAAAGAATCAGCATTGCCATTCAACAAAGTTGTTGGTTTGCCTCCCGTCAAGTCCTATTGATAGACTAGTACTGAGTCGGTACTACTGAAAGTTCGTAAACAAAAACAGACTAGTACTTACTATTTCTAAAGGTTATCATCATCTGCCTGTTCTCAACTATGTTGGGGTCGGCTTCCAGTCTAACCAGATGCAGCTGAGTTCCAGTATTTTACATGGGACGAATGCATCTGACCTCCATAACCCAGTTAGTACTAGGCAATACGATACCAAAGACATTCAAACATTATCGAGCGATAGACGGGACCACTACACAAATTTATGTTAAGTTATGTGATATACAAGATTATAATTCATTAATTGCTCTCTATTTTTGGCTACTGCTAAAGTAACACAGATTGTGTAACTAGAGATAAACGATTGAACTACATAGAAACGTGTACCATTTTTAACTGTTAGAATTACCTGACTCCATCCTGACTCCCATGCAAAGTTTACATCTGCAACAAAACTAGCAGAACTTGACTTCTGCAAGCAGATAGATAGCATATTATACTTATTGTACACCAAAATTATAAAATAGCTCTTTTATTAACAACTAGCTTCTGCCAGCGGCCTTGCCCGCGTGGCCTACATGAAACAAATGACGTATTTTTTCTTAAGCGAGCATCAAAATGTCCACAAAGTCGCGCACGTGTTCAGTCGCGCAAGTAGGTATCTATCGCGCAAGCATGAGTCGCACAAAAGTCCAATCGCGCAAATGTCCATGCGCGCAAATGTCCGTTCGCACAAAAGTCCAGTCGCGCAAAAGTCCATTCGCGCAAATAACTTTCCGCGCAAATGTCCTAGATCCGCCTCTTCTAGGTATCCCTTAGTTGAATACATATTAATACTTTTCAAAATACAGCTGAACAAACAGTTTTGCCTTCTTTAGGGCACGTTCACCGGTAGAAGTCCACTGCTTTGACTATTCCTTCGTCTCTGGTGCATAATAGTAGACCCAAGTTTCATCAACTGTTATGTACCGATGCAAAAATTCGCTTGGATTGCGGTTAAACGTAGCTAAGCATTGCTCAGAAGTGGTAACGCGATTTCGTTTTTGATCGACTGTGAGTAACCGCGGCACCCATCTTGCAGAAACCTTTTTCATGCTCGGGATATCGTGCAAAATATGAAAGTTAAGATGTGCACAACATCAGCTGTCTCGCATATCTTCACTCGACGGTCTGCCAAAACAATATCATGGATTTTGTTGATAATATCTTCAGTGGTGACCACAATCGGCCTTTGTGGGCGTTATGTGTCATTTGTGGTGGTACGACCACAACAAAATTCATTGAACCACTAATTTACCATTCCATGAGATGGAGCAGATTCCCCATAATACTTTTTCAGTTAATCTTCAGTCTGTTTAATTGATTTACCACGTAAAAATTAGTGTTTAATTGGCACTCTAAATTAGTTATTCCCCATTTTCCAAGAATATTCCGACCGCAATTACTTTTTTGTTGATAAAACTTTTAATTTCGCGCCGATTTAAAAAAAATTGTGACGGTAGCGTAGTTACTGAAATTAAGAAATAAAAATAAATTATGAAAAAAGATTTTATTTAACTATAAAAGTCACGGACTTATAAAACCGCCCTCGTACCTACGAGTATAATATATCCACGTTTAAGTTCCATGTAATAGTGCACGAGCCTATTGCCATCTACCGGGCACAAATCCAGACTCCGTGCCTGCTACTGAGGAATTCCTAATAGAAAACCCAATAACTATACGAATAATGATGTTGTTATTACATTAAATTAATAATTGCATTCTCATTTATTATCACCAGACTTATTATTATTTGTAAATTGGTTAGGGAAATCCGTTTACTTTGAGCGTCAATTAGTATACATTTGCACGAAAACCGTTCTGTCTACTACGAAATAAAGGCGCTGTTGACGTCTAATTGTTAGGTACAATTTACTTGCAGTTGTTGATATGCAGTTTGTTTCTGGCACTTTAAATTAGTCACTCTTTACTTGCGATTCCATAACTGTATTTTACATCAGTTTACGATTTAATATTTTATATTTGTATTTCCATGGCTCATTTGATTGCTCTCGTTTGACAGTTTGACTTCACTTTTGTCTAATGTATGAAATTCAAAGTATTAATACAATAATTTAAAGCAACATTTTGGAAGAAATGTAGCTTGTTTTTATGAAATCTGTTGATGCCTAACACACCGCCCGACCGCACGGATGAGTGGTCCGCACCGCACCTCCGCGCGGAGCACCGCCACAAAATCTTCGCCACCACCGCCCGTCCGGGCAGACGACCGGTGTCATATGAGATTTGCCTGAGTAGGATGCTGTTTGGGGCCCTAGATGGCCAATTCATGACCGAAAAAGATCAGGACGGCCATAACCAAGTACCGTGGACATGATGGCTTTGAACACTCACCATAATTTGGGAACCATTGCGAGGTATTAACTAGTTGCTAGGTGCTAGGTTTTTATCACCAAGAAAATGTAAGCAGGGAACGCAATATGCTAGGTTAAAAGTCAAAACAGATTGTATTTTATCTTTCGGGCGGTCCGATGTGCCGATGAGTCATAACTAAATGAAAATTCTCTTGGCACGTCGCTGAATAGCTTCCAGCGGTTGCAGCTTTTACTTGGATGATCCATCCCAAGCATACGTTTTGGCGGTCCACCGCCCGTTGGCGTGGTCGTGCGGTGTACGTATGTTAGCTATCATCGAATTTCATTCTAGCCAATGCAACGTGAGATAGACCCGACGCCGAGAACAAGCGGTGTCGTGCGAGAATCGCGTAAAAAAGTTTTTTTTACTAGAAATGTGGTTAACAATGTCCATATCCAGATAAGAAAAGAACAACGATCACCACGCTGGCAAACTAGTGTTTGTTTTGTACAAAATGTATTATTTCTTGACACGAACGCATAAACAAGAATCTTTGCCTACCTAGTGTTTCGAACACACATCCGAAAAGACGTTTATCATATTTTTTTAAATTGTGCCTATAATATAACAGATAATAAAGGTACCTATCGAAAACAAGATAACAGTTTAGTTTAAAAAGCTTTGTAAATTATTTTTAGCGTCAGTACATGTGATTGACTTTTAAGTGTTGCAGTGGTTCGAGTAACGAAAACTATGAAGGTACTAATTGTAAGTATTTGTTTTAATAATTGCTTTGCTTTACTGACAATGCGCACACTGCAGTCCTTTCGCGGTTATTGTACCTCTGATTTTGCACCTTTATTCTCATTGCTGTAAGGTTGCTATTGGATTGCTGACAGAGGTAAAATAACTTTGAAAGGACTGCAGATGCAAAACAGTTTTGTCTGTCACAGATAATATAGTATGACCACTTTAAGTGTGCAGTGCAAGGTGGCGTTGCTTGTCATGAAATTTTTTCATCGATAGGTTAAACTTGGTACTTAGATTTATTCTAGTTCTTTTTTTTTTCTCGCCTGCACAAATAAGTTGGTTGAAGCGTAAAGTATGTTCTTGTATCAAAACTAGATTCGACACTGTGACTTGTGTCTTTAGTTTTAAGTGTGCAGAGGTTGCCAACCTGTAACATAGAGTATGTACTTATGTATAGTGCGGGCAAACTGACACAGAGTCATTGCGGACTGGACTTTGGACACCGAACATTGATGCGTGCTTAGGTATCTGTCAAAGTCCGGTCGGTTTCACCGCACCTTAAACCTGTAGTATGTGTGATTTCAAGTTGCTTTATCAACTTCACATACTACTACGAAATCTCTTAGTGTGTGTAAAATTATGTGTTTTAGAACTTCAGTACAAACATCTTTGGTTTAACATAAGGTATTTTGTTACAGTTGTCCCTTTTCCTGACAGTGGTGTGTTTGGATAGAATCCACTGTGAGTACATATCTATTTACATTTTATTTCATCGTTATCTGTATAAATATTATGTGTATTGTATTGTATTGTATTGTGTGTATTTATTAAAATTACATTAAAACTTAAGTCCTCTTGTATTTTAAATGTAAGTCTATTTGAAAGGAATGCTTTGAGTTGAGTTCATACCATAAGACTTGCTCACTGCCATTTGACTCTCTTATTCTGAATGTCAAAGCTGTAATTTTTGTTTTTATTTCATCTCTCGAAGAAAAATGTGCCCAATCTCAGATGTGTTTTTGTTGTTTGTGCGTGATCTCAGATATTTTGTGGTTGAATAACTTCTCTGTGAATTAACTTACAACTAAGGTGTAATAATAAAAACTGTTTATTATTTTGTGTTGTATTTAAATAATAAGTTTAGTTTTGTTGGCCAGAAAAAAAATTGCCCAATCTGATCTCCTTTCAATTGAGTAGGCATTGAAATTTTGTTGTTGGTCCCATGCAGAAAACTGATCGGTTTGATGGGCTGTAGTAATATCCTAAAATTTGACCTCACTTTCTGATACACGCTATAAAATGTTTTTATGTTATTTTCAGGCACACCTGTATCATTTGAAGATGCCAGAGGACGCTACACTGAGACACACACGTCTTACGAGAAGGGTAACAACGGTAGTCTAAGTCTAAACGGGGGCTTAAAAGATAGATTTCAAGAAGCCAAACAATCATTGGTCAATGCCAAACAATTAGTGGCCCATTCCGAACGATCACTGGTCAACAAACAACAATTACTGAAATTTTTAGACGATGTCATACAATTTCTTGACCATTTAGAACAATCAGGGGCTGAAGTCGCAAAATCATGGGCTAATGTCGAACAATCAGTGACCAATATCGAACGTTTAAGCTCTTTACCCAATGCTAAACAATCCATACCAACAGCCCATGACGAACAATTGCTGACCAATGTAGAACAATCGTTAAACAATATAGATCAATCAATGAACAATTATGAACAATCAGCGGCCAATTATGAACAGTCAGCGGTCAATTATCAACAATCAGTTGCCAATTTAAAAAAATCAATGGCAAACGACAAACTAGCAATGGCCAATTACGAACAATCCGTGACCAATGCCGAAAAATCTATGGACAATACCGAAAAATCAATGGCCAATTACGAACATTCAGTGGCCATTTTAGAAAAATTAATGGCCGACATCGAAAAATCATTGGCCAACGCCGAACAATCAGAACCCAATGCCGAAAATTCAGTACTCAGTGCCGGACAATCAGTACCCAGTGCCGAACTATCAGTACGTAATAGTGTTCAATCAGTACCCAACATCGAACAATCAGTATCCAGTGTTGAACAATCAGTAACCAATGCTGAACAAACAGTACCGAAAGCTGAATAATCACTACCTATATATAGGGTATGTTAAACACTCCATCGTATACGCCAATCAACCAATGGGGCAGGTTCTACACTCCAACATCGTCACGTCGAATGGTTCACCGAACGTCACTCCAGGGTCGTAATATTCACCGAATATAACATGTAGAAACCACACGATTACGAAGGACCACTATACTTTATTATGTAACTGTATAATTACTTCAAATAAACTTGTTTTAACAACGATTTGTGCCTTTTTAACCGACTTCAAAAAAAGGAGGAGGTTCTCAATTCGGTTGTATGTTTTTTTTTTGTGTTTGTTACCTCATATCTCCGTCATTTATGAACCGATTTGAAAAATTCTTCTTTTATCTGAATGGATCTACTTCCCGATTGGTCCCATAGAAATTTCATCAAAATCGGTTCAGCAGTTTGGTTTTGAAATCAAAATAGCTGGAAAAAATATGTCATCCAAGTAAAAGAAATTGCGAAATTGATACATTACAAGGATTTGAGTGTGATGCGATAACTAAAAAACTTTTTTGCAAAAAAAAACCGACTTCCAAAAAAAACACTAAAAAAGTGGGAAATAACTTTACTTTCGGAAGTCGGTGACTATTGTTTGTTTCATTGACTTTTTTGCCACCGACTTCCGAAAGTAAAGTTATTTCCCACTTTTTTAGTGTTTTTTTTGGAAGTCGGTTTTTTTTTGCAAAAAAGTTTTTATTTTACCCTTTTTAGTTCAAATTCCATCACACACAACTCCTTGTCAAGTATCAATTTCGCAATTTCTTTTACTTGGATGACATATTGTTTCCAGCTATTTTGATTTCAAAACCAAACTACTGAACCGATTTCGATGAAATTTCTATGGGACCAATCGGGAATTAGATCCATTCAGATAAAAGAAGAATTTTTCAAATCGGTTCATAAATGACGAAGATATGAGGTAACAAACACAAAAATTTCCAGCTATTTTGATTTCAAAACCAAACTGCTGAACCGATTTTGATGAAATTTCTATGGGACCAATCGGGAAGTAGATCCATTCAGATAAAACAAGAATTTTTCAAATCGGTTCATAAATGACGGAGATATGAGGTAACAAACACAAAAAAAAAAAAAAAAAAAAAAAAAAAAAACATACAACCGAATTGAGAACCTCCTCCTTTTTTAGAAGTCGGTTAAAAAAGGGTAAAATAAAAACGTTTTTGCAAAAAAAATAACCGACTTCCAAAAAAAGTCAATGAAACAAACAATAGTCACCGACTTCCGAAAGTAAAGTTATTTTCCACTTTTTTAGTGTTTTTTTTTGAAGTCGGTTTTTTTTTGCAAAAAAAGTTTTTATTTTACCCTTTTTAGTTATCGTATCACACACAAATCCTTGTCAAGTATCAATTTCGCAATTTCTTTTACTTGGATGACATTTTTTCCAACTATTTTGATTTTTAGTACCTACCCTATTCTCATCTGGCCCCTCATAGTTTTTAAATCCATATAAATAAACTGGTTCACCAATGTTTCACCGAAATTCCTGTGATAATCTTTCAGTTTAAACAACCAACGTTTCATATACTTACTATTTATTTCACATGTTTGATAAATGTTTTAATTTATAATCAGTCACTTGGCAAACATGCATTTGGCAAATGCTTGTCTTTACAGATGTTTCGTGTCACAGACAGACGTTTAACCGAAATATAATAAAAAAAAAAAACTAAACCACTCATAAAATGATCATGAGGGAAGGTATTGGAATATTATTAGTATATTATTAAATTATAATATACCTGACGGCTGAGTTACCTAATGGTTCAAAATAACATAACATCACGCCTGTAATCCTTGAAGGGTTAGGCAGAGGTCTACCTAATAGTACACCCACATTTCGCCAGTTATGTTTTAAGTCCCATGTAATAGGGGGCGAGCCTATTCCATCAACCGGGCACAAATCCAGACTCCGTGGCTGCTACTGGAGGATTTTATAATGGAAAAACCCAACATCAATTTGCCCGACCCGGGAATCGAACCCAGGACCTCGTGTTTAGCAGGCGGGTTTGCGACTACTAGACCAAGCAACGGGGCAATTGAGTCGAGGCTTGGCTAAAAATATCTACAGACTGGAAGGGTCACCGACCCGAAAACGGAAAGCACGTACTCAGTACAGCCACCTGAACCCCACATAGAAAATTTCGTCGGTTATTAAATAAAAATCAGCCATTTCTTGCAAAAGTGCAATACTTACAAGGTCAAAATGTATGTAGGTAACAGCTGATTTTTTTTAATAACCGACGAAAAATATCTATGCAGGGGGGTTCAGAATGATGTACTGGGTACGTGGTTTTCGTTTTCGCGTCGTTGTCCCTTCCACTCCGTATAGATATGATGCTAAAGTGCAAAATGCCTAAGATGAGATAGCACTGCCATAAATAAAATATAGAGAAAACGATTTTTACCACATATGAGACCTAGCTAGATCGTTTTTTCGCCACCGTTAACCCCTACATTGCAACTTTCGTCGAAATCGTTAGAGCCGTTTTCGAGAACGTTTTTGCAAATATGAGAATATTGTTGAGTGTGTTGTGCGTGCGAGCAAGTTGTTACTGCTGGCTACGAACGCTGCCAGGTGAAGCTCAATCACTACAGGTTTCCCCCAGGTATATTTAGCCAAGGAGACCAGAGTAATGCCCTTGTCCACCGCGACCACAACTCGATGGATCCCTAAGTCGTGCGCTGGCTTGTACTTATCCATCCGGCTGACTGATAACAACCTAGTCTATTTTAGTTATTTTCATAGTATTATGTCATACGGTATTTTACTATGGGGACGGGCTGCAGACAACGAGTCTATTTTTATTCTGCAGAAAAGAGCCATCAGAGCCATATATAATCTACGTAGGCGCGATTCTCTAAGAGAACTGTTTAAGGAAATTAACATTATGACAGTACCTTGCCAATACATCTATGAAAACATAATGTACGTTAGAAAAAATCTGCAGTTATTTAGAAAAAGAGGCGACAGACACCACTATAATACTAGAACTAGGGACCAACTAGTTCAGCCAGGTTTCAGGCTAGCTAAAGTAGACTCATCTTTCATGGGGTACTGTTTAAAATGTTACAATAAAATACCTCCCGCATTCTACAACTGAATGAGACGAAGTTTAAATCTTGTATAAAACGCACACTATGTAGGCAAGCATACTATACATCGGGAGATTACATTGATGATAAAAATGCTTGGCTCAATGCTGGTCCTGCTCCACAACCATAGGGGCAAACTAATTGATTACTTTGTGAAGTTATTGTGGAAGCTGCAGAAGATTGTAAACATATGTATCTTTGCATTGTATAGATTCAGTCTCTTAGTATTATATAATTGCATAGCACATGTGTGAGTTCAATGTACGATAAAGCTACCATTTACATCTTTTACTGACTCGAATTTGCCCTGGCGGTTGAAAGAATGTCATGCTCACTCAAATGTCTCGCTGATGGTGGCGCGTGTGTCGGGTCGTTTAGTTCCCTCCAAAATGGTTGAGTTGAATGGTGGCTGATCCATGCGTCATATTCGTGAACGGGCGCTGTCAGTTGTGACTGGTCATCTCGCAGCTGCCATGGATTATTGTATTTTTGAATTGTTAATTTTATCTTTTTATTCTGGACGCTCTTACTCGCACGTCTTTCTACATCGTTCTCACATACCAGGCCACTCAGAAAGTATTGCGATAGATAGTTTTTTATATATGGGAGACTGGCCAGTTAGAATCTTTTTCAAAAATATGATTACTTGTAAGTAAAAATATGTGTGTTCCATTTTCAAAATTTCCCTCCACATTTTTTGCGAGCCAATTCAAAGTATCGTGTCTTACTGAAAAATGGATCTGCGCCGGGAACATTTCAAGTGTCGCCTGAAACCGGATGAATCGTTCGATAGACTTCAAATGGCATTTATGGATGAAGGCCCCTCCAAGGCAACCGTGTATCGTTGGTATAACGAATTTAGGCGCGGTCGACCAACCTTGGGGGATGAAGAAAGAAGCGGTCGCTCTTTGACGGCTATTACGGAAGAAAACGTGCTAGCAGTGAAAAATTTAATCCAAGATAATAGGCGAATTACATATCAGGAGATTCAGCACATATTAAAGATTGGATCGGGAAGCGTTCACGAGATTCTACACGGGCATCTTCGCGTGAGGAGGATAGTATCCCGCTGGGTGCCGCACTACCTCACCGACGCTCAGAAGCAGGCCCGGGTGGAATGATGCCGTGATATGCTGAACAAATTTGAAGCAGGCTCGTCTCGGCGTGTTTACGACATCGTAACAGGTGATGAGTCCTGGATTTATCAATACGATCCAGAAACCAAGCGCCAGTGAAGAAAGTGAAGCGATCTCGAAGCGGGGGGAAGATTTTGATCGCCAGCTTTTTTAATTTGACTGGCCACTTGGCCTCAATTCCCTTACGAGATCAAAGAAGCATCAACGCCGAATGGTATACTACCAAATGTTTACCAGAAGTTTTTTCTGTTGTGAGCAACAAGCGACCAAACACAGGGCTCCGCGGACTACTGCTCCACCACGACAATGCGCCTGCACACACCGCGCTCAAAACGAGGGACTTCCTGGACAGTACACCAGTCAAACTCCTGGGTCACCCTCCTTACAGCGCTGATCTAGCACCGTGTGACTTCTTTTTATTTCCAAAAATAAAAAATCAGCTCAAGGGGATACAATTTTCGTCGCCGGAAGATGCGCTGGCTGCGTTTGAGCAGGCTGTAAACGAGGTGTCTGCGGCGGACTGGAAAAAGTGTTTTGAAAACTGGTTCAGACGCATGAATCTTTGTATAGAGGCTGGTGGAGAGTACTTTGAAAAGATTTAATAAAAATATATGTACCTGTAGAACAATTTTTTTTAGTGTCGCAAAACTTTCTGAGTGTCCCACGTATATGTTTAACCTCGACATGAATGATATAACCGAGACTTTGTAACAACATAATGATTTAATAGAGTGTTCATGGAGTTTCTTGCCCATTCTTCTCCATAGAGATCTAAGCTTTCGAATAGGCAACTACAGTAGTTTCACTAGTTATTATGCCCTGTGACTGGGACTGTAGCTTAGTTTATTTTTTTTACATTCATAAGTGCCTGTAATGGTCTAATTGAAATAAATGCTTTGAGTTTGAGTTTGAACCTAACCTAATCTATACTAATATTATAATTATCCCGCCGCACATACAGTACGTCACCCGGTGAACGGCATAAACCTAAAAATAAAAGGCATAATATTTGTTTACAAAACAAAAACTTAATTTTTATTCATATAAGATTAAAATTCTTCATAAAGGGTATAGCATTACCAAATTGGCAGTCGCTCCATGTAAGATGCCGCCCGCTTTTAAGCTGGGTATTAAGCTGTATTCGGGCAGGACGCCGTCCCCAACATAGTTGGTAAAAGGCTAAGCAGATGATGATGATGATCAGATTAAAATTCTTGTAACTGTAAATGGATTTTCTGTTACCATATCAAATTGGTCTTCGGCGGGCATGTCATCGAATGGGTTGACTGTCGCATAGTCAGACATTTTTTCCGAGGTCTTTGCATAGTCAGTTGAAGGGTTGAAAAAGGGATTGTCCGAGATAATGATGTTCCCGAAGAGATTGCTTGTCGACTGGTCTACAGGCTTGTCTGCTGGCTTGCTTTCCGGCTTCTCAGCTGCCATCGCTACTGGCTTGTCTTCCAGCTTCTCTGCCGCCTTCACTACTAGCTTGCCTTCTGGCTTCTCAGTTGCCGCCTGGACTTGCTTGTCTTCTGGCTTCTCAGCTGCCATCGCTACTGGCTTGTCTTCTGGCTTCTCAGCTGCCTTCACTACTGGCTTGCCTTCTGGCGTCTCAGTTGCCACCTGGACTGGCTTGTCTTCTGGCTTCTCAGTTGCCACCTGGACTGGTTTGTTTTCTAGCTTCTCAGCTGCCATGGCTACTGGCCTGTCTTTTGGCTTCTCAACTGATTCTTCTACTGGTCTTTCTTCTGGCTTCTCTACTTTCATCTCTACAGCCATCTCGTCTGGTCTCTTTACAAGCTTTTCTAGAGGTTGGTCTACGGTTACGGCCTTGTCTACGTTTACGGACACATCCACGGTCCTATTTATGGGCATCTCTACGGTCACGGGCTGCTCTACTGGTATAGGCGTAGTTATTGGAATAATGTGCTTTACAGGGTAGCTGGAACCGTACTGGAGACCGTGTCGGGAACGGTAAAGGGAACCGGAATGGGAACTGGAATGATGACGGTGATGGGATCCATAATGGGAACCGGAATGGGAGCTAGAATGGGGACTTGAATGGGAACGGTAATAAGGTCCGTAATGGGAGCCAGAATGGGAACTGGAATAGGAACCGTAATGGGAACCATGCCATATACAGGGTCGCCTCGAAAAGGAAGATACATATCGATGGCGGTAATGACTGCTATATGTTGAGCGATATGGTACAAGGCATCTGTAGACTGAAGATGTCCTTGACGGATAATGGTGATGATGTCTATGTTGGTTCCACGGTGCACCTGAAATCAATTATCTACCTTAGGTTGACACGTTTTATGTTGATTTTTGAGTGACAATTTGTAATAAAAGACCTTACAAATTTTAAGCTGCAGTTGAGATGAACTTTGCCACAGATTGCATTATTTTATTGTTCTGATTAAGAATCATGGCTGAAATCGGTAGGGTCAACAAATAAACGAACACAGATAAGTTCCATATTTATTAACTCCTCACAATATTGACAATAATAACTTATTGAAACAACTGATTAGGTTACTGATTTTTTGTTACTTAAATAACAAGTATTTAACTAAAATACTTACATTTGTATTCTTCTATAAGCATTACGATCAAGAACACATAGACCTGGAAAAGACAATGACTGTATAAGTTAAATGATCAAAATTTGCGATTTAGAAGGAGTTGGATGCGTGCAACACAATCAAATATTTAAGATTGCACTTTTCACCTGGTAGGTCAAAAGTATCATACGCAAAAGAATTAAGTCGGTACATATGGTGGTTGTACACTCTCGCCGAGACACATAGCAGCAGGGCGAGGACACCAAAAGTGGACAGTACTCTCAACGAAGCAGAAACGCACTTCTTCTCCCCTTCATTGCGATCTTTTTTTTTTTCTTCTTGACCATGCCTTCTAGTTACGAAGATGTTGAGGGTCAAAGTTACAACTTTTTACAAGTATTTTTTTTAAGTAGGTTTAAAGATATATTTATTCTAAAGAATACACAAAATCACTAACATTAGAATAGAAAACCTTATGCTAATTTTAAAAATAATTTCAATGAAACACCGTAACAAAGGAAACACCGTTCATTTTATGTAACGTAATGAAACACCGCAGTCTGAGTTAGTAACTGATCTGTTCTGATCTGTATGCACTTGCATATTAAGTTGATATACATTTAAGTGCAACTACTCACAACAGTCACTGCATTTAACATTGAATATACCCATCGTGTGCATTAAATTTTTGGGATTTGCAATTAAATATTTAGCTAATTGAGTCTCGAATGCATGGAATGAGTGTAAACTTTTTATACATGCGAGTATTTTGTTGTATGTGTGATCCTACAAATGTCAATTGTTTTTCAAACTTACATTCATTTTATCAATTTTAGTACAATTAAAAAACTAGTTCACTAAAATTTGAAGATGTAGAATCAAAATAAAAACACTTACCATTAACTTCATTGTTGCAATGTAGAAAACGCAGATGTGACTTAAAACACTAGTAGTTTGAAAGATAGTCTCGTACTGAATACGCAATTGATATTTACAAAGCATTATATACAATAATTGTAATCTATGTCGACCTATGAACTCATAACAAATATAATTTACTAATAAATTACTCATACGTCATAATTTACTCGAGATAACTTTCTATGAATTAATAATTAGCCTCTGAACTGTACTTTTTATCAAAATACTTAAATAAATTTACTTTATTTTTGTTTCAAATACCCACATTCTGTTATGATCAGTGTTTATATAATTATTAGGTTTTTCTGACGAGTAATTCTTAATAGCAGAACTGACGAAATGCGGGTCTATTTATAAATTTGTGCCAAATGAACTTCAGATGCGTTACCTCCTGTCAATATAAATCAGTCTCGCTCCATCCAGTAACTTAATCAGACTGTTATCAACTAATTAGTCACTAAATGTGTGTGTTATTGACATTAAAAACGAGATATTATTGTAAGTAATTAGGAACACAGGATGTTTTTTTTAAGTTGGACATCACGGAGAAATCAGAATCCAGAAATGTTAAAAACCCTATACAATATGTAAACTCTGTCCGATTCGATAGGGGCATATAAGTACACCAATGACGGTACCAAATAAAACACACAAATCCTTGTCAAGTATCAATTTCGCAATTTCTTTTACTTGGATGACATTTTTTCCAGCTATTTTGATTTCAAAACCAAACTGCTGAACCGATTTTGATGAAATTTCTATGGGACCAATTGGAAAGTAAATCCATTCAGATAAAAGAAGAATTTTTCAAATCGGTTCATAAATGACGGAGATATGAGGTAACAAACACAAAAAATAAAAAAAAACATACAACCGAATTGAGAACCACCTCCTTTTTTTGAAGTCGGTTAAAAAGGGTAAAATAAAAACGTTTTTGCAAAAAAAATAACCGACTTCCAAAAAAAAACACTAAAAAAAGTGGAAAATAACATTACTTTCGAAAGTCGGTGCCAAAAAAGTCAATGAAACAAACCATAGTCACCGACTTCCGAAAGTAATGTTATTTTGCACTTTTTTTTTGTTTTTTTTTGGAAGTCGGTTATTTTTTTTGCAAAAACGTTTTTATCAATAATGACTTAAAAACCCGAGCAAACG
Source organism: Standfussiana lucernea (assembly GCA_964057025.1). NCBI lineage: Eukaryota > Metazoa > Arthropoda > Insecta > Lepidoptera > Noctuidae > Standfussiana > Standfussiana lucernea. The sequence continues at coordinate 11,070,009 of OZ059803.1, read as the reverse complement.
ATTTTTGGTCAAAAAAACCGAGCAGGCGATTTTTTCTCTAAAATATCGGTTTTATTTTTTTGTTAAAACAGCTTCTGAAACTATCTGTCTTTTCAAAAGTAATAAATACACGTGATACGGAAAGGGAGGTACCCGTGAACTTCACGAAGTATCGCTAAGGGGGAGGGGGCTATAAAAGTGGCTTTTTTCCTCACGTGATAAAAGGACGGCCCCTTACAGAATTGCACCACAAATAAAGGCTAAATAAATAAAAATTTACGCTGCTTGAGCCGCACACCAAAGGCCTACCCACCTTTCAAAGCATCAGCGTCATGCCGTCTGGTCTCTTCCCATCGTCACGTACCAAGCCGTTAGGTTCTAAAACTGCTGGTACGCCAGCGCTGGCAAGGGTCGACGAATAATATCGTTGATGCTCGCGTGCCATGCTGTAGCGGGACAGGCCATGGTGCAAAAAAATAAATATACTTAGCTTAGATCGTCAATCGTTATATGCCCAATGTCGGACGTTTCAGATTGAGAGTTTTATGCAACGCCTACAATTATGAATTAGCAACAACATGCTCAGTCGTGTGATCTGGTAGACACAAGAAGCAGGGACCAATTTAACATAACATACCATCACGCCTGTGATCCCAGAAGGGTTAGGCAGAGGGGTATCTCACAGTAAAACCATATTTCGCCAGTTATGTTGAAGTTCCATGTAATAGGGGCGAGCTGATTTCCAACAACCGGGTACAAATCCAGACTCCTCGGCTGCTACTGAGAAATTCCTGATGGAAAAACCCAGTAACAATTTGCCCGACCCGGGAACCGAACCCAGGAAGGACCTCATGCTCAGAAGTCGTGATTGCGACCACTCGACCCACGAGGCAGTCAGGGACCAATTAATCCTTGATTGTTTTTTGCATAAATTGATTGTCCATCGTCAAGGGCTAATTCTTTTAATAATATATATGTGTACGGTCTCATCAACCGTACATTAACTTTGCGAACGCAGCAACCTACTTGGATGTCGTGCGTCACAAATGTTACGCTATAATTGTAACTTTTCGCGCTAGGCAGAGCGAGTCAGACAACAACTGTGGAACTAACCACTTGTCGAGAGAAAGAATCGCTACCGCTTTAACTTGTACCTTGTACATTTTAATATAAGTTAAATTAAACACAAGTTGTGGTTCTTTCTATGTACTCCACAACTAAACCAACATCAACTAAGTGTTAGTGTACGGTGCCTACAACCATTGGCTCCTATAATATGGGTTAACTATTTAAATATTGCTTATTAACTAGAATGAAAGAGACAACGAGCGCGGGCAAACTTTTTTTTGTGGACAAAAACGAACTATGTGCGTAAACCGGTTATTATAAGCTGATTAACCCTACAATACGGTTTAACCTTTCCTCTAAGGTTTTTCACCGATGCCTAAAAAATTACCCGATAAAAACCCCGGTATATACGAGTAACCTTTCCGTCCCTGATGCGAAAAAAATTAGTAAAAGTTGAATACAAAGAACAAAATAAACAGTACTTAAACCACTTTAGAAAAATAAATAATCGTTTTCTATTTCACTATAACTATATCAGGTAAATGGGTACTCAAAGAACTCAATATTAAACAAAGACTGTCGTCGCTTGTGCAATTACGAATCCTCAGATTCTTTGCACACGTTACCCGCAACAAGGACTCCATGGAGCGTTTGGTGATTGAGGGTAGAGTGGAAGGCACGAGACCACGTGGCCGATCACCACCCCGATGGACGAACTCCATCAAATCTATCACCAAGATTCGAAATAAAGTCAACAGAGACCGGTGGAAAAGGATTGCCAAGGGTGTGACCGCAGTTGTTGGCGACCCACTGTGACCAAGACCACTCTGTCAAGAGTGAACGACTATGAAGAAGACATTTAGATGGTGGTCATGGTCCGATTGGTGACCTACGGGTAGGTCACGGTGACCATATTGTGTACGTATGTATCTAGATATGAAACAAAATGTGTTGTTTCCTATATAGAATACACACGAATGGTTTTTCAACTGTATTTTAATTTCCAGGAAGCTCTGGTCATTTTTATGACCTTTAAATAATAAAGTTCCATGCGAAAGCCAGTCAGTTTTTAACCTTAGAACCGTCTACTTACCAAACCATTGTATGAGGAGCTCATATTTCATTACAGTCAGGCTACACAACAGTGATTAATTTTATCCACACTGTTGGTAAACAGTCAAACAGTATGGTGTCACTTAAAAAAAAGAGGGGAGAAAAAATTAATAGATTATGTACAAAAAACATAGATATAATAATCGGTGTTTACTAACATTTAATTATAAGACTTAATTGCCAATTTTTTTATGATTACATAACTGTGATCAGTCCAAAATCTCGTAAGATCTACAGCTAACCATTTCTATGGAAGAAAGCGAAATGGTTGTAGATATTAACTGTTAACTGTCTAAGACAACAGCGTATCATCACTGGGTCGATTCACTGCTCTTTAGTGGATGGCCTTTCCGCCGTAGCCACCACCGTAGCCACCACCGTAGCCGCCGCCGTAGCCGCCGCCGTAGCCAGCCGCGTACCCGAGGCCGCCTCCGAGCCCGTAGCCGCCCAGCCCACTGACAGCGACGGCCGGGCCGGCTATCACCGCGCCACCGCCGACGAGTCCACCGCCGCCGCCCAGCAGGAGCGCACCGTCCTGGGCTTGCCTGGCGACGGCATCGGCGACCGCCTGTGCCTGCGCCGCGCTTGTGGCGACCGCGGCAGCCTGAGCACGAGCGGCGTTAGCGATACGAGCGGCCTCCACGGCACGAGTGTTGGAGATAGCGATAGCCTGGACGCGGGCAGCGTTGGCCAAACGTTCAGCCTCGGCGGCTCGCGCTACTTCGAGTGCGCTGGCAGCCCCGGCGCGCCGGGCGGCGTCCGCTGCCCGCGCGTTCTCCCAGGCGGCGGCCTGAGCGCGCTGCACGTTAGCGACGCGGGCAGCGTCCAGAGCGGCGGCGTTGTTCATGGCATTCGCCTGACCGGCGCGGGCGGCAGCCTCGGTGACGCGCGCGCCCTGGATGGCGGCGGCGGCCGAGTTAGCGATCTGTGTGGCCTGCACGGCCTGTGCGTTCTGGATGGCGCTAAGCTGAGCGGCTCCCACGGCGGCGGCGTTGTTGAGTGCAGCGCCCGAGCCGAGCGCGGGGCCGCCGGCGAAGACGGCGGGGCCGGCGATGATGCCCGCGCCGCCATCTAGAACCGCACCCGCCAGCCCGGCGCCGTCACCTAGAGCCGCCAGCCCGGCGCCGCCGAGCCCGCCGTACCCGCCGTACCCGCCGTAGCCACCGTGCCCGCCGGCGATCACCGCCCCGATGCCGGACTGTTCCGCACGTGAATCTGCTACTTTACCTGTCACATATAAGGAGTAGTATTGATAGCTGTCACAATAATACATTAATCAGTTCACAGATGAAATCAGATGGATGTCACTTACCGTCTGCAACGACTTCGTACGCCACAGCGATAACAAAAAGAATCTGAAAGGAATTGGAGTTTTTAATATCAGGTATTTTAAATTGCAATGCTCACTATATTTAATTAAATAAAACTACATTTTAGCCATTGATAAAACATGAGATGCCTCATCTTACCGTAAGTCGAGACATTTTCGTTACTAATATTTTTCTATTGCTTGCTCGCTACGACGCTATCAAATTGGACTGTAAACTGTAATTGTTGTGGTACCGCAAATTGCGTGCACTTTTATACTGCACCGAAAATTATTAACATCAAATTAACAATGCTAAATACTTGTTCGATGCCGCCCCATTTGAATATCATTAGGTACCTAACCTACTTGAGTAAAAACTAATCGGCGAACTTATGTATCAAAGCTAGAACAGATACCCACGACAGTATGAACACTACTCGGACTATTACTTTTTATTGGAGTATAATATATCGTATGGCACGACCTAGACTTAAACACCAATATAATTTTATTTTGCCTGAGTCTGGAATCGAGTGCAAAACCATCGTATACAAAATATCTACCTCAGGTTTAGGTAACTGATCGAACTTACCAGATGAAGTTCAATATTCCGTAGCTCAGAGAAAGACTTGTGACATTGATAAAGATAATGTTTCTAAGATAAACCCTAAATCCTCTGTAGCAATCATTCATATCATCATTACGACTGCCTCGTTGGTCGCAAGGGCGCCTGCTGAGCACGAGGTCCTGGATTCGGCAAAGTATTATTGGGTTTTTCCATCAGGAAATTCTCAGTAGCAGCCATGTAGTCTGAATTTGTGCCCGGTTGATGGCAATTGGCTCGCCAGCTATTGCAAGGGACTTAAACATAACTGGCTAAATGTCGGTGTACTATTAGATACACCACTGCCAAACCCCTCGGGGATTACAGGCGTGATGTTAGGTCATATCATCATCATCGGGCTTAAGCAGTCCAGTGCTGGGCTATCTCACGTGTACTTCGGTCCCTTTTAATCAGCTCATTATCTCTCTGGGGTTTTCCCATTTTCTTATCATTACAGTACACATTCAAAGGTCATCAAAATAACAGAACAGTGTAACTCCTCTTGCCTGACGGTCATAATGTGAGATTAACATTATCGTGTAAATAATGAGGTCTAGGGAGTAGTAGTTATCTACAAACCATTTCTCAGGCAACATCTTCATATCCTTGAATTGTCTTGGCCAAGTAAATCGCCTTGATCATAGGAATTGGACACGTATTCAGTACATCATACAGAACCCCCCCGCAAACAAATTTTTCAATATTAAGTTTAGGCATGAGTTTTGAAACCCAGAGGGGAAACCAGTAGAACGAACAATCCACTAGCTAGGGTCATTGGCCTGTTCGTGCCTCGAGACACCCAAGTCTGGCATGAAACAGACTTTCATGTTCGCATCCTTGAAATATTTGAAGTTATAGGACGTAAGGGAACTATTGAAGCTCCGTTTTTTTTGTGATGTACACCTTTCTTTCCAAAGCTGGAACTGGACTAACTGAAATATATTTACAAAAGATTGTTGAAATCACTCCAATAAATTCTACGAATTCTATGGATAGGAAAGCAGTATTTAAAGCCCAAAAAAAACATTGACAGTTGTAAACCATTTTTTATTAGTATAAAATAAATTGTTAACGCTCCTGTCCCTTTACATTTATGAAGTTGCTATATTTATCAAAAATAACCCTAACCAATTTGAAACCGTTTCTTCTAAACGCCACCAAGGTGCAGTGAAGTCAAAATCCCATCAAAACGCCCTTCACTCAAAAAGTTACCTAGGAATGGCACCAAAAATATTTAACAAACTACCTAAGTCAATAAAAGCATCAAAAGATTCCAATCAAAGAGATTTATAAAACTTATAGAGCGGACATTGGGAATATTTTCATACAATAATTTTGATCCCGAACATTTTCGATTTCGACACACGAATGCTACCTGACAAACGGCCGCATGACACTAGACAGAAAGATTTGTTACTAAGTTGTAACAAGTATTGGATTACAATTTTCTACGTCTTGTCCCGTCTATCGCTCGATAATACTTGAATGTCTTTGATTCCAATACGTTCTAAAACTATCTCCATAAACTCTTAATCCAAAAATCATATTATTCTATCAATGAATACCTAGATGATTTTTTTTTATTTTATATTTTTAATACTTTGATTTCCTGATTATAAAAATTATGTAGTTCATAATATTATTAATTGTTTACTTACTTTGTATTGTCTAAAATTTGATTTTATTTAATGTATATTTTATTATAGATTAAATATTAAGTAATAAGTTCTAATAACAGGTTTATTTTTATAACTTTTATTTGTACGCCTTACAGTGGCCCGAAAGTCTGAAAACCAGTCTTACCAAGCGGTATCGTATTACCCAGTACTATTTGGGTTGTGGAGGTCATAATTTGTACTTCTTGTGGCGGTAAGTTTTCTATATTCCTGGAGGAAAGTTTTTCTTTTACTTTAAATTCGGAATAAAATGTGGTCATCACAAAGTGAGACCTAACTTTATTGATAACACCATGTACTTACTTTACCTATGTGTCATTAATAAACATATTTGAATTTGAAATAAATATCATTGCAACAATACGTGTATAGTTTATACCTTCTCCTGCCTACTATTGGTGTACGTGTAGACACCAACTTACCCAAATGACGCCATTGCTTAATCAGCCTAGAAAGTTCCCATTGCATATATACAGGAATCTTCTCCTTGGGAGGGAGTGAGCCTCACCATACGGGCTCAATGCGGGTTTGTGGATGCTATGCTGGCTTCCTCACGATATTTATTTTAAGGGTTGGCCAATTTTGCAACGCCTAAAACTATTAACTTAGCAAAAACATGCTGAGCCGCGTGTTCTGGATGGTTACATGATTAACGTACAAGGAAAATAATATTAATTATAGTACTTATACACACAGTTTTATATGTACTATTTATTTATACTACCTCGTTCGTTGAGGCTTTGGTCATGCTGACTATGAGGTCCTGGGTTCGATTCCCAGGTCGAGCAAAGTGTTATTGGGTTTTTCATCACGATTTTCTCAGTAGTAGTCTCTTAGTTGCCACGGTTTATTTGAACTAATTATTTTGTTTTTTAATTGCCTTTTTTTGTACTGTGGACACTTTTAACTTGCACGTCTTACTACATCGTTCTCACATAATGTACCATCTCTACAAGAATGATGTATCCAAGATTTTTTGTAAAAACATTATGATTTAAAAGAGTGTCCATGGAGTTTCTTGCCCATTCTTCTCCATAGAGATCTACAGTACTTTTGGAACTACAGTACTTTCACAGTTATTATGTCTTGTGGCTGGGACTGTAGCTTCATTTTTTATTGCTGTCTTTGTTTCGACAATTCAAAAGTGCCTGTAATTGGCCTACTTTAAATAAATGCTTTGATTTTTAGTTTGATGGCAATAGGATCGCCTCCTATTACATGGGACTTAAACATAACTGGCGAAATGTGGGTGTACTATTAGGTACACCACTGCCTAACCCTTCGGGGATTACAGGCGTGATGAAAATGTTATTTATATTTCACTTCACTATACTTTGTCCCATAGAAAATCAGGAATTGGATCAAAATGTGTAAAGCGAGAAGAATGACCTTCGCCATGCAGTACAACACAAGCTTCTAGTAATATAAAATAAAATGGCGTTTTCTAATTTTCCTTTCCATAGAACCATCAACAATGAAATCCAAGTAACTATATTATACGTTTAAACGTGGATGATTTTGTGTAATTTGGTTCCACATTAGTCAGTACAGACGTGCCCTATACCCAGCAGAACATGCGGCTAAGCATAGTGTTGTTAAGTTTATATGTTTAGGCGCTGCACAAAACTGCCAAGTATGAAGCACCCGATATCGGGAGTACCTACACAAGTAAAATCACGAGAAATAAAATGTAAACACTTAGCAAAATTAAAAAAGATTTTCTCGTGAAATAACGGTTTCTACTTTGAGATAAAACCGAAGCCATACTATACATTTCATTGCTAGGCGACAAATATGTACTTTTCCAACAATGTATTGTTCCTTAACACTCATCTTAATAAAATATGTATGTAAGGCAGCATTATGATAGCAGTTTAATAGGAGTAGTTTGGTTGAGTATTGAGTAATTGGGGTGAAATCAATTTGGGTAATTTTTCCACCATTAACAGAATGCACGTTCAATTTAGTCGTCTGTCATGCTCACCCAGTGTAGATATTGATATGTCTTTCTCTTTACATAAAGTCAAGTCTGTCTTGCATAGGCATTATCATAAAGGTGAAAAAGTAATATTGTAGTTTCTATTGTGTTTTGTCACTTACATAAGAATTTAGAAAACGATTGTATTTTTGCTTTCTTTGTTTTTTGGTTGAGACAACGTCGAACAAAACTGATTGATTTTATATTTTTGGAAGTTGTAATTAGTAAGTTTTCATTTGTATTTGTATGTCGGATTTATATAACAATTAACTGATGTCACGTACCAACCTATGTAAATAAGTAAAGTCTGTTTTTGTAACTTCATTTCCTACTCTTATGTGTAATGCATGCCGTGGCAGCTTTTAATTAAGGCTATACTATAAAATGTAAAAATAATGTGAGTACTTGGTGTATGCTTTGTTGGTTGTCCTTAAATAAATAAATAAATCATTAATATAAACTAAGAAGAGGAATGGACCCAAAATCGAACCTTGAGGAGCGCCAATTGTCATTTCAGATTTATGAGCTTATATCATTTACCTGAGAACTTTAACCTGTCTATCATTCAGCTATGATTTCGTAAATCAAGAGCTGTGTTTCTAATTCCATAGTGATCCAGTTTAAGTAGAAATGTCTATTGGTTTACGCAATCGAACGCTTTTGAGGTCGCAAAAGATTTCAATGGCGTCTTGTGCTTCTTCCCGGGCGTTAATAATGTTCTTTATTTTAATTTAAAGCAGGCACTGGGCATTCGCATACCCTTGGAATATTAATGTTGCGTGCAAAAGCTATAGACCAAATCATGGCAAGAGGATGAGAAGAATTATGGTTAGGCTACACCACAGTTCTTAATATTATCAAAAGGGATCGGTATAATATGGAAGACAGCAGAATAAAGACAAATATACCATGAATAAAAAAATATGTAATATCGGTGTTTTCTAACATTTAATTATAAGACAGACTTGGTTGCCAATTTTTAAATATTTACATAACTGTGATCAGTCCAAAATCTCGTAAGATCTGCCGCTAACCATTTCTATGGAAGAAAGCGAAATGGTTGTAGATATTAACTGTTAATTGTCTAAGACAATAGGGTATCATCACTGGGTCGATTCACTGCTTTTTAGTGGATGGCCTTTCCGCCGTAGCCACCACCGTAGCCGCCGCCGTAGCCGCCGCCGTAGCCGCCGCCGTAGCCAGCCGCGTACCCGAGGCCGCCTCCGAGCCCGTAGCCGCCCAGCCCACCGACAGCGACGGCCGGCCCGGCGATCACCGCGCCACCGCCGACGAGTCCACCGCCGCCGCCCAGCAGGAGCGCACCGTCCTGGGCTTGCCTGGCGACGGCATCGGCGACCGCTTGTGCCTGCGCCGCGCTTGTGGCGACCGCGGCGGCCTGAGCACGAGCGGCGTTAGCGATACGAGCGGCCTCCACGGCGCGAGTGTTGGAGATAGCGATAGCCTGGACGCGGGCAGCGTTGGCCAAACGTTCAGCCTCGGCAGCTCGTGCTACTTCGAGTGCGCTGGCGGCTCCGGCGCGCCGGGCGGCTTCCACAGCCCGCGCGTTCTCCCAGGCGGCGGCCTGAGCGCGCTGCACGTTAGCGACGCGGGCAGCGTCCAGAGCGGCGGCATTGTTGATGGCGTGCGCCTGTCCTGCGCGAGCGGCGGCCTCGGTGACGCGAGCGCCCTGGATGGCAGCGGCGGCCGAGTTAGCAATCTGCGCGGCTTGCACGGCCTGTGCGTTCTGGATGGCGCTGAGCTGAGCGGCTCCCACGGCGGCAGCGTTGTTGAGTGCGGCGCCCGAGCCGAGCGCAGGGCCGCCGGCGATGACGGCGGGGCCGGCGATGATGCCCGCGCCGCCACCTAGAGCCGCCAGCCCGGCGCCGCCGAGCCCGCCAAGCCCGCCGTACCCGCCGTAGCCACCGTGCCCGCCGGCGATCACCGCCCCGATACCGGACTGTTCCGCACGTGAATCTGCTACTTTACCTGTCACATATAACGAGTAGTATTGATAGCCGTCACAATAATACATTAATCAGTTCACAGATGAAATCAGATGGATGTCACTTACCGTCTGCAACGACTTCGTACGCCACAGCGATAACAAAAAGAATCTGAAAGGAATTGGAGTTTTTAATATCAGGTATTTTAAATTGTAATGCTCACTATATTTAATTAAATAAAACTACATTTTAGCCATTGATAAAACATGAGATGCCTCGTCTTACCGTAAGTCGAGACATTTTCTTTACTATTATTTGTTTATTGCTTGCTCGCTACGACGCTATCAAATTGGACTGTAAACTGTAATTGTTGTGGTACCGCAAATTGCGTGCACTTTTATACTGCACCGAAAATTATTAACATCGAATTAACAATGCTAAATAGTTGTTTGATGCCGCCCCATTTGAATATCATTAGGTATTTTAGTAAAAACTAATCGGCGAACATGCGTAGTTGGTACATACGAGTAAGTACAAGTTGTACACAATCGAAGCAGTGCGGGAGATATCAGACCATGTCGGATGTGGCGCGCCGCACAACTCATGAACACACCAAGCAATGTACACTCATATTATGTGTTGGATACATAAACAATAAACGTTTAGAAGTGTCCATCCACCATGGGTCCACTATGTCGCGCTATTAAAAGCCTAAAGAAGAACCCAATCCTTTAGCAAATCAGATTAATAATTTGAAACAAGGCAAGCAACTAGTACTTTATCAACTCCAGGAAATCTACATTTTCTTACGCAATTAAGGAGGCCAAGATCTCTATAAAGCCAGCGCATGGTGTTATCAAACATACTTGTCCATTCATTGCATACACATACATATTTATTCAGCAAACAAGTTTTACTTTTGTTTGAACGGCAACTGCTGAAAGCAACGGTTGCTTCACCTCAGATACAGTAGAAACTAAGGATTGCGATCACATCCTTTCCTGTGCAGAATCAGAAAACATTACAATATTGTGTAACTCTACTAATTACATGCAAACCAATTTACGTGTCAACGGATTTAGCCGCATCTTTGATTAATACAAAAGTATTTTATATCGTGAATATGGCATGCAAATTTATAATGTATATTCAGTTGAAACAAAGCTGATGTAAAATTATTTGATCGTTGCGTGTTTTGGCGCCAAGGCAGACATATTGTTTTGACGGCAGACATCTTGTTTTTTTTTTTCTAACAGGCCTGACCTGTCGTCAAGACAGCCTGGTACACTACATATTACCACCAAACCAATACGGGTTACGTACATCCTTTCATACTGGATTATATGAATACAAAAAATCTAGTCCCTGACTGCCTATAAAAAGTTAGCCACCGGTCACATCGCGTGTCATTGGTATTCTGGTTGAGTAATACGATTTTACAGAACGGTTATTTGATAAACTGCTTGAGTGGCTAATAAATCAGTATTGATTATTAAAGATTTAGCTTTAGTATGTTTTTTTTTTGACAGCTGACCTGGTTTTATCACGAGGAACGGATGTAATGGGTACTCATATAGGCAGTTGTAAGCTATGTTCCAGCGGAAGACGTGAAGAAAAATTATGATTGATTGGTAACTAGTGGCGAGAGGAAGTAGAAGAGTAAGTAATGTAGGTATCATTAAGTTGAAAAGGCTGGCTTTTACCTTGGCCAGAGGCTAAGCGTTGTTATACAACGTGCAGCGCCGCCAGTTTCTTGGGGACATTACCAGTTGACAGCGTTGAGGAGGAGTTTTTTGACGACATTGTTTAGTTTATTGTTATGTTAGTTATTTAAGGTTATTTTCATTTATAGGTACATAATATTGTTATGAATTAAAAGATGAAATAGTAGTAGTAGTAAAAATAGTAGTGTGCAGTTCAAAGTATTATTATCAATGAAATGCAACCGTATTTATCCAAGGACTAGGGAAATGGATGAATCCATCTTTCATCATTTTAAAGATGAGAATGATGACTGACTAATAGAGATGACGGCTAATAGAGATATGTGGAAGAACACGACATGATGCGCCGACCACTAATAAATTGAGATACCTAAGGGCAGAGGGACGATGCAGGACAATTCTTTAACCGTATCCATCGATGGGACAATGCGAGGTGAAGGATCCCTACTAGAAGGGGCTCATCAACTTTCCGATTATTTATTTTTGTCAGAGGTCCTAAAATAGCACCATGGATAAGCCGAGCGGTGAACCCTGCTTTGAATGAAAAAATTAAGTAATAAGTGAAGTTGGTATAGCAGCAACTGTGAACTTAGCTTCTCAGGTAAATATTGCTGTTGGGACAACACACGCGTACGGTAATTTCATTTGGAACAGGGAGCAGAATATCTTTAGAAAAAATAGGCAGGTATTCAAAGTATGTTTTTATTGTAATTTAAATCAGTTCGTGGATTTAGTAATAGGCTATCTGGGTGGGTGGTATTCATTTCTTTCCAAATCGGAAGGTCTCCATCAGAGGTCCGTACACTTGAGGTTGCTGAACGATCCTGGAAAAAATATTAACATTATAATCAACGTTGTGAACCTGGATTTGAGGAAAGAATGTAGTTATAATGATTAGAATATTAGCAATAAGTTCAATACTAAAGTATATAAAAAAATTGCCTTGAGTTTTCATGTAAGATTCTATAAACACTATTTAGCTTGCGCTTCGGGTCTTAGTTTCCACAAAGCCTAATATGTTTTTAAAACTTTGTTTTAAGGCTTTGTTGTTTCAAAGTTTTTAAGTCAAACTTACTCATAAACATAGGGAGATTCAGCAGGGCCGACGATCTCATAAGAAGGAGCAGCCTCTTCCACGGTCCAGGCTGACTGGCTGAGCTGGGGGGGAGCTGGAATGTCCCAGACCTGGGGCCTCACGTCCACGGACACTGTGCTGATTGGTGGGATCTGGATGGGCACCTTGAAAGCCTGGAAATAACGACGCAAATCTTACTAAAACTATATCTTACTTCTTACTGCGAAAGTTTGTGAGGATGGATGGATGTTTGTTACTCTTTCACGTAAAAACTACTGAACGGATTTAAATGAAACTTGGCATACAGATATTTCATAACCTGGATTAACACATAGGCAACTTTTTATCCCGGTACTACGATACACGCGACAATAACGCGAACTCCACGCGGGCGAAACCGCAGGCATAAGCTAGTGATTAATATGCATCATGAACGTGGATGAAGAAACAGGAGTATGTAAGGAACTGGAAGAATCATACCTGGATAGCGTTCTATAGTTTCTACCTACCCTCATGGGAAGAATAGAAAAAAAATAACTAGAAGCGTTTTCTGAATGTAACACCAAATATTCACTGCGATCTAAACTTCTAGCTAGAAGTTTAGATATCTACAATCAGGTCATGATTTGATTGTAGATATTTCTTCTCAGACTATATAGGTAAATTGGAAGTAACCAATCATTGTAAGTGGTACACGTTAAAAAGTGGTCTCTTCAACTGAAAATTGGTTGACGAAACCTTCATGTTCAAGGTATGTATTATTTAACGCAATGTAGTTAAAAATAAGCGAACACGTCAACGATTTCCCTCATTGGAAGTAGATATAGCGGATTTGCCCTTCCTCATATGAGAAACTAGTGGCCCATGTAATTAAAATGCAAATTGTGATTTAATAACAAGTGAAGACGGTAGGAACCTTTGTTGCCCTTAAGGGTCACAATTGAAAGAGTAACTGATTGTTCTAGACTTCTTTCTTGTCGATATTGCTTTAACTTATCAAACAGAGTATTTCTGATAGTTCATGATTCCACTGGCGCAGTGAAAAGACACTAAACTTACATCGCGTTTCAAATACATTTGTATGACCTACATAGAGTTGCTCTGAGTTAGTGTCTGAACATTTGAAATTTATGCAAGCACACCGATAATATAATTTTGCTTTGTGGATAATACAGACGAAATTCCCATAATATTCCTGTTTTACAACAGATACTGTTTGTAATACAGAGTCATATCTATCTGTCTTTAAGTGTAACAATACTCACTTGGTCATACTCCACAACAACAGGGTCCTCTACTATCTCCTCAACGATAGCATCTTGCAGCACCGGCTTCTGAATCACGATGGTAGAAGGCTCATACACCAGGGTTGGCTTGCCGCTGAACTTGGCTGCTATCATATTCAGACCAGCCTTTGCAATGGTGGTTCCGATCGAGATTGCACCGTTGATCATGGCTCCTGCTACTGAGGTGGCTGCTGTTTTTAGGGCTTGACCTTGAGAGGGAGAAAAGCATTTGAGAATGGATAGAAATGTTTTTGTGCATATAATTGTCTTGTCGGGAACAGTGATGGCACAGAGGTGACGGCCTTGACTTACGGGGTTCGAACCTAGGTAGGCACGTTACTTTGTACAATTTATTTCATCACCACTGCTCTCAAAACGGTGAAGGGAAATATTGTGAGAAAACCGACATGTTCTAGAACTAAAAATCGAAGATATGTGACATCTCGACCCGCATTGGGCCCGTGTTGTGGATTACAGCCCATTCCCTTTCATAGAGAGGAGGCCTATGTCCCTGCAGGCTATAGTCCCATTTATGGAATTAGTCAAACTCTACTTCAAGAGATTCCTTCAATGTAATGTCTTAAAATTGAGTAGATTTATTCTACTTAATTTTAGAATTTGGAGTGTTACCCCTAAACTTCTGTTACTCAATTCAGAAATGGCAATTATTCAAGTAGAAGCGTTTGTAGTGTCTCCGTCTAATGTAGCCATTAATTACCACGCGTGGTTGGCGATTGGTAATCGTAGTATTATTAACACTTCGATCCAGACACATGTCGAGAAATTGTAGTTGATTGCTAACACCTGCGAGAAACTCGATGCAACGTTATGTAAGTTTTGTTATTATGAAGTTGGCAGGCGTTCTGTGTGCCAGAATTTATTAGGATATTAGATGGCTAGACGTCGTTTTTAGAACTGCTGCGATTGAAACATAAGTATAGCGTGATAAAAATTAAAAACTTATCCTTAAATCCAACGGAACTCAATTGGTATATACGAAAATAGTCGTTCTGAAATAAAATAAACCATCATCTACAAAATTCCCAGCAATGTTGGGATCGGATTCTAGTTGACCCGGATGCAGCTATTTTTACCGCCATCTACCAGTATTTCACATGGAGCGACTAATAAATAATCTAACCTACACAGCCCAATTACTTAGCTACTAGACCAAAATAAACCAATAGTAAATAATATACTTTCAATAACAACCGGAGAAACCATACCTTTAAGCGCAACTCCTTGGGCAGCAATAGAAGCAATATCGGCAGTAGCTTTCGCGACAGCTTCCTTTTTAGCAGATATGGTCTTGGCGCCTATGTTGACAATGTCCTCAGCTGCTTGGCCAGCGACTGCCTTAGCAGCCAAGAGGTTGAAGGACAATGCTGAAGGAATCAGGGAGGAGAAGCATGCGATCTGGGGAAGTTAAAATGTGATTAATAATCAGGAGACAAACTGAATTGAAAAAACGACTTAATCTGGAATCTATTAAGATTCAAAATCAAACAGCAAATCGATATATGCTTATTTATTTTGTACAGGCTAAAAAACGCTTTGGTACTGTTAAGACCTTATTAGGTAGGTTTTTTTGGAAGCTATATAATATAAAGGCTTGGAAAAAAAAAAAGTTGTCTAAAGCATTTTTTCATCAAATCCACTGCTGCACATAGGCTTTCCAATGTACTATGTACTGAACAAAAGGGACAAATAGACGTAATGGATTAAAAAGTAGTGGTTTAAAAAAATTGGTAAACTGATAATATTGACATAAAGAAGGTACTGATTGTGATCTCAAAACCTATAATTACAATAAAAGTTCTAAATTAAACTTACCGATAAAATGACGAATCTCAACCGCATCTTGAATAACTTTTATGAAATAGATGAAACAGGAATATTATTCGATGGTGAACAGAGTTCAACTGATGACCTGATTACTTTATTTGATGGTTTTATAGTAAAAATATGGACAATTTGCAAATTAGTGCAATTCATTTAAATCTGGTTCTCATTGCCTAACTTAATTGTTCTATTCCTACAGGTATTTTAATGGTCTTTAGATCCCATTAGTAAGTATTTACGACTTAACATTCCTGTCAACATAATCACTCAGTATGTCTATTTTTATGGTAAATATTAGGCCTGGAAATGGAGCGAATATCAAATCCCCTTTTGAAAGCTGATTACACGGTGTAAAAGACATCAACGCGCAACCTGTAAAAACCTACTGAGACCCCACACGGTAAATTATTTTCGTCAGTTATTTAAAATCATCCGGACGTCGGTCCATACTTCTTTGTGTTGTGATTTTACAACCAACATATCATCACGCCTGTAAACCCCGAAGGTTTAGGCACAGGTGTACCTTATCGCACACCCACATTTCGCCAGTTATTTTTAGGTCCCATGTAATAGGGGCGAGCCTATTGCCGTCAACTGGGCATGAATACAGACTCCGTAGCTGCTACTGATAAATTCATGATGGAAAAACCCAATAACACTTTGCCCGACCTGGGGATCGAATCCAGGATCTCATGCTCAGCTGTCGCGCTTGGATCCACAAGACCAACGAGGCAGTAAAATGTATGTATTTGGGCCTCAGAATCATAATCCTACGGAGTACACTTATACAGTGTGTTCATAAGATTTACCTCCTATTACCCCCAAGGAAAAACCTCAATATTCAACTCTTAGAAAGCAAGTTGATCGCAGTGCCTACATTCATATTCCGAGAATTGAACCCAACACTCAACCTACCTACACAATCACTAGCGCCACTGAAGTGAGAGTATGTTTACCTTACAAATTATGTCAGCCATACTTAGTTCAGTCAGTAAGCGTGTCAGTAAGTCAGGCATGATACACAGATATATGCTAATTGGTCCAGCAAGTAGCAGCGTAGTAACACGGAGCGATGGAGTCGCTGTTGCAACTATAATATTTTTGAGTTTAAAATTATTTGAGTTATAAGAGATGTTGCAGTTTTCTGTAAATTATTAATTACCTTAGGTAGTTTGTTGACACTTATAACCGCTAGGTACTTTTACCTGCCATCAAACACTTCCATCCTGATTACATCCATTCGGAGTAATGGTTATCTTTCCAGTTCTTTCTATTTTTTTCTATACTCATACGAGGTGTTAACGGACCCTTCACGAAACCGTCAACCAAGCAATCTGTACATCAAACTAAGTAACTCGACGCAAAAATAGGGTGAAAAATCACGTTTTACGATAAAACTCAATGCAATGCACTCAAAGCATTGTGCTGATGGATGCAATGAAAAGTGAACGCGTCATGGAGGTATAATCCTCCAACCTGGATTGGTCCCTTAGAAGTTTTTAATCAGTATTCGAAAAAAGTCTCTAAAATGGCCATTTTTTTGCTAACTATCCTTTTTTTTTTAATCTGTGAATGGGCATCAAAATTTCACGAAAAATTATGGATAGTCTCCTAAGACCATTTCCGTGTAGTTGCAGCGGTTAAGGTAGTTAGCCCGCACTACCCCGCTGAAAGTTTCCACCCTGTATGTTAATTAGCAATATTTTTAAACCATACTGTTCTTTATTTTTGATGTTTGATGAGAAACAATATGACTTATTTTGGAGCTGTTATAACAAATTCATTTAATTGTTATGATGTATGATGAAGAACTAGCAAATTAATGTCGACCTTGTTTAAACGATAAATCTAAATTTTTCGGCTGTGTTACAAAAGCGTAAAAAAAAATGATTTTTCAAAAAATCATTCTAAAAAACTTCAACAAAGTTTAAGTAACTATACCAAAAGTTGTCGACTACATCAGTTCTGTGCTGTATGTAACTCATTTGTATGTCAATAGGTATAAATATGAAAGTCAAGTTCAGGGCATTTTCACTACATAAGAGTTTGTGCACTTTAATGATGTACAGTTTACCGTCGCCTCTGGACCAATAAGTTTATCTAGCCGTAAAAGATTATAAATTCTCAGAAAGACTAAAAAATGGATAGTTTTAGAAGATTGTTAATAAAGGTAAGTTTTCCCTTAAATAGTTTTGTTATTTTATTAAAATATATCGTGTTTTCATAAACTGGTAGTCTAGAAACCCGTATGTGACGACATATTATTATGTACGTGTTTGTAGACTACCATAAATAAACTCTTTTGCAAAAAAAACGGGCACTTTAAATTTTTTTTCTCTACTTCAATGAAGAAGAACAAGAAATAGGTTTTATTAATTTGACGATGTATTGGCATGTTATTTGAAGCATCCTGGCATGATTCTTTACGTTCCAAATTTAAAATTAATAAAAGAAAAATAATGATTATTGTGGATTATTCTAAAATTGCTTTACTAATGGCGCGAATTGCTGAAACGATTTTTAACTGATTACGATATTTTAAAACTTTTTGGATATTTTCTGCAAATTAAACAATTTAATCTTTCTTTTTACATTAAATACCACTTTTTGATATGAGTGATAAAGCGATAAGGGCCGGTAAATTATAGCCCTACTTGAAGAAGGTTGTTCGCAAACTTATGTGTCTCAGCGGCTAAATGTGAGTCGTTCAACTGTCCAGAGGACTTGGCAACGGTATCAAGAGACCAGTTCGGTCAAAAGAAGACCCGGTTCGGGAAGAAAACGATGCACAGAACCAAGAGATGACCGCTTTTTGGTGAGTCAGGCGTTGCGGAATCGTAAGGCGTCAAGTGTGGACCTGAAGAAGAGCCTTGAAGAAGTAAGAGGAGCAGAAGTTAGCTTGTGGACGGTCAGGAGGCTTTTGGCTGCCAATATCAGGAGTTACCGCCCAGCTCGGGGCCCTAAATTACTCCGTGAGCACCGTGTTGCTCGACTTCAGTTTGCTCGGAACTGTGCTTCATGGACTCTGGAGGACTGGAATAAAGTATTGTTTTCTGATGAAGCTAGAATCTCTTTGTGTGGAGAAGACCGACGCCGGCGAGTGCTGCGATGACTACGGGAACGCTATGCGGAAGTGTGTTTCGAAGAAATCACTCCTTATGGCGGAGGCTCCGTTATGTTTTGGGCAGCAATTAATTCGACGGAGCGTACGGAGTTAGTTTTCATAGAAAATGGAACATTAAATGCACACCGGTACATAATGGAAGTCCTAATTCCATATGCACAACCCAAATTGACTGCACTTGGGGAAGATTCCATTTTTATGGACGACAATTCTCGCCCGCACCGTTCTGGCGACGTGGCAGCGTACATACATGCAAGAAGTTGGGATCCGTCGTTTAGATTGGTCAGCTCGAAGTCCAGACCTCAATCCAATTGAGCATGTCTGGGATGTTCTAAAGAGACGAGTAAGATCAGTGCAACCTGCTCCACAAAACATCAGGGAGCTAAAAAGAGTCATTGCAGAAGAGTGGGAACGTATTCCTCAAAACGTTATTAAAAACATCGTGGAAAGCATGCCCAGAAGGATTCAAGCTGTGATTTTGGCAAGAGGAGGTCAAACTCGTTATTAGCTTTTTACATTTGTAACTTTATTTAATTAAAAAAAGTAAAAAAAATCTTGTCTTTATTGCCGACCACTTCTTATTGTTTGGGCGTGTACATCGGTTTTAAAGAATCCATCGTTTTATTTTTTTAATTGCCCGAATTCACTTCACGCGCATTAATTTACACGATTATAAGTATACAGACTACGTCAAAGAAATAAATTTCATTTAATTAACTCAAATCGACCTTAGAACGTAAATTTCCTTAGGTGCCCGTTTTTTTGCAAAAGAGTGTACATATAATAATGATCAAAAGACATAACAAAACCTTGCTATGTATTAGTATTTATAGTATCTAGGAAACAATTAAGAGTGTTTTTCCATGCGGTCAATCTAGACGGGTTTAAAGAATGCTTCATAAAATTCGCACGGACGGTGTTCGACCTTCTGAGACTAGATTAACGAAGATTGTGTTTATTGGTTTCTCGGAAAAAAATACGATGATTCATTTGTTGTTGCGGACTCATGGAACCGTAAATACAGGGTGGCGACTGCGACGGTGTGTTTGGTTCTACAACTTCTCTTTGGTTCTGAAACTGAACACAGATTTGTGAAAAAAAAGTAATAAAAAAAACCCGACTGCGGTAAAAAAAATTAAGTTAAAAAAAAACATAAAAAAGTTAAGAACCAGCACATTTTAAATTTAAAAAAGTTGGAAGCATACGGCACCCATTTGAGTTTGAAAATAATATAATTACCGCAGTCGGGTTTTTTAGTTTTTTTAATTACTTTTTTTTTGTATTTCCAGCTTTTTAGTTTACAAATGTGAAAGATTTCGCAGACAATTAGCCAAATACATTTTTACTGCCTTCACCGCGTGGAGGTAGAAGCTTATGTTGTGTTCTGATTCAAAATTTATAAACGGTGTCACTTTCTCAATTAATACAAATGTAACGACACATTTGAAGTTAAAATCCATCGAGCCGTTCAGTCTGCAGAGCGTGCCAAACATTTGAATTTGTCGCCAAAAATCCGCCATTTTGTTTTTTTTTTATTTTGATATACCCAGTGTCACTCTCACAGTAAATACGAATCTAACGACACCTCTCAAGCTAAAATCCATCAAGCCGTTCAGGCCGCAGAGCGTGCCAAATAATTATACATACATACATACTCTCGAAAAACAACCCTTCTTCTGGCGCAGTCGGGTATAAACTAAAACACTTTCTACATGCATATTTACCTTTGATTCTCCTTCAACCTGCGAAAGCAAAGCGAGGGAAAAAAGCAAAACAATTAATAGTTTCGTAACAATTAATGACAAAAATCGTTTTAGTTCTATTAAGTCTTTTATTGCTTCGTAGGTATGTTGATAAACGTCGTTTGATGCCCTTGGGCATTTATCATTGTAGTTTTCGGCTCTTTAACACAAGTTTAGTCAGTTGCGCCTCGGCTGCAATGATGAAGTTTGCCCACTTGTATCAAAATGTACTATTCCGTACACGTTCCGCCCCCGATATAAGCTTAGGAGCAACTACTTACTTACTCATTTTCTTCGGAATTGGGTTATCAAGTAACCGCTCCAAGAAATAATTATTTATTTATTTTATTTGCAGATCATAATTTTCACCTTGATTGTCGTCATCATATCTGCCAGCATAGCGGACGCCAAGAAAAACAAAAAGCACACATCGAAAGCATCAAAACGACATTTTGAACATCACCTAGAAAAAATCCACAACAAAGCGAAAAGAAGCACTTACAGCCGGAATTGGGGAAAGTCTAATTATGGAAACTACGGTCTGCCGCCATATTTGGTTTATAACAGAAAATTAGGAGCTTACTATCCATATTTTAAATACCCCGAAAATAGCATCAGACGGAGTATGAGGAAAACTAATTATAATTCTAGAAAATATAGCTGAATACCCGTCTTAGACATAACAAGAATGGTGTAATACCTAGAATAACAAAATGCCATTTGAGTATTTTTTTTACTTTTAATACAAGGTGTAAACGAAGCCTTCAAGCAAGCATCCTGTACATCAAACTAAGTAGGTAAATCTACGCAAAATTATTGCTAGGAAATAACTTTCTTTTCGGGGTGAAAATTCACGGTTAGTAAGACTTAATGAAATTCACTTAAAGCGTTGTGTAGATGGGTGCATTAAATAGTACAGGGATCATGGATGTATTAAAAGTAAAGTTATAACCTTACAAAAACTTGTATATTTTTTGTTAACTGGTGAAAATGTTAGAACTTTGACCTCCAATATTTCCATAACTAGAAGGTTCCCAGGTATGGTCCAGAACAAAAAAAATATTGCAACGCTTCGTGAAGTCTTTTACACCCTTTACCACACAGATATAATAAATACAGGAGATATGGCAAGGAGGCGTGGCGCATGCGAACGCATCTAGCCGCAAAGAGACTTGTTGCCAGTTTCGGCCATTAGTCGAATGTCAACTTGCGACGTCTTCACTGCTTGTGATTTTTTACAAAATGCCGCGTTGTACAGAGGTTGTTTGCAAAAATAACACCTCTATTGTGAATTATACGAAAGATGGCATCTCATTTCACACGTAAATACTAAAATATGATTGTTTTTCTTATTAAATTCATTAAAACATTACTTCGTGATACTAGAAACACGATAAAGTACCAAAAGCAATTATTTTCATTAGGAACAACAACCATTGTTTGCTTAATACAAATCGATCAATGAATCGGCTGGTCTAATAGTGCAATGGATAAGTGTTTTACTGATACTCTCACTCACACGATAGTTTCGTGAAGCGGGTGTGTTTTAGGTAGATAATTAGAGAGGTGATGTCACTTTTGTGGTTGTCGATATTTTATACGATCCCTTAGTACGAATGATTACACAAGGGTAAAAAATTAGACTATTTTTGTTACATGGAACTTTATAGCTGTTGTTTACTAATGTGAGGTACTTATTTTAACATTTTAGCTATCCGAAGTATCCAAAAATAAAAGAAAAGTGGATAAATGCGACAGGAAAAGGTCCAAACTGGTTTCCCACAAAAAATAACACGATATGTTCGTCTCACTTTGAGCCACCTCGAATTCAGGTGCAAAAATAGTACTATATTTTTATATATAAAAAGGGCAGATTAAAGGTAACTGAATTTCATCGATACTATTTTTTCTACGATTACCTCTTCACATCACTAGTTGCGATGTGTGTTTATTCTGAGTCCGTAGCTATAGGTAGAAGCCCCGCCCCATGTATGCCTGTGTTCTATTAGTGAGTTTATTAGTGTTGCTGTAAGTTTCTTTGTGTGCGGGAGAAATATGAGCTCGTGTGCCGTTCTTATAGTTTTTGCTTTTGTGTTAGTGAATTAAGTGGGGAGAACACGGCGACATCTGAACTCGAATACATTTGTTTACAAATCATATCTCCTGTATTTATTATATCTGTGCTTTACCATTACCATCCATAGGTACGATAGGTACATACATAAATACATAAGGATTAGTTTTAAGATAGCGAACAAAAAAATGCTAATTTCTAAGTAAAGCTTCTTGGTCACTTACATCAACAATTCAACATCTGTCTACCTTCACCAATAATTTTGTTTTCTATACTTTTACGAAATCTCATTTACAAGAATAACATATTTATTTAGATAAATGCCCAATGAGGATGGTACGCAATGGTACTGTTGTAATGTATCCAGTTTATGTGCATTCATTATTTATTTATTTTATTTATCTTTCATGAAAGTACTTATTTTATTTTAGTAATAAGGAAACGACTGAGTATTATATCTTGTAAATAGGGCTCAGCCATAGTAAGTATAATATGACAACTATGGAAACTTTTTATAAAATAAAAGCTGTTTAATAAAAATAAACCATACAAAAAGAACACCGTTTTATTTACCAACAAACCATCAAAAGTAAATTATCATAATCAGTTGAATATGCCACAAGATCATTCAAGACGTCATCAAAATCAACGCGACGTGTTTTGTTATTAAAATTATTGAATAGTCATTACAAACCTTGATACGTCGTGACACAGATTATTTTATTGATTAAGGTTAAATGGCAAGTATTCATAGATTCACAAGCCGTCACATTCCTGTTTTTTTTGGAATGTTAAATATCAGCTGTTTAATTCCTTTCGTGATGATTTTCTTGTCAAGTGTCAACAAATCATAAATGCATCTGCGAAATTATCTTACCGCCCGGTGCATCGACTGTTTAATCGGTTGAGAATGTCTTATTTGTCTAACTGCTCCAAAAATTTGCCAATACCGGGTGGAATATGAACGCCTCGTATATTAACAGCCACTCGATTTTTATTTCCCACCAAGCGGTGTAGAAAAGTAAGGCCTATAATAAATAAATTATCATTTATAATTAAGTGGACTCTATTCAAAACTGAATTTGAATCATAAACAACTACCAACTTTTAAGTAAAAAATTTGTTTAAATGCTTGTAAATATAGATGTGACGTCATTTTTTTTTATTTTTCTCAGCAAACCGTAAGTATTAATTAAAAAATAACTAGTCCGCCATATTGCATTTAGAATGACGTCACTCATACCATGCATTCTCACCGATAATAACTGTTATAAAATTCAGTTGGAAGATTTGACCGAAACAAACTAAAAACATACATAATAAATTGCAAGTTCACTAAAAGCTTGTAATAAGTAAGTACGTAAGAATGTATCATCAAGACGACGTGAAGTTTATTGACATTGAAACCGGCTTACGTATGCTTTTATTAATGGAACAAGTTTTGCTAGTAATAATGTGCAACTAAAGTAATACAGCGTTAATAATAAACTACAGACCGTTTTCACTAACTATATAAGCGAAACCTATTATGTGTCTTAATACTTGTTACAGCTCTTGGAATTTATACTCTCATCACTGAGCCTAACGTTAAAAATTCAATAGAGTGGATTTATATAAGGTAAAGTGTTTTAAGAGGCAACTTGGTTTTGGCTTTCCTTTTCTCCTGGGTTTTGCCCCTGTACTGTCCAGTAGCAGTTTTTTAATATCTTTTTATAGGACGATGTTAATCTATCCTGGGAGAACGACCCCCGCGCAGGAACCTTGAATGCTCTAGAAAACAGGATAATGTGTTTGTAAAATGTATGTACGCTTCTTATCTGATGTTGCAGAGGACCTATTTATTAGCTGTAACCAAAGACATTCAAATATTAACGAGCGATAGACGGGACAAGACGAAGAAAATCGTAATTAGATAATTATTACCACTTAGTAACAAATCGTTCTGTCTAATGTCATAAGCCCGCTTGTCAGGTAGAATTCACGTGTCAAAAATTGTATGAAAATATTTCCAATGTCCGCTTTTTTAAATCCGTTTGGCTGTATGTAACAAAGAAAATCTGATATTTGGGTTAATGCACTAATGACAGCTTTTACACACCTACAAGTCAACCCTGATTCCTGTGGGTATCACCATGCATACAATTACCAAAATTATTTAAGTTACCTAAGAGAAACCATTTATAAAGAAATTAAAGCGGTTACTCGGAAAGACATAAAAAGCGACTCTGTTATACTATTTTTATATCGTAATCGATGACGAGAAGCGATTTCGTAATATAATATTAATCCATTTTTAT
Organism: Standfussiana lucernea; assembly: GCA_964057025.1. NCBI lineage: Eukaryota > Metazoa > Arthropoda > Insecta > Lepidoptera > Noctuidae > Standfussiana > Standfussiana lucernea. Next base: position 11,045,175 of record OZ059803.1, on the reverse strand, counting down.
TCTGAGATTCCACATAAATGTTGTTGTCCGGAACCCAAAGCGTGGTAGCATAGTTGTCGACGTAAAACGAGGAAAAGTATCAACTTTTGTTGATTTATTTAATAACACAGGATGATCTCCAAGAAACCCGATCAACTTGTATTTCTGCTAGACATATATTTTTTGAAATATATATTAACATAACCTGAACCGCGATGTTGTCTTATGTTACGGTGCTCCAACAAATGTGGAGATTTTAGTAAATGCTAACACCGCGCAAGCACACGGTGAATCCTAAACAGCAGCATACGGCAACACAGAGCCCAGGAGGAGATAGCAGGACGAACTTGACTTTGTCCACAAAGATTGACCACAGACAACACTGGATAAGAGATAAGTGGAAAGAGGGAAAAGGCAAATGCCTCCCGCCTTAGCCCTGCAGTGGGACATGGGGCCAACAATAATACCGACCAATATTCCGTGGGCACTGATCCGATCAGTAGAATCTTTATCGTGCCAAGCTGACCAAAGAACTTGTACAGAGTTGTCACTCCAGTCAAAGATTGAGCAACTTAGCAGTCAAGTTTCCTGCACCGTCAAGAGAGAAGAAATTCAAATCTCGATCACGACACATAACTTTGATATCACAGGTGGAGCAGTATTTTCTTATAGACATAGTTAGCCAGCTACCTAGTACCTAAATGTCCATTCTTCACCATAGAGGTCTACGCTTTGGAATGGGCAACTACAGACGTTCACAGTTATTATGGCCTGTGACGTAGACGAAGACGCCAAAAAGGTTTTCGATATCGGAAATCGCGTTACGGAATTCAAATGGAGTTGGGCAGGACACTCAACAAGGCGCAGTGATGATAGGTGGACTAAAAGAAACCTGGCATGGAACAGAAATGTGGGTCGTCCGGCGGCAAGATGGGCAGACGACATAGTTGCCATCGGGCAAAAAACCTGGATGAGGCTGGCACAGGACCGTGGAGATTGGCACAAGAAAATAGAGGTCTATACCCAGCAGTGGGTGAATTCAGGCTGTGGATGTTACCTTGTGGGTCTGTAGCTTCATCTTTTTGTTTATGTCAAACTGAAACTCGGGGGTAGAGAGATGGCGCTAGACAGCTGTCTAGCTCCATCTCTGTCTCTCTCTCTCTCTCTCTCTCGAAATAGAACTAAAACGTTCCTGCACTAAGGCGTCTTGGTAGGGCTACTGTTCAGAGTTCAGTAGAAAACAATAGCAACTAGACATTTTCGTTTATTTCCAATTTTATAAGAAACCACAACATTCTACTATTCACAAGGTAATTATGATCTATACTGCGTTAGCGATTTAGTTTCCAGACATGTAAACAAATATGTATAGGTATGTTTTTTGGAAAAAAACATCTTCATGACCCAAACACAAAGTTCGGTTTAGGTTTTTGTACCTTTTCAGTAGTACTTCTTTCCGAAATCAATTTAATTTACACTGACATAAAGTTCATTTTTGGTTTAGGTAAAAACAAAATCAACTGGAAACAAAGATTTGAATAGTCTTTAGGTATACGTACGGGTCCAACTGATGCACCGGTTTTTTTTTCCTGCGTTGTGCTCTTGAACCCTAAACGAGTATATAAAGAGATGCTTCTCTCACGAAGGACATAGTCGTTGAATAAGCGTGTTTTGATCAGATTGTGATATTGTTTTGTTATTAATATGGCTAAAATTGTGGTGAGTATTTTATGTGTAAAATAATAAGTGATGTGATTCAAATTAGTGTTACAACTTATTTTAGAGCTCCTTTTAGAGATTGTTATTTTTAAACTCTGACAGTTAAAAAAATATAACAATCTCGGGTGAAAACAATCTCAGCCATCCAACTTTTTTCTTAAATCAACAAAGGGTTTATAATATAGGAGCCCAAAGGGTTTTTTTATGAAGCATAGACAGCATGAAAACCTGATAGCTGAGGAGGTAGGGTGTGATGAGAGAACGATAAAATTTTACTGAAAAAGTTTTAGACAAGTGCCTTTCGGAGGCCCACTTTTAGTTTTCAAAAAGGGCCAAAGGGCTGTTCATTTTCATCTCATCGTACGAGGCCTGAACCTAAACGACTTAAACAGGCAAAACTTCTCGAAGATATTGTGGCCTTTCACTAAATCAAAAGAATCTTATGTTTCTGAAAATTTATTTGGACGTTTTTAAGGATATTCTATACAGCATATATCGCTACATACTGCGAGGACAAGGAACGTGTTCCTTGTCAAAGAGTGTAAACTTTAATTGTAACGAATCATCATCTGCCTAGCCTTTTCCCATTTATGATGGGGTCGGCTTCCAGTCTAACCGTATGCAGCTGAATTCCAGTATTTTAAACGGAGCGACTGCCTATCTGACCTCCACTACCCAGTTATTTGTGACGAGAATTCTTAAAAAAAAAATTCTCAAAATCTGATTTTGTAGATTTAATGAGAGGCCAGTATTAATTTAGATGGTACTTATTGAAACATTCAAATAAAAACATATTGGCTGATTCTTCCTCTTTCGTATCGATGGTACGATTTAAATTTTTAACAAAATCCGATTCAAATATCCCAATAATAATTTCACGCGGACAAAGGTTGCGGGAAACAGTAAGTCGTAAATAATAAAGTAAAAGAGATTTGTGTGTGATACGATAACTAAAAAGGGTAAAATAAAAACTTTTTTGCAAAAAAAACCGACTTCCAAAAAAAACACAAAAAAAACTGGAAAATAACTTTACTTTCGGAAGTCGGTGACTATTGTTTGTTTCATTGACTTTTTTGCCACCGACTTCCGAAAGTAAAGTTATTTTCCAGTTTTTTTGTGATTTTTTTTGGAAGTCGGTTTTTTTTTTGCAAAAAAGTTTTTTATTTTTATGTTCAACTGGAAAACTCATACGGTCTACCTCCTTGTAGGCATAAGTTTGTATTTTATAATATCTCAACAACAGCTACTGACGATGTAAGGTTATCGATATTAAGAAACAGCGAACAAAAAAGGCGTCGTTAAAACATAACGTCGCTTAACCAAGGCATCGATGTAACAATTTTCGCAGAATAGTGTTTCGAACTGACATAGGGAACCCACTGAGAAACTCCAGATGGATAAAACCCAATAACTTTGTCTGATCCTGGAATCAAACACAGGACCTTATTCTCAGCCATCGCGCTTGCGAACAGTAGACGGACTAGAGTAATAAGTAGTAAGGTATTACTATAAAATAGTATGTATGTATCTGATTATACCAACTGCTTTGTAGTAGTAGTGGTATGAGGTCCCGGGCTCGGTTCCCAGGTCGGGCTAAGTGTCAATTGGTTTTTCCATCAGAAATTTCTCAGTAGCAGCCACGGAGTCCGGATGATGGCAATAGGCTCATTACACACCCCCATTACATCGGAATATATATAATTGCCGAATGTTGAGTATAAGGTACCTACACTTCTACCAAACCTTTAGGGGATTACAAGCGTGATGTTATGTTATGTAATTGTATATTTCTATTTCAGCTCATGACTCTGGTGCTAGTTGCAGCCATGGCGGCTTCAGGTAATTTACATAAACACGTTTTTAATACGACTATGTTCGTCCTGTTTCTATCCATAGATAATAGGCCTGCACAGAATATAAATCCAGCCTCTCTTTATAAACTTCGCGATCACACTTCACTGGCCGGTTTTGTTCATTAACAAGTAAAGATTTTTTTTTTCTGTATCTACCAGCTAGGTACTTAGGTATCCTATGCTATTTTGCCATCTGCATCTGTGGGTATCGAGATGGCCCGATATTTTGTAAAAAACTAGATTTCATCCAATTTGAAGTAATCGATATGAACTTTGTAATAACTTGGTTGTTTATGCTACTTATTTACTTTTACAGCGTACGGCAAACCTGGGTTTGGCAGCTACGGTGGCTATGGCCATCACGGCCATCGTGATCATGACTACCACGGGCACCATGGTGAGAAATATGACCACAACAAAGACAAAGACGACGACTCCAGTGAAGAGAAATGGGACCACCACAAACACGATGACGATAAATACGACCATCATAAAGAAAAATACGACCACAAGGTTAAGAATGATTCCGATGAAGACAGTAGCGAGGAGAAATATGGTCATCACTGGGAAAAACACGAAGACAAAGACAAGTATGATCACCATAAGAACAAGCACGAAGAGCACAAAGAATGCGACCACAAGCATGAGCATCATGAGGAAAAATATGGACACAAGGAAGAAAAATATGGACACAAGGAAGAAAAATATGAACACAAAGAAGAAAAACACCAACACAAGGAGGAACCTAAACCTACTCCTATTCAAATTGAAGTACCCAAACCAACAGAGGCACCAAAACAAGGTGAACTCGAAGAAACTATTGTCCACGTGTTTGGTAGTCCTATTGTAGAAACAACTGTTGTAGAATCAACTGGTGGCTTGGCTAGTGACACGGTGAGTGGACAAGTAGGCCATAAAGCCGAAGAAACCGAAGGTGGCCAAAATCACAAAGGTCATAAGGAACATGGAGGGTACGGCGGTTATGGTCATCATGGGCATGGATACGGCCACTAATAAGGCTATACAAAGTAAAATAAGACTTTAAATTAAAGATATTTTTTCTCTTTAGGCATTAAATATTTATTGTATGTGATCAGTTGTTTTTATTTTCGTTTTTAATGCCCCTTTCCGCTCCGTTGAAAGAGAGAAGGGAGACCTTTGCCCAGCTGTGGGACAACACGAGACAACAACACTTATAATATTAAAAGGTAAATTATTTGTTCTGAATCGGAACAACTACCACAGGTATGGTGCCCCAACAGGCGTATACCTTTTAAAGGTGTATGGTTAGGGACCTTACACCTTGAGTTATATTTATTGATAAAAGTATGATTGCATGATAGATGAGTGCACGCGGTATGAATGCTATTCGTGTACTAAATTGGCCGGCCCGGCGCAGGTAAAATGCTGACATATCGATATGAAGACTGTGCTGTGCTTGCACTGTACATGCTCCAGGCCCGGAGAAGATAAGGGTGCACAGGTGATATGAATCGTGATAAGTTACAAAGTGATAATGATAAAACATGATTTCTTATAAAATAACTTAAATAACACTACATTGATCTATATTGACTTCCAAAACGTGGTGACGACGCCCTGTCAACTATGCGTGTGCTGCTATGTTCGCAACGTGATTGGATCCCGCACATCCGGCTCGAAGGACCATTAAGATGTATGGTTAGGGACCTTACACCTTGAGTTGATGCTGATTGATACACTGATTACTGATTGATTGATATTTATTGATAAAAGTATGATTGCATGATAGATGAGTGCACGCGGTATGAATGCTATTCGTGTACTAAATTGGCCGGCCCGGCGCAGGTAAAATGCTGACATATCGATATGAAGACTGTGCTGTGCTTGCACTGTACAAAAGGACTTTAAAAAACAAAAAGAAAAAGGCCAGAATGGAGGCCTAATAACTAGAAATGAAGATAAGCAATGAAGTTAAGTAACTGTATAAATGACAGCTGAATATCTTTGTAAAAAATTCTCGTTGATCTTGTCATAAGCTAAGTCTATCCTCTTCAGTTTGACCGGACCCTGTGAGAAATAGCTTCATCGTCCGAGATAAATGGTTGTGTGCAATACGGACTGTATGACGAAATCACAAGGTTTTCGCTTTTGTCATTTTTGTATACTTTGCCTACGGTACTATAAAAAGGTTGTATGATAGTGTCTATTTTAAGAACTTTTTTGAAAAATAAATTAAAGTACCGATAAATTAAGAAAAATACTGCCTAATAATGTTCTTCTATTCAAAATTCAAAATAAAAAAGAAAACAATCCAAACAGCTGCCCATTTTTCCTCAGTATAATTTTAAAACTCATCATAAAAGCATAATATACTTTTATAAAAACGATAAAAAATATTTTTTCCTCATAGATTTTTACTGCTATTTCGAACCACAATAATTCTCAAAAATTTAGGCAATCGCTTATTTTATTAGAGTTTCTATTGTTGTATTTTTAATAACAATTTCAAGATGTTTGGATTCCCAGGTAAGTTTTAAATTCCTAACAATTTAGTAGCTAGTAAAGGTGTTGGGCCATCTAAACAAGTGAGGTATCTCTGGTACGGGCTTTTCAAACCCGGAGCGGGCGGAATGACACACGCACGTGGACCACACACGCTCTGTGCACCCGCGCTAGTTTTAGCGTACGCCCTTATGCAAGCACCCTATTTTGGGTGCGTGGTCTTGTTATAATCCGTCTTCCGTGTCGTTTAATTTTCGGGAGTTTTCTTCCACCTATTAAAATATCACTGCTCTTCAACTAAACAGGTTGCGGTGGATTTGGCGGTGGCCAGCAGGGCTTCAGTGGTCCCCAAGGCTTTGGCGGCGGATTCGGCGGAGCAGGCCACGGCGGCTTCGGAGGGTTCGGCCAAGGAATGCAGGGAATGCAAGGCCAAGGTGGATTTAGGCCAGGTTCTATGGCCGGGCAAGGCGGATATGGTGGAGGATCATATAGTAGCGGCCAAGGAGGATACAGCAGCGGCCAAAGCGGATACGGTAGCGGGATGCAGAATGGCATGCAAGCGTCAAGTCAGGGTCAGGGACAAGGTCAAAGCCAGGGTCAGAGCGGCTATAGCAGTCAGCAAGGTGGCTACGGAGGCCAGGGTGGTTACGGCGGCGGCAGCTACCAAAGTAGTGGATACGGTCAATAGTCCTGTATCGTCCATTGTGCAATGTAGTTTACCTATAAGTGTAACAAGTTTGTGATTAAAAGTCAGCGTTAGCGTCGTGTATTTTGAAATAAAATGTTTTAGTTGAGTTACGAAAAGTTTTTGATTTCTTTTTAGGGGCTGCGCAAACGTAAGACACTTTTTGTTACCGACACGGCACACCATCACAGGAAACCGTAGTTTGTCCTGTAGTGGCTGATTTCATACTGGTTCTATAGAAATCGGTGTCTTGTAACCGACACCAAAAGTGTCTACGTTTACGCAGCGCCATTTAAACTGCAATGTGCCATCTTCTCCCTCAAAGGGCAATGAGTGTGTGGGCCCTCCTCCCCCAATGGGCAATGAGTGGGCCCTTCTCCCCCAATGGGCAATGAGTGGGCCCTTCTCCCCGAGAGGGCAATGAGTGTGGGCCCTCCTCCCCCAGAGGGCAATGAGTGGTCCCTCCTCCCCGAGAGGGCAATGAGTGGTCATTCCTCCCCGAGAGGGCAATGAGTGGTCCCTCCTCCCCGAGAGGGCAATGAGTGGTCCCTCCTCCCCGAGAGGGCAATGAGTGGTCCCTCCTCACCGAGAGGGCAATGAGTGGTCCCTCCTCACCGAGAGGGCAATGAGTGGTCCCTCCTCACCGAGAGGGAAATGAGTGGGCCCTCCTCCCCAGAGGGCAATGAGTGGGCCCTCCTCCCCAGAGGGCAATGAGTGGGCGCTCCTCCCCCAGAGGGCAATGAGTGGTCCCTCCTCACCGAGAGGGCAATGAGTGGGCCCTCCTCCCGAGAGGGCAATGAGTGGGCCCTCCTCCCGAGAGGGCAATGAGTGGGCCCTCCTCCCCAGAGGGCAATGAGTGGGTCCTCCTCCCCAGACGGCAATGAGTGGGCCCTCCTCCCCAGAGGGCAATGAGTGGGCATTCCTCCCCAGAGGGCAATGAGTGGGCCCTCCTCCCCAGAGGGCAATGAGTGGGCCCTCCTCCCCAGAGGGCAATGAGTGGGCCCTCCTCCCCCAAAGGGCAATGAGTGGACTCTCGTCCCTCAAAGGGACCTTCCGCCCGCACAGGCCGGGGACTATCCCTCCTCCCACACAGGTGTCAGTATTCCCTCATCCCTCACTGGTTGGGAAGTGTTCCCTCAACCCTCACAAGTCGGCGAGTGTTCCCTCAACCCTCACAAGTCGGCAAGTGTTTCCTCCTCCCATATAGGTCGGGTTACCGTCCTCCTCGTTCAGCCCTCACTCACGGGCTGGGCAGTGTACTCTCCTCCCTCACCGGTCAGGGAGTGTGTTCTTCTACCACACAGATGGAAGTGTTCCCTCCTCCCAAGTCCGGGAGTGCACCCCTCTCTGTCTCAGGTCAGGGAGTGTACCCTCTCTCACACAGGTGGGACAATTTCCTCCAGAAAGAGTTCACCCTAGATGTTGATGTTGCTAGAATTTCAAAATCTTGGCAAGGAAGCAGGCAGCAGCCCTTCGAACAAGGGGGCAGCAGCACCACTCCTCGTGGCGTTTTCCTATCTCTTCTCTAGAGAGCATGCAGGAAAACATTCACGGAAGAGATTGGTATTGCAAACAACACATTGCGTGAATGCGTGCCTCCTCTGACAACAATGCAATGATAACTATCATAAGCACCAGACTGGCTGTGTGGTGAGTTACTAAGGGAACCTCGCGCAACGGGTTACGCGCACTTCGTCCCAGTCGCACTTCGTCCCGCGTTCATGTCCCATTCGCGGTTGGTCCCATTCGCGGTTGGTCCCATTCGCAGTTCGTCCCATTCGCAGTTGGTCCCATTCGCAGTTGGTCCCGTTCGCAGTTCGTCTCGTTCGCAGTTCATACTACGGAGTTAGTTTTTAAGGCAGAGGTAGATTTATTTCCAAAATGAACAGGAATTACAGCCTGATACTGAACTGCAAATTGCAAAAATCGTAAGAAAATTTGAATTTAGCGGCCTACCCTGGCGCTTTCACAAAGAAGATAATTCAATCATAGTATCAACCCACATCTACTTACCTACCCAGAACTCTTAATTCACATACCACTTTAAACTTATGCTAGCCTAGTACTATTGCTGGGTTATTTAAGTTCTGTTTTACTACATATTTGTCTTTTTATTGTTTCATTACTTCACTATTTGTAATTATTTTCTTTCTTTTTCTACCGCAACCGCCAGTAGTAAGTAACACGGGCAATTAATAATTTCTCGTGTTACTAAACTGCGGTAGTAACACGGGCAACGGAATTTCCCGTGAGTTTCTTACAGGTAGTAAGATTGGTATTAGTAACACGTGCAAGTCCCGGGCCGCACAACCGGACGTCCGACCGTGTTGTTCAAGATAGCGGCCGGTCATGGTGCAAGTTGTGCTGTAATGAAAAAATATAATGCACCAGTAACCAGCTGTGCAATCAAGATTCTTATGTAACTAGTCATCCAAATCGCCAGAACTGGTACGATACCAAATGAAACACCAAAATCATAAAACAATAGTATTTATTTTTCATTGTATTACATTGTCGTCTATCTGTATTTGTCATAATTTTCGACATAACGTGTCACGTCTCGGCCGATCAACAAAAGGCAACTGAAAATCAAGCACAATGTTTCTTTATATAAATCTATCACGTATGAGAAAATCTACCTTCTGTTTATTAGAAAAATACACGTCCCCAGTGCTTTGACCACCTAATCTATGACGAACGCACCACGCACTATGAAGAAAGACGTAAGTGCAAACAATACGCTAATTTTCTATTCAATAAATACCACGCCCAATTTTAAGCTACAAACTATAGTGATTAATTTTCAACGTTTACAGATCCGCCTTTCTCCAATTTGCTGGTATAATTTATACTTTTTTTTTATCGTTACACTGTGCATATTATTTAGACTGTGATCATAAAATTACATTTTAATAGTACTTTATAACAAACGCACCCTCATAATGATGTTAAAATTTCGCATGATTATTATATCACTATGATTCAAATCTTACTTCTGTCCAAAATAAATAAAAATTTCAAACATCTAAATAAATAAATATATTTAAGTTCTACTATTTACAATTCTAACAATTATATACACAGATCAATAATTTATATTATATGTAATAATTAAAAAACGAAAAAGCGTTTTTTTTTATCTATATCTCGACTAACATTAAAGCATTATAGAAGGCGAATAAACGAACACTATTATTACAATCATAATTATTATAAGTTCGAGATATTCTCACCACCGCACATCATAATCAAACGTAACGCACGGTAGCCCTTAAACAGCTATTTTATCTCAGACAGACAACCCGCTAGCAAACTTATTTTAAGGGGAATAAAGATCATTATAATTTTGACAAATTTGTCAGTAACAGGAACGCAATTGCAGCCTTATTGTAATGTAAATAACGATCACTGTCATCTTGACATAGTTGTCAGTGGCAGCGACCCAATAGGAGCTTTATTCTAACGATGATAAAGAACATTGTGTTTTGACAATAATGTCTGAGGTAAAATAACTGCTAGGACTCTGTAGAATAGAATAAACATTTCGCACTTTTCAATCGTTACCCTGTCGTTAAGCGATATAATGAAAAGATTCTAGTAACAACAGCTAATATGTCGCATAAAGTTTATATATTAATAACTTAGATACATTCTGTTAGTTAAATGATGATTATGAGCAATAATAATTATAATTTAAATTATTAACGGCCATGAAACAAGCGGTTCTAGTCGCTCAGGAAGTCGTTAGTCAATAGTTTGACGTTAACTAACAAAATAGTCGTTTCTACTAAATCACTAATAAATTATTGCTATCTACTTTTGTTTATCTGTTTTCGATACATGTTACGATTTTACTTTAAAACATTAAAGAAACATAAATGGACAATACAAAACGGTACGACATATAAAAATGCAATATCTGAGTTTGTGAGTATCTAGACATGAAAATAATAAAAACACAGCTCAAGCGCCGCGTAAACTGTCTTGGTAATCGCTTATTCCATGACCCCACTTCCAACTATTGCTTAAACTCAGTTTAAATGAAGTGACAAACAACAGTTTAAATCGTAAAACTATTATTAGTGACGACATTAGGTCTCATAATATAATGCAATGGTAATATATTCAACGCGTTGTAAGTTTTTAACATTCATAAATCTGACAATGAATAACCAATCATAAGGAACCCTTGGGATTTGTAAATATACCGATATGAATAATTTAATGCTCCAATAAATTTCTTTTATAGCTGCGCAAGTACACATTCATAATGTGTTTTTAACTGCATTTTTATTAAAAAAATAAACTACAAACTGCAGCTAGCTGCAAATAATAATACTAATAAATACAAAACAGAAAACTTGTGCATTCATAATAACAGTATAACACGTCAATTAAAAAATATTACTAAATAATAATGATTAGATGCAAGTTGGCAACCCGAAAGTTTCGATGACGTAAAACTGTCTATATGTAGGTGGGGCAATGTTCTAGACTAGTGCCGCACGCGTCGCATATCTTTGCGTCTCGCTCGTTCACGAGGGTGCAAGCCGGGCATTCACGACCACCCGACCTTAAAGGTTGTATTTCAGGCCCTCTCTTCGACTTACCGCACATTTCACACGCTTGCAAACCTCCTCTATTCAAGTACGTGCAAGTCCCACATTCCCATTTGTCTCTTTTCACCTCGTTAGGGCCTGTATCTGGCCTCTCCCTCTCGCTGGTGTGTTGGCTCGGCGTCCTACTGACGGGTCGCTCCCGGTCGCCATTTTGTTGCGAATGCTTCGGTGGAGATCGCCGAACGTGGTCCGCTTCGTCCAGTGAAACTATTAGTTGTGCTTTTAGGTCGTAGTTCGATGGATGTGTGTTTGTAACTGGAATGTAGAAATACAATCAAATTATGAACAGTTCAAAATATCAGGGGGGTTTTAAGACGTCATGGTAGGCCACCAGGAGTTATTGTATCTAAACTGGAATCTAGAATCACACATAATTGTCATGTTTTGGAACCACAACTCAACGCCACAAATGATAAAGTTCATATTCCAATAAACCAAACCGTGTCATTCAAAAATCCATATGAGACTACATAATGCTAAAGTAAACAATTGAATAAGTGGCAATAAATTTGAAAAATCTGAGATCTTGAATGAAGTCCAATAAAATGTTAAACCAAAACTCACCTGTATTACTTTTAGAAGTGTGCGCTGTACTATGAACACCATTCTCCTTACTCTTCGGCTTATCTGCCTCACTAGCCACCAGTTTCGGAGGCTTCTTCACTTTCTTAACTTCAGCCGCATTAGGCCCCGATCCATTCACCGTAGTCTGCTGCTTTATGACTTCCTTCCTATCTTTTATATCCTTCTTGGACAGTAGTTTCACCTTGTCCGGTGCAACTTTTGGGGTTATTAACGCATCGGCCTTGGGGTTTGCAACAGGCTCTGGTAACTGTCTTCTAGCCTTTAATTCAGCTTGTTTTTTCGCTAGCTGCCTTGCTCTCTTTATTTCTTGTTCCTGCTTCATCCTCATTAGGTTTTCCACCTTCGCTGTTCGATACACCTCTTCGTCGTATGACCGGTCGAGGTTCAGAGCTTGTAAGCCGTCTTCTAGGTCGAGGGTTGTCGGCTGGTACTTCGCCCTCCTCTCCTCTCTGTCTAGCCTGTCCAACGTCCTCGAATCTCTATCAAGTGACGGCGAGAACCGACTTCTTCCATCGTCTTGCTCTTTGCTCGATAAATTCCTAAAGACATAATCCCAGCTCTCATATGTCCCCATTCCATCCTCCCTTGCTTTACTGAGAGCTGGTTGCGTATCGGATCGCGGTAAACTCGGCAACGAAACATCGCTGAACCCAGATTTCGACGTACTATTTCTTCTAGAAGTTTCTGGATGCCTCTTCTTGTGATTTCTTTCATCGTCTTTGTACCTTTCGAATTTGCCGTTTTCGTAAACTGAGGGGGTGTCTAGTTCGATGAGTTGCGCGGTCGGGACAGCGGGATACCTGTACTGAGCCATGGGAGGGAATCCGTTGACGGGGACTGTCGCTGCATGTTTGATGGGGGCGTAGACTGGGGTGGGAAGCATGTAGGGGGACTGTACGGGGTAGTAGTAGGGTACGCCGTAGGGGGACATCATGGGGATGGTGCTGCACTGCGGCACAGTGACGGGTATGTCGGGGTGCATGTGCTGCGGGAGGGGGTACATCATGTGGGGGAGCATGGGCGGCACCATGTAGGGAGCGCACGGTAGCGGCTGCATGTCCTGCCCGCTGTCGTCGCACACGTGGTTGCAGTGCTGCGAGCCGTACCTGTCGTCCGCGAGCCGGCTTCGGTACGCGTCGGGTGCAATCGTTGTTGGGATGTTCGAGTATATTTCTGAACCTGGAAGTAAAACGTTCAATTTGGATGCAGGTTAATTTTATATGAATTCGTCGGTATTCCATACTTGTTTAAGAGCTAGTCTAGTTGACCACGTAATGAGGGCTATCGTTTTTAAGTTCACCAGGTGGCACAACTATCAAGTAAGGTCTTGTCATTAATTCTATATTATACTTGAAAGTAGCAATAACTTCATAAAAAGTTTATTTAATTACGTTTAACAACATAATGTGAACTTAAGGTACATACACACATCAAAAGTATCTAGGGATCAACATATATTTTTGCAATAACTTTTCTCCTGATTGATATTAATTAAAATTTTCTTTAAGGATTCATCAAATAAAGTGTTTTCGTTTGTCACAGTAACGATAAACCAAGTCACCTTTGCATTAATAAAGAAATTTGCCATTTTCCTAATAAAGGGATTTTTGACATTTGAACCACTAACATTAAAGTTCGAAAAAAAGACTGAAATAACAGTTTTCTTTAAAATTTTATTGGGTAACTTAAACAATTAATAATCCGTGTTTCTACCGCGAACACTAACAACACAAGAACATCGGTTTGGCATACTCAAAATGAGTTCATCCAAATCACGCTGTGGAATGGCCGCCCATGTTCGTTGCAACAACAAAAAAAGGTCTTCTTGCGACTGGATACCCTCCATATTCGGCAGAGCTCTTCTCTGTAGCATATCCCATGCATGCTCAATCGGGTTCAAGTCTGGCGACTGAGCAGGCCAGGGCAGGACATTGATGTTAGCTGCGGCGAGAGTCTGTCTTACAACTCTTGCGGTGTGCGGTCGTGCATTATCATGCATTAACTGAAATAAGGGACCGATTTGCACTTGTAGAGGAACGATGACGTCTGATACAATCGTCTCAGCATAAATTTGAGCGTTGAGGTTGCCTCTGATCCAAATCAACTCAGTTCTTCCGCCGATCCAAATACCCGCCCATACCATGATGGTTCCACCACTATAAGGATGGACTTCCTGGCAGGATTTTAATCGCTGTTGGCGTCCAGGGGTTCTCCAGTGTCGTATACGTCTTGTATCCGGTCTCATACCAAAACGAGACTCATCAGAAAAGCACACGAAACGCCATTGTTCTTCTGCCCAATTTCTGTGTTCAAGAGCCCATTGATATCGAATCCTACGATTGTGCATTGCTATAGGTGGTACCCGTAGCGGTCTTCGGGAATGAAGGTTCACTTCATGCAAGCGGTTTCTGACTGTTTGGTCGCTAATTAAGTTCCCTGAAGAGTGATGAAACCTCACGGCTAACATCATGGCGGTTATTGTTGGAGCTCTTCGAGTTAAGATTTGAATGTATCGGTCTTGTCTCCGTGTGGTGCAGCGATACCGTCCTCCATGGCGCTCAGCCACGGTACCAGTGCTTCGGTAACGTGTCCAAAGTCGACTGATAACACTCTGACTTGTATTCAGAGCTAAAGCCACAGTACGTTGCCGGGAACCAGCTTCTATCATTCCCACGGCTCTGAGCATTTCTTCCCTGCTTAAATGACGTCGCCGCTCCATAATAACGTTGGTTTTAATCAGTAGTAGGGAAACAGTAGCACTAATAATGTCTTCAATGCGTTGTATGTTTTTATAGGGAAAATATTGACAGCTTATTTTCATCTTTTACTCGAATTTGATTGAGAGTTCCTGATTCAAATTATGAAATGCACCAAAAAGGATCCATATAAATTTATAAAATCATAAATTTATTACAAAGCCACACCTCAATCTCAAGAAATCCGCATAAAAATGCTTGATCCCTAGACACTTTTGATGTGTGTATTTACAATATTGGCCCTAAAATTAGCAAGCATGAAACATTTAAAAATCATTCTTCCTTCAAGTACTAACAAATTAGAACTCCCAACTTGCTACCTACAATCTTAAAGTCATAATTAATCAGGAATGGCTCAAACTTGACCACACTCGTGAATATTAATGAAACTACGTGATAAAAAAGCGCGCAACGCGGGAACAGAGAAGACCTTACTCTACACGAACGCCTCTAGCGGCGAAATCATGCGCGATAGCCCCCATTGCATTACTCCTAAGGTTGAATGTCACTTGCACATCCTTAAATGTCAAGAAGATCAATGTGAGTTGGAGTATTTGAATTTACTGGGAGCTTTTGTCGAGTGTAGTAAAGCATCAAATGTATTAAAGGAGTGATCACACATTCGACTAGGAATTAGCTTGTGCCGGTCACGCATCACAACATTTACCGCAAGGGTATACACATACAGAAGTGTGCTGTATGTGAGATATCTTCAGACGAGTTTGTAACTTTATTAACCTTTTGAACGCCAGAGCATAAACGCACGCGCGTGCCCTCCACGCCAAGCCACAATGTCACCGCATACAAAAAAAATACCTACAAAAAGAATACGGATTCCAAAACTTTATCAATAAACAATATTATTAAAGAGTCGAGAAAAGAGCTTAAATATTTAAGGTTTACAACAAATAAAAACACACAAAAGTAATGATTTAATTGTTTATTTGGTGTTATAGTGCATCGCATTTTTTGTCACATATTTGTGTCGTTGGCGTACAGGGCACGCGCTTGCTTGTCACGTATATGTGACAGTGGCGTTCAAAAGGTTAAGCACTAGCATTTTTGTTGTATTTTGTTGGAAATTGTTCCACGGGAGTCGGGAACTTCGTTTTGGAGTGAAAAAGTAATAGACAGACAGATTTACTTTTGCATTCATACAAGCTGATTTTTTTTAATAACCGACGAAAAATTTCTATGTGGGGGGGTTCAGAATGATGCAGATGTACTGAGTATGTGGTTTCCGTTTTCGCATCGGTGTCCCTTCCACTCCGTATACGTTAGTGTGGACAGTTATTATTAGTTAGGCCATCTTTTAATCGCGTGAGGTTTTTAGGTCATTTTTATAGCCCTCTCCTCCCCCTTAGTGATACGTCGTGAGGTTTTAGGCTGCCCCTCCCACCGCCTCCCAGCAAAAAATAAATTAAAAACAGATTTTTTTTTTAATAAAAATTCGCTTGCTCGTGTTTTTAATTAATTATTGGTAAAACGTATTTTACACGTCACACATTAAATTCATTTTTTAGTCCTACGAAAAGAAATACACGTGTTTGTCACATGATTTTTTCTGACCCCTCCCCCTGTTCAAACCTCACGTGATTAAAGGACCCTTAGGTTAACATAGTACTCACTTTCACTATAGACAGACTTGATGTTCCTCTCGAGGAGCGGCGGCGCGGCCAGTCGCGCGGCGGCCGCGTGCGGCGGCGCGGCGTGCGCCACGCGCTCGCGCCACACCTCGCGCCACGACACGCGCACGCCGCGCGACCACGACTCCTCCCAGACGTGGGACATTATCTGGACATCAATAACATATGAAAGAAAAAGGAGAATGGAAAAAAATAACGTGTTGCGCCGACCTCAAGTAACATGGCTCCAAGGGCAGGAAGATGATGATATAAAGGAATAAAGTTTGTGAATTTGAATGTAAGCGGTAATCTTCGGAACTACTGAAAACATTCGATCGTAACATCGAATATTTACTTCAGCAACTTATTGATTATAATGACTCATATTTATAACGCACAATCGCACATGTTGTGTTTATAGTAAACAATTTTCTGATTTATAACCATGAGAAATAGGGCTCATTTTCGTTGTAGGTGAAAAGCTATTCCAGATAAGATGTTAAATTAATTTAGCTAGAGAAACTACGCAAACGTGAGATCCATCACGTCTGCAGAGTTTCATCGATATCTGAACATGATAAAACCAAAAAAAACTTTAATTGATGAGTTTTTCGGATTCAGCGATTTCATTTATTGTAGGTACAACCGCTCTCACTGACTGTCGACCAATTTTCAACAAGGGATGCATCCGATACCGATACAGATGCCGATATGTCGGCGATACTCGAAGTCTGCCGATATATCGGCATCGGCAATATTTTTATGGCCGATTCAACGATACTTTTTTCAAATTTCGCGCTTTAAAAATGTAATGTAAACGCGCGTATTGTCTCGTATATTTCGTTGGAAACGACGCACAAACTAACTATGATCGGGGAAACCCCGGGCTTTGTACAGTATCTTGTTTCGCCCGCTCGCTTTGGCCTCGCACTCGCTTAACTATCTCATTTCGCTAGGTTGACTGTTGTGCGCAGTATTTTTCCATGCAAGTAATTTCGTTTGTGAAAATAATATTAGAGAGTCCGAGGAAGATGAGCCCTGTCTGCTCTGAGCTGTAATTCTCTCAAAGAAGAAGTCGAGAGATACCTAAGGTCTCCTAATATATCGAGAGGCGCAGATCGGTTTGTTTTCTGGCGCAATGACGTCTTATACCTAAAACTTGAAAAAAAAATGGCGCAGAAGTACTTTAGTTTCCAAATGAGTTCTGTCGCACCTGGGAGTCTATTTTCCACCGCAGGTCTTATTCAAACAGACTTGCGAAATCACCTTTCTCCGCAAAACTTAAGAATACGTTGTTTTTTAAACAAAAATCTCATCAATGTTAATTTTAATTACTAAAACTATTAACTAATCTCAACCTGTCTAAAGATTTAAACGGTTTTATTTAGGTTGTCCTGTTATTTGTAATTTTTATATTAATTATTAAAATAACCTGACTTGTGTTTTATTTATTTTACCTTCATTTTTGAATTCAATAAGCGTATCGGTATCGCCGATATTTTTATAAGAGCATCGGTATCGGTATCGTATCGGCAAAAAGGCGTATCGAGGCATCCCTATTTTCAACCTTATTACTGAGGGCCTTATGCCCTCAGTAATAAGGTTGAAAAGTGTTTGACCGTCTGTGAACTCGGTAGTCCCTCGTTTCCTTACTTGAAGTACGAGTTTAAAAATCATCACTTGTTTGACCTTGTATGTTGTTTCATTGATTAGTTATTAATAATCTGCTTTATTTACATAAGCATAAGAACTTTCTTTAGTAACCCGCTATAGGAGTTGCTTATGCGAAATAAAGATTATATTCTACTTATTTATTAATTACAAACCTGACATTCACACTGCGCGATGAGAGCGTCCCTAGACACAGCGGCAACCATGTCAGGACAGATGGGCGCATCCAGTTCGAAACGACCAGCCCCCGAAGACTTGTAGCCCATCGCTTGGAGGAGGGTCTCCGCTCCTACCATGTTCGCTTCCACCTCGTGCTTGAAGTAGCCGCAGTATAACTGGAAAATGTATGGATGGTTCAGAGCTCAGCTTGAGAAAAACAAATTGAAGGATCCCCACTCTCAAGTAATTTATAACGTCTGGCATTGCCTCGGACGATCTCCTTCATATAGGCTTATGAATTAGTTAAAAACAGTTAGGCGAGGGTTTCACTGTCTTTCAAAAGCTGCAGCTATAACTTCATGACATCGTAAAAAATCTATTGATACACATAATTTTACCAATACAAAATATGTTTCTTAAAAGAATTCGGCAGTGAAAATCTCTTTCAACACTCGTACTCACCCGTATGACTTTGTATTCCTTCCTCCAAGGCTGGGCCAGCAAGTTGGCCGCATACCTGGCCAGCGCCGCCCATCCGAGCCCAGCTCTATACGCACTGAATTCTGTCAACTCGTTTATCGTCTTTTGGAACACTTTGCCCGTCTCCGCCAGCCCGAATTTGCACTCATGAGGCACTAATGATAAGTATTCTATTATATAGTCTGGAAAGAAACAAGAGAGATCTTTCAATAGAAAGCATTTCAGGTGTCATTGAAGTCAGGGCAAAGACACCCCGAGCATTCGAGTATTTTCTGGGTTCCCGACCCGTTTTTGTAGTATTTTGACGTTAAGGCCGGATACTGACACTGATCCGGTAGCTTCTATTTTTTGAGGGGGTCTACGCCCACGCTACACTTCTGTCGGAAAATTTTACCTTCGAGCTTTTTCTTCTGTTCCAACTTCTCTGGGCTGTCATCCGTCTCGAGGTAGCTGTAGTGAGCGTCCTCGATGCGGCGCCATAAGGCAGGCAGCCGCTCGCGGAGCACCGCGTCGCCCATGCCGGAGCAAGACATCACCATAGCAGAGGTACCGGTCAGGGGTCAACTGGGGAACGAAAAGAGCCTATTTAATATTATACTTTACGTCAAAAGCTTTTGAGTGAATAGGGGTCTATTAAATCATTCATGTTAAATTCAGCCTTGATGTTTCTAGGTCGTATTGTGTAAAAATACTGACGAAATAAAGACAATCTCTGAAATTACCTTATAAAAGAAAACTCGCTCAGATTTGAGTTCAACTGTCCTACATTGATCGTCCTACCTATTATGTAGGACAACTGAATCTGCGTGAGTATGATTATGAGGCATATCCATACTTATATATTATACATTAATATTATAAAGCTGAAGAGTTTGTTTGTTTGGTTGAACGCGAAAATCTCAGGAACTACTAGTTCGAATTGAAAAATTATTTTAGTGTTGGATAGCCCATTTATCGAGTAAGGCTATATAACACTGACCACAGAATATATATACCCTAAAGGGACACTGACTAACTGCGACCAATAGGAGCGGAGCATCACTCAAAAATGTTACGCAGACGAAGTTGCGCGGGTCAGCTAGTAAATCATACAAGTCATCGAGACCATGCTTAGCGTATAATAAATATAAACGGCGGCGTATTTCCGCTTCTGCTATTGTATTTAAACTCAGAAGCCGAATCCCCATTGTTAGCCTTATAAAAATCGGATTGTGATTATGACAAAGAGCTCGGACTTTCTCCACGTGACAACCGTGACAACCGAAACCAAGCCCGCCGAATGGTTGTGAATAGTATAGGAGCAGGAAGACGATAAGAACTAAAGTCACCGAACAAGCACGTAGAGTTTCAAATTCAAATGGGAAGGCCAAATTGGTCAAAAGAACGACAATCGGTGAGCATGAAACATTCTAGAATATTAACTACGAAGTTATCGAGAATGGGGAGAGACCCTTTTAGACGAACAAACAATCTGGCGCGACCCATTTTGATACTTATATCATCATCTGCCTGGGCTTTACCCAACTCTTTTGGAGTCGGCTTCCAGTTTAACCGATTGCAGCTGAATACCAGTATTTTACATGTCTGAACCAGGGTTGTTGCGGATGCAAAAATTTTGACATCCACGGATGCAGATGCGGATGCGGATTATTAGCGGTTCACATCCGCGGATGCGGATGCAGATGTCTGAATTAATGCGGATGTTCCGCATTTGCGGATGCGGATGCGAATATCCGTAACAACCCTGGTCTGAATTGACCTCGAATTAACTTGCAGAGGGTTTGACTGGAAATCGACCCCTACATAATTAGGAAAAAGCTAGGTAGATGATGATGACTGAACTGACTGACTGGACTGAGTAACACTTTCTCCGTTGGTTAGACTGATCCATTTTGATACATAAATATCAAAAGTGAAATTTTAACTACTGCTTTATTACTAGGTTATGCAGTACAGTTTTCTCCCTTCCCGCATGCCAATATACAGTGCTCAGACTTGGCACACAACACAATAACTGAACTACAGCAGATAATGTTGAAAGGTGAGTAAATCATTTATAACTAATGACGGGTTTCGAGTTTAACCTACATCTCTCTCAGTTAGTGCGATCCAGATAAATATAGCCTCGGAAATAGGGTACTGGTACTTCGCATTTAAAAAGATGATGCGATGAGATAGTAGTACGTTCTTAGGTACTACGAAGCAAGCCATTCGTTATGAGGTTTAGCAGTTAAGATTTTTCTTATAACTCTCTGAGCCTGGGATATTTTCAGTTTCGTTCATCCAAGCCGAAGCAACATACACCTAGTGATTAACCTTGAAGTTTGGGAGATTTTAGGTCTTAGGGCCTCCTTCACCCAGTTCACGAAGTCATGAAAAAGGACGTCGAAATGGACGGTACTTAAAGGACCACCGAATCTTTAAACCGTAGTCTTGGTAACAACCGGTTCTGTTCACACCAAAGGGTCCAAGAGCTCGAGTTATTACAAGGATTTGAAGGATTTTATTTTTGCAAACCAATAGTGAAACACAAAAGTTTATCTAAGCTAAAGCTACTTACAATAATAAAGAATACGAAACATTCTTTACATAATATTTTATGTGTAGTAGTCATGATTTATCAAAACTTACAGACGAGTACCCGTTACATCTGATTAAAAATGTTCCAATACCATCTGGATTCGCTTTGAGCACAAACAACTAACAAACACAGTCATTACATTGTAGCGGTACCAACTATTATTTACTGTTGATATACAATTAAAATCACGCACAAACCGTGTTATCAGGACAACAGAATCGACTGCTAGTGGTATCCATGACAACAAACGTTGTTATCAAACAAAGAACGCAATCGAAGAGGTCGTACGCAACTTTAAATGCAAAGAGAATATTAAAAGACCGCTTGGTTGTATACTACGACACTGCATGGCATGCAATGCAATGCACTATGATATCTATGGTATTACATACTTAATGCTAGTGGGGAATAGGGTTCATATTTCAATAGCATTAACGAAGGTCTGGCAGTCAGGGTCAAGGCACACTGCGGCAGAATTTTTCGCGTCATTGTGGTTGTATTTTTTGTTTTCTACTGCACTGATCACATGGTGATCCACTGGGTTAGGGTCATCCCAAAAACGGCAGATTATGTAGTTTGCCTTCCAAAAAGGAAGATAAAGCGCTAACCTTCACGCTTGCAAAGTAAAACTGCGAATTTTTATAGCAACATGAATAATAAACCTAAAGTATAGGATGTTAAACCTCGAATGAGTACACAAATTGCAAATCCTTTGTCTGAAAAAAGTACATAGCCGTGCCGTGGTCTGGTAGATACAAAGCATAATAAGAGAGGGTAGGCAGTCAATCAGCTATTGAAGTGCGGATCGCACAATACACGAGTGAGTCATGCAAGCATTGTTTAGCAAATATCTATGGTTCATTCATTTGTGAAATCATGACAATGTTTGTATAATATTGGTTTATAGGTGGTTTTGTGTTTCAATATGTTGGTGTACTGATAAACTGTATAATATTTCTCATCGTTTGAAGTTTGAACAGATGTTTATTATTGAATGTTTAGTGCATGACTGAGGGGTCAAAGGTAGACAAGTAATAGTAATAGACCTATTACTCATCATAGTTAGTCATGCTGTGCCAGTGACTGGGTTGTGGAGGTCAGATAGGCAGTTGGTCCATGTAAAATACTGGTATTCAGCTGTATTCACTGAGGAATGCATCCAACACCAACAAACTTGAGAAAAAGCTATGTAGATGGTGATGAGTTACCCGTGCTATGTCCACCTAACAAACAATCGGTGTTTTTAATGCTTATGAATGCTGCACTAACATCATCATTTTCCTGCCGTTATCCCAATTTATTTGGGGACAGCGCAGCATGTCTTCCATACTTCTCTGTTACTCGTCATGTTGTCACACACCTCCTATCTTGCCATACCATCCTTCACACAGCCCATCCATCGTTTCTTTGGTATTCCTACTCTTATACAAAACTATAACTTATGTTTATGAGTCCCATGTAATAGGGCGAGCCTATTGGCCATCAACCAGGCACAAATCCACACTCCATAGCTGAGACTGAGAAATTCATGATGGAAAAACCCAATAGCACTTGGCCCGACCCAGGAATCTAACCCAGAACCTCATGCCCTGCGCTTGCAACCACAAGCCCGATGAGGCAGTCAAAACAAACATTTCTATAATCAAATAGTTGTACATATTTGCATTGTTTAATGAGCTAGTGTAAGCCACTCCAAATCCAAGCGTATTATTCATCATTATTATGACCATGGCCTTATCCCAGTTTATGGGGTTTGCTAAGCATGCCTTCAGCCATACTGCTCTACTAGTTGTCATCTCATGTGTCACCCCAGTACATCATCATTCTCCTGCCGTTATAGCCTGCCTTAATAGAAGAAAACATGATGCCCCACTCCAAATGAATTGAGTTGGTGCATCATGTTTTCTTCTTCCATTCTTATTGCACTAAAAACTTTAAATTTTTTGTGCAATAAGAATGAACACATACAAATTGCAATATATAGATAGCCATACTTCTGTATACTCGTCATCACAGCTGTAGTCCCAGTACAAGCTTGTTGTTGTCACAATAAAAATCAATGAATTTTCTTTACTTTTATGCCCCTCTATACAATCTTTTCTAATAAGTAAGCAGGGACTAACTTAAAACCACACAAATTGGCCAGGGATGTCCCAGCCTTGAGCAAATTTGAGACAGTATGAGGTTATAAGTCAGATTTTGTATATCAAAATACACTAAAACCAAATATACATTTAAAACCGAAACTGTCTTATTATTTAAAGAAACCAGACAAAAACTTTAAATTCCAACACTACTTTTATTTGGTTTCCGTAAAATTGTTATCAGTCAATGAGCCGATAATGGTCTGCCTTGATAACAAATGAAGAAGTCAATTTGTTAGAACATATAATTGTATGATAAGATAACTCCAACTCCAAATACAGATACGAGTTATCATGTGTGTGATATGACTCATATGCTATTACCTACTGTGTTGTGTATGTACTTAGATAGCTTGTACTATTTATTCAACTGAAAAAATCAATGTGTTTGCTTTCTGATTTCAAATAAAATCATGAAATAGCAATGTTTTTGATTTCTGCAGCATAAGTAATACTCATAAACTAATATTAATTTTTTACACATATTAACAAACACATATAATGCTTTCTATTATTATTTTATTACCATTCTGCTTTAAACATTGTTATTGGTACTAATAATACAGAAAAGATTCAAAACTTTTGATGCCATATTTTGTCAGCTAAGTTTAGTCCTATGTAAACAATAAATAAAAACATTAGCACCATTTAGAATGTTACTACACAGTAACTAATTATTCAGCTCACATTATATTAAGTGCAATACAATATTACAAAACAAAAATCTGAAGCCATGTGATAATATGATTATTAAATTCTCAATGTGATGATAATAAATGTCATGATACTATATCATTTTCTGATGATTTCAAGAAAATCATTCCGAAAATGAACAATTTTACACTGCTAATGAAGAAAGTAACTAGGGGAGATATAAAGTGCGTAAATTAGAGAAGATACGGGCAGTAATTAACGCATTAAAAGAATCCAAGAAAGCAACGTTGCAGCAAAAAATATGCTAATGATCGTACTCCCACGCGATACACCAATGTGCGATTCATACAACATTTAACCTAATTCTAGCCTACAGCTGTTATCTATAATGTACGCAAGGGTCTAACGAACTTACCGTACAGGAAGAACATTCTTTTCCTGGATGTCAAAATTTATTCCAATGCACCGAAACTAGAGCGGACAAAAATAGTTCACCCAAAATAAAAACGACCGCTGGCAACTGATTCCCAATTATCACAAACAAATATTATATACATTTCATAATCACAGCTTAGATCAATTTGCAATAAAAACGATAAATTCCCAGTAATTATATCAAAGAAATAAAAAATAGTAGAACAAAATTTTGGGATATTGTTTTGACGTTTATTACTACCTGGCACAGATTATCAATGGAAAACGATTTTGACGTATATAATGACGTTTCGAAAATCGGTTGTCTATAATTACCATAGCCACTGGAAAGTTTTTTGTATGATTCCAAGTGGGTTCAAATAAGAAATTATAATTATATCAAATAATAAGTCACTTCTCTTTTTGCAAAAAAAGCATCAATAGTGTTATCTCCCATTCTACTTCTTAGAGAACAATATAATTATGGCTCTTTCAGCCTCAATGCTTGTTGGTCTGATAGCATAGAGTAATAAGCTATGGAGGCAACAGGGAGCAAATCACCCAACAAAATGTTTGCTACTTTTTACGGAAGGCGAGATAAACATGTAAAATAAATACAGCACATTACGGGAATTTGACAATCACATACAGAGACATGCATCCTATTGCTACAAACGCACACCAAGAAAAAGCAACCACACAATAAACTCGCATACAAATTGTCATAGGACAACAAACAGTGAGTGCTAATGTGTACAAATGAGTTGTATTTCATTCGTCTTCCATGAATGAATGAAAAAAAATATAATTTATACTGTTTTTTGTACTTACAATATGCAAAGTGACCAGAGTAACTGCGTAGTAGGTCAGCATAGCTATTCACAAACAATCGAATCGAAACCGAATCGATCATAGACACTTATTCGATTATCTGAAGTTTAAATCGAATGACTGTCAAAACGCTATTCACAGATCCGATCGGCATGGTAGAAAATGAACATTTGTGGTAGAAAATTTAATGTGGAATGTAAATTATCTTTAATGAGTATTTTTAGAAATTTTACTGCAGATTATACTGAATATCCGTCGAGAACTATAAATATGTACATTTATAAAAAAAAAAAATATATTATTAATAAATGGATTCGCAACGACTCTTGTTTATGGTAATATCCACGGAGTAGTATTTGTCGAAGAGACAATTTCAACTGCTTCTGTTGATATGCGGCACGCCGATGGTCCCTAGATGGCATAGCCCGGTACACCATCTACCCAAATAATATAAATCAAAGACTTATACACCATGAAAAATCGTGTAAATATTTATGCAGCGGTCAAAACAATATTAAAACTTTACATGCAATACGTATACGTACTTCAGACAAAGCCTAAATTAGTCAACGGCACTTTTTTATTTGGTTCAATTGCACTTCCTACAGTAAATAGATGTCGGCAGGTTTTGGTTTCGGAACGACGACATTGTACCTAAGGTGAAAGCGCCAGGGTGGCCCGTGAAATTCAAATCATCTTGGGTTTTTACAATTTGCAGGTCAGTGTCGGGTTAGATGTTGATTAAAATATGATTCGCGGCTGTACATTTGAAACCTAAGAAAATTTTAATTTTGCGGGCTACCCTGGCGCTTCCCCCTTAAACAAAACTGAGTTAGTGCATTTTACTTACATGTTAGACAAATCACCATGGTTTTACAGACTAGACGTGGCCTATCCCTCCTTTGTTTTGCCGTGATTGACTTGTCAGTTATATTGGCACTACCAATTATTTTTGATAATGGTTAAATTTATTTTATTTTCTGATCCTTTACGGCAAGAAGAAATACAATTATTTTACACGGTTCGTACTTAAATTCCGTCCTACTTATGTAGGCACATACATACCATTATATTTACGACGGCAATTTTATTTCATTTACCTCTTCCACAGGCTTGTCAAATGCATCGAAATTATTACAGAGGGTATCCTCATTCTAAGCATCCACTGACGTTATTCAGAGAACCTGAATATATGTGGCAATGTCCATCAGAGATGTCTCCGTAAGTGTAATTGTATTACTTTTAGAATACACCAAAGAGATTTAATAGACTTAAAAAAAGACTTCGCTCGTAAATATTTCAATGTCTGGAATACACCCATATAAAGCCAGTGTTGTTTGAGGGGCGGCCCTTTGAACCTGTCCGTTAATATTCAGACTGATGCTCATATACTTATCTCTACATCATTATTTTTTTATTTTACAGGGTATACCTAAGCTACCCATATTTCCATGTGAAATACAAACAACCTGTATCGTGGCCAGAAACTCTGGAACGCACTTCTGAAATGCCCACACTCCCTGGCAGAACCTTGGCTGGGCGATTCAAAAAAGGCCCTTGTAAGGCTTTTGTGAGATAAACTGAAGTTTCGTAGAATCGCTATCGCTGAAGATTTATACATTTTTACATGCTCTTTTATGTTTATTTGATAATAAACTTTTAAAACCATTAATTTATTAGTTTTAAAATAATTTTGTAAAATATGTGCACAGCACAAAGTGCTTTGAATTATTTGGCCTGCGTAACTTCTGCCATTTTATTTTATTTTCAAAATAGCGGCCACGTATAAAACCTGTATATTAATCAATAGCATCGATACAAACAAGTTTTGTATGAGACCAAATCTTCTAAAGCTTCACGTTTCTGAGATATACATAAGCTATTAAGTTGTACTGATAGCGATGTTGCAGCTATTGATTGATATTAGTTTTGGCCATAAGCATTGTGCCATCAGTGAATAGATTCTAACTTTGATAGCTTATTTGTCGGAAACGTGACGCTTTAGAACAATTTATTTCACACAAACCTTGTTTACATTGATACCAGCTATTGACTAATGCAGGTTAGGCACTACCCACACGATAAAGAAAAAGAAGATTGACTACAGGGAGGACAGAATACAAGTATGCGTGGCCGCTATTTTGAAAATAAAATAAAATGGCGGAAGTTAGGTAGGCCACGCTTCATACAAAAATCTTCCTGTTAAGGAATCTATGTTTGCTTACCATCATGTTGTGAGGGTGGGATCCTTCTTCAATTAAATTCCAACGGATATTCACATATTTTATTTAAGTATAACTAAACCATCTAAAACCCCATATGTAAACAACTCAACCATATATAACAAACTAAATAAATACCTCCAAATTACAACATGTTACCCCATCCAATTTTCTATTCACACTCCACCAAATCTTTCTCGTTATTTTTCTCTGTCATTTTCATACATTTAAAAAACCTTCCTAACAACAATAAGGTTTTTAAAAGACCATAGACTTTAAAACCTGCCAGTAATACATAGACATAAAATTCTATAAAACTAATATTACAACATCCCCTCTGAATTTTATGTTTATTACAATTAGAATAACATCTCATAGATAACTCCCATCAACTCATTTAAAACCCAACTTAACTAACCCGCCCAACTTAACTAAATATAACAAACAAACTTTTGAATTAATTAATCTAAACATCTTACTTAACTAACTTACACATTAACATTTCAAATTAATTCTCAAACAACCTTAAATCCTAATAAACCTACATAACTCATCACATTACAGAATGTCCTTTACGTATCACTCACTATACACTGTCTCAATCTCAAAAACTTTGTTCTGTCCAGTGGTTTAGTTAGTATATCTGCCAAATTATATTTAGTCGGACAATAATGAATTTCCAACAAATTCTTATCTATTTTTTCCTTAATGAAATGATATTTAACATCAATATGTTTGCTTCTTCTATTCAAAATTCCATTTTTAATCAATACTATAGCTGATTGATTATCAACAAACAACTGTGTTTTTGGTAATTTATTTGTCAACTCGTAGATCAAACTCTGAATGTATAATAGGTCTTTTATACATTCGGCTGCAGAAATATATTCAGCCTCAGTACTGGAAAGAGCAGTGACTGACTGTTTACGTGAACACCAATGAATTGGACCACCACCATAAAATATTACAAAGCCAGTCGTACTTTTCCTAGTATCAGGATCACCTGCAAAGTCTGCATCACAATACGCTTTTAAAGTTAAATCGTTACCACGAACATACTGTATACCATTGCTGACTGTATTTTTAATATATCTAAAAAGGTTCTTAATATTTGCAAAATCATTCAAATTAGGATGTTCTTGATGTCTACTACAATAACCAACATGAAAAGCCAAATCCAGTCTTGTTTTATTAACCAAATACAACAATGAACCAATCAATTGTCTATATTGATGCACATCATCAACTCCCATTTTCCCCTCTTGATGTGTATCAACTAAAATATCTGGATGACTACTATCTTTTAAGTTTTCATATTTAAACTTTTCCAAAATTTGATTTATATAACTTTCCTGATAAATCTTAATAAAGTTTCGTTCTACTTTAACATCAAACCCTATAAACTTTTCAGTCTTATCAAATTTCCGCATTTCAAATTCTGTTTCTAACTTAGTAATAATTTTATTTAAATCAGACTCATTTTCACCAATTAAAATACCATCATCTACATAAATAGCCAAATATATTTCTTTATCTTTATTTACAAACACACATGGATCTGATTTTAATTGTAAAAATCCCAATTTTTTTAAAAACTCCGTTAATCTCTTGTTCCACATAAGTGGTGCTTGTTTCAATCCATACAAACTCTTCTTTAATTTACATACTTTATTCTCTTTGTCTTTTATATCATATCCTAAAGGTACTTCCATAAAAATTTCTTCATCTAATTCTCCATATAAAAATGCTGTCTTTACATCAAATTGCTTAATTTTAAAACCTTTTTGAGCTGTAATCGCCAACAACAATCTAACACTAGTAGTATTTACCACTGGACTATATGTCTCCTTATAATCAATATTGTATTTTTGTAGAAAACCTCTTGCCACTAATCTAGCCTTATATCTTCCACCAGGCTTTATAGTAAATATCCATTTACTCGAAATTATTTTCCTATCTTTTGCTTCAGACTTGTTAACAATTTCCCAAGTTTTGTTTCTCTCTAACGAATCTTTTTCCTCATTCATTGCTCTTTTCCATAAATCTTTATCAAAACTATTAAAAACATCTGTATAAGTTAAAAACGAAGTCTCCAAATCATAATCTTTTAGCCTAAATGGCAATCTCCTTTCTGTATTCGGTAAAATCCGCAATCCATCATTAATAACTGGTTCAATCGCATCCTCAAACTCATCACTAATTTCAACTACTGTATCATCTCTAACTTCCCCTCTCAAACTATTATTTTCCTCAACACCAACTCCAATGTCTTCAACACTATCTTCAAAAATCTCATTATCTTCAACACTAACTCTTCTAACTTCAACATCTTCACCACTAACTCCAACTTCAACATCTTCAATACTGCCTTCAAAAATCTCAGCATCTTCATCACTAACTTCATCTCTATTTTCTAAAACTTCTTCATCACCAACATCTCCATCACTACTTTCACTATGAAAATCATCACCACCTTCACCACGAAAACCATCACCACCTTCACCACAAAAACCATCACCACCTTCACCACAAAAACCATCACCACCTTCACCACGAAAACCATCACCACCAATATCAACACTACCATGTTTAAATAAATTTTCTAAATCACACTGTTTCACTCTACAATTACACATTTTTAAATAATCTGCAACATCACTCTTATTATTATTAAACACCACATCTCTCGAATAAACAATTCTAAAACTTGAAGGATCCCATATCTTATAACCATTGTTAGTATACCCTACTAAAAGCCCTTTGCTACTCCTGGAGTCAAGTTTATGTAACTGAAAATTATTTTTATAATATACTAAAGATCCAAAAATGTTCAGATGTTTTAAATTAGGTATTCTATTAAACCACATTTCAGCTGGTGTTTTAACATTTATTGTATTTGCACTCCTGTTCAATAAATAAGCAGAAGTTAAAACAGCTTCACCCCATAATTCATGAGGTAGCTGCATATCAAAAAGCAACGCTCTTGTTCGTTCCATTAATGACCTGTTTAATCGTTCAGCTTTACCATTCAGCTGTGGAGTATAGGGAATAGTGTAATCAATATTAATACCTTTGTTATTACAGTACATTTTAAACTATTTGCTATTATATTCACCTCCATTATCACATCTGAATGTTTTAACTTTTGTTTCAAAATGATTTTCCGCCAAATTAATATAGTTAATTATTTTAGAAAATGCCTCGTTTTTATTTTTGATCATGAAAACTTTAACAAAATGAGTATAATCATCCAAAAACGTTATAAAATATTTGTAATCATCCCATGTTTCTGTTTCAATAGGACCACAAATATCACTATGAATAATTTCTAATGGCTTACTAGCTCTGTGTCTATTTGTTTTAAAAGGTTTTCTACATAATTTCGATTGTGTGCAAACTTCACAGATGTCAATCTCCTCTACCAGGCCTCTATCTATACCTCGAACAAGATCCTTGGTCTTGTTAATAGATACATGACCTAATGCACGATGCCAAAAATTAGCATTTATGTGAAAGATGTTTTCTGAGCTTGAAAATACGACTGGTTTTGTATTAACATTCAAATAATACAGACCATCTTGCTTCAGTTCACCAACCTCTATGCATTCAGAGCCTTCACTTTCGATTCGACAACTCGTTCTGAAAAATTTTAACAAATAATTATCATCAGCTAATCTAGATACAGATATTAAGTTCTTTTTGAGTTGGGGAACACATAATACATCTTTAAAAACAATATTTTTAGTGTAAATATTGCCCATGGTTTTGACATGGTGAATATTACCATCTGCAGTCATGATTTTATAATCTACCTTCTTCTTACATTTAAGGTAACTTTCTGATGTTACAATATGACTGCTGGTACCTGAATCTATTATGAATTCAACCTCTGTTTCTGTTGTATTAGTTGTGTAGAAGTTACTTACATTTTGTTTTAGGCAGAACTTTGTATAATGCGAGTTATCCTTACAGTTCATACAGTTAAACTTTATATTGCAGTCTGCATGTCTGTGTCCACTCTTCATGCATTTATAGCATTGTGCTATGTTGTTGTATGCATTACCGTCACCATTTAATGTTCTGCAGAATCTTGCAACTCCTTACATGAAAACTGTTCTCTGTTTGTTTGACAGAGTCATTCTCAACAGATGTTGTTGGTTTTGATACTTCATGTCTGTCTGTATTTTCTTGTCTCATCTTTATTTCTAGATTAAGTCTTGATATCAAATTAATTAAATTTTTATCTGCTAATGATGTTGATTCCCATGCTGTTCTAAAATGAATGAACTTTTCCGGTAAATTTGAAAGTATTTTGGTTATGATCTGCTTGTCATCAAAATCGTATCCTAAATCTCTTATCCTCGTCGCTTTATTCTCAATTTCTGCTATGTCTGTCATTAAATCACTATTTTCAAATTTAAATTTATAATATTCTTCCAATAGCCTAGAAATTTGTGTATCCTTGTGTCCAAGAAATATCGTGTCAAATTTTTCTAAAATTTCCTTTGTACTTTTGCAGTTTATAGCGTAAACCATGTATTTATCGCTAATAGAGCATATTATTATTAATCTTGC
Organism: Standfussiana lucernea; assembly: GCA_964057025.1. NCBI lineage: Eukaryota > Metazoa > Arthropoda > Insecta > Lepidoptera > Noctuidae > Standfussiana > Standfussiana lucernea. Next base: position 11,013,139 of record OZ059803.1, on the reverse strand, counting down.
TTTTGCATCTTTTTTTATGAAATCTTTTTTTAAATTTGCCTTTTCTTCCAAAACATCATCAAGGTCCCTTGCCATCAATAATAACAACAATTTCTGTTTCCATAAAAAATATTCTGACTCGCTTGTCAGTTTTGTCAATTTTTGGTCGTCAGCCATTTTCCAAAAAATTTTACTTCCAATATTGTACTCCAAAATATTTTCCAGGGTCTTCCTTCCTCGACCTTCTCACAACATGAGGTGCAGTTCAAATTTGCCCGGGGGCAGCCCATAACCTGTTAAGGAATCTATGTTTGCTTACCATCATGTTGTGAGGGTGGGATCCTTCTTCAATTAAATTCCAACGGATATTCACATATTTTATTTAAGTATAACTAAACCATCTAAAACCCCATATGTAAACAACTCAACCATATATAACAAACTAAATAAATACCTCCAAATTACAACATGTTACCCCATCCAATTTTCTATTCACACTCCACCAAATCTTTCTCGTTATTTTTCTCTGTCATTTTCATACATTTAAAAAACCTTCCTAACAACAATAAGGTTTTTAAAAGACCATAGACTTTAAAACCTGCCAGTAATACATAGACATAAAATTCTATAAAACTAATATTACAACACTTCCAACCCCCTTGATGATGGCTGATGGACATGGATGAAAGAAACAAATGTTTTGCGAATAACTGAATAAGGTTTTCCTACTAACAATAATAATTACTTTCAAATTAAGAATAAATTATATCCATAGACAGGAGAGTACTGCGACACTGACACTTTGTCCTCATGGTATAAAATAAATATTCTACTCTTTGGTCCTCATAAATTGGGCAATTTCGGCCAACTACCCGCCGGGGTAGGTGAGACTGGCGCGTAATCCAAATTATTAATTCCGATATCACACTAGCAAAATTACAGTATTTTTTAGGAAATGGACAATATATTATTCGTGGATAACGCAAGACAGGATGAAATAGAAACATTTTATGAAGTAAGTACAAAAACATTTTTTGTTTTATATGTAATTTGTTTGGTTTTGATAACAACGGGTTTATTGCATTTTACAGGCTTGTCAACGCCACAGAGACTTCTACCGAGGTTATCCCAATGCTCACCATCCTCTTATTTTCTTCAAGGACGCAGAGTACATGTGGCAATGTCCTCAAGAAATGACTCCGTAAGTATTTCGTGTTATATAGAGAAATAGACATCTTAAGTTTTTTGATCTAATGGCAGTCTTCGACGTCTGCTTATGTACCTACAGTTACGAGCACTAATATGTAAACACTTAGCAACTTTTAAAAGTGAGTTTCTCCTACTGTTCTGTTCTGATTAAGTAAATATACATGTTGTTCCGAACATAGCATTTCGAAACTCATATTTTTATGAAATAGATCCTATCTCCAAGTTACAATCGTAAGATTGCTTTTAAATTTAGGAAAGTGTAAACATATTGGTGCTCGTGACTGTACCTACCTTCATCGTCGTACATCCCGATGGCCGATCATCAATTTGCATCCTTTGTTTTTGTAATGCATAGATACATTAGTTCTGCCCGCTACACTGGCAACTCCAGCACAGAGAATGCGTCGTGTTATACATATGTACACCACCTGCGACGAACCTTCATACATTCTCCTTCTCCTCGGTCCTCCTTCAATACCGATTCTTCGTACTCAGCTTGTTTTGTCCACGTTGACATGTAAATATGGCAAAACGCACGCCGGTATCATTAATTTATTATTGCTTTAATGAACACCAGATACTACAGGGTAGAAGGTACACCGACGCACAAATGCTTATCTACCACGTTTTCAGTACATCGTTACATTATGCACCCTCCACAGAAAATTTTCATCGGTAATTTCCGATCGCACTGTTGATGCTGCCGCGTGCGATAGCGTCCTGAACGGCAGAAAGGGATCGGAGCATGGAAAATTGCGATTCAATGCTGCTAGATGAAGTTCAACCCTTATAGAGCAAACTTAAGACAGCTCTGTCGCGTTTCGTCCTAAAATAAACCTTATTAGTATAAAGCTAATGTGCATATTCCTACAAGAGACTGTGATCAAGCGTACCATACGAATAAGAAAATTAACTGCATACAAATAAGGTTAATTTTCGGATGAAGCACGTCTGAGCTAAGCCTAATTTGCCTATCAGAGCCTCAAGTGCTTTGTAAGTAAAACCATTTTGTCCATTAACTGGCCGTTCTCTCCCCAGGGTATACCTCTCGTTCCCGATGTACCATGTGAAGTATAAGCAGCCGGCCATGCTGCCTAACAACATAGGCCGTACCTCCGTGGTGCCCTCGCTGCCGAGCCGCACGCTCGCCGGACGCTTCAATAAGGCAGCCTGCAAAGTCTTCGTCAGATGAAGTGGAATGGTAACTGTTTTCATATTTACTAACATTATTCAACGTTTATGGGCTATCGATACACAGTTTAAAAAAAAAATTGTTGCTTTAAATGAAAAACCAGTGTTTTATACAAAATTGCAATATTTACGCGGTTTAAATAAACAGGACCCCTGATTTTTCTTATAATATCCGAAGAAAAATGTCAACCCAAGTAAGTCTAGCTAGATGGAACAAGAATCATGTACCGGTACTGAATACGATTAACGGTCACTGTTGCTCGCCACTGTCCCTTCCGCTTGCACCACCGTGTACAGCCATTCTTATAAGTTTGACTGCTCTACTCTGATCGTGTGTCTGTCTGTGTTATTTTTGCTCCCAAAAGGGTGGTCAGAATACAACGTTTTTTTTATTGGGAGGCAGATTTTTTTTTAATCTTGCGCCTTACGATATTATTTCTGCAATCAACACGGGAATGCGTCTCGTAAAAAGGGTCTTAAATATATTAAATATAACCACAAAATAAAAAACCTGTTGATAATAATAGTAGCTATGTATAATAACATAATATAGGTTAGCAATAACTAATAATAAGTATATTTTACAATCTAAAATAAAATGAGGTTGGGAACTCCGGTAGCCTTGACATTATGAGTTTGAATTCGTTCAGTCCGATGCTTCCACTCTTGTCTAAATTAATTTCATTTATAATCTGCAATGAAAGAAAATAAAACTCATCATCTGCATAGCATTTTCCCAAATTTATTGGGATCGGATTCCAGTGTTACCGCATGCAGCTGATTACCAGTATTTTTACATGGAGCAACTGCCTATCTGACCTCCACAACCCTGTTAGTACCTACTGGGTAATACGGTGCCCCTTGGTAAGACTGGTTGTCAGACTTTCGGGCGACTGACTAACTGTAGCGACTGTCAAAGATCTACAGATGATAGCCGGGACAATAGGATTAACGTGCTTTCCGAGTACGAAAGATACTCGGTGTGTAATGATGGTCACCCATTCACAGACCTATCTTGGCAAGTTGGGAAGCGCAGTTTAACCTTGAAGATAATAAATGATATAATAAAAATCTTTATTTTCTTCCATAAATAACACTTATTAACTGAAACTAATAAAAGAAAATACATATAATTATGATGTGTATGTGTATTTGTGGGGGGGACTGGTGCCTAAACTAACCCGTGACTTGTATTTTAGGACACCAGGGACTGCCCCTACAGGCAAAGATCTCATCAAAACATTTTATGAATACAATCATACATCGACCCGTGTGGCTCTTATTATTTGGCCAAGAGTTCCTCCAAAAAAAACTGGTAACAATAAAAGTATTACCTTTTTTTCTCAATACGAGAGATGTTATCTCATTCCATATAAGATAATGACGATTTACAGCTGTACAATAAAACATATCCTATGTATCTGTGTCATATCTTTTGTTATCTTTTTTAAGGGCATGCAATCAAAGGCCTCCTCATATAGCCAGCTTGTAACTGTCCCACTGAAGGACAGTTATCTTCGTAAAGATCAGAAAATCCATTCCATGAATTCAAATCATATTAGTCCCTTTTCCTACAGGGCAAAGGTTGAAACTAGAAATGGACATCGAAAGTACAGTCGTCAAGATGGAGCAAAAATAGAATTAACTGTTAGCCCCACTCATAAATGCGATGATCTAAAATAGCGGCGAACAGCTGCAATAGCTAAATAAATTGCCCAGCGCCGCATACGCTTTCAAGTCTTCACTGTGTACAAATGTCATTACATTTTGTCGATACCGATATATTCATTTGATATCTAGATTGACTTGTGCCGTGGTAAACATATTTAGCACGTTCAGCGAAGTGTTAGCGACCACCAGTGAGTGCAACGGGGCATCTACCTACCATAGCAGCGCAGATTTATGCCAATTTATACTTACGACTTCAGCAATTTTAAGTTTGGAGTCCCGGTCGATGTAATTCTGCGTAATACGGTCATCGATAATACTCCATGTCAACCGGTCCACGATGCGGCTGATGTCCTTTTCGGTTATCTGGCCGTCTTCGTCTAGATCTGCAAATGTTGATTGAATATCTATCTACATTAATATATAAAACAAACTCGATGCACGACTATGTTTTGTTACACCATTTATAACTCAAGAACGGCTGGACCGATTTTAATGATCTTTGTTTTGGTGGATTCATCTGCCTGCCGAATATCAGAATAACCATTAAATTTGAATGGTTTTTAAATATCAGAAAATTCACCGGGAAAAAAGAATAAAAACAGTTTTTAAATAAATTCGATTTGACATCTTCCGCAATTGAGGCTAGGATAGGTAGGTATGTAAGGTAGGTAGGTATGTAGGTAGAGTAAGTAGGAAGGTAGGTAAGTAAAGTAGGTAAGTGGGATGGTAGGTAGGGTAGGATAGCTTCAAGACCATTCATTGACTGTTAGGCGGTACGAAGTTCGCCGGGACAGCTAGTATTTTATAATTATCAGTTTATCACACTACAACTACAAGCTGAGTAAACACTACACTATCGCTTAATTCGGCAGTACATTGCAATTTGTCACTGATCGTCATGCAATATCATCAAAATAATTAGTCATTTTGCAGTACATAGCAGAATTTGAAGAAGGCGATATGTGCTACAAAACTTCTCATGGAGCTTTTATATTAGATATATGTATTTTTATAGGTTTCGATAGTTCTTTTGGACTATCCAAACAATAATGTAAATTTTGCTTTCAGATTGAAACATAAGCTGCAATAACCAAGCCACGCCCAAGCCCTCATACCATACAGTAAAATGACTACCAAAAATCCTGAACGCCCAAGCTGCCTTAACTTCGGCAGGACAGGCAGCGCTGAAGGCCGAACATAAGTCCACCATATCTTCGAACGAGAAACGATCATCCTCTTTCGAAGAAAACACACGGAATATCCTGTCTTGAAACGGATTGTTCTGGAAGTAAACGAAATCTGCAATTCATAACTAATTTGACAGTTAAAAGATAAGTGTCCGGGTCTAAACTGGCTATTTCTTCGCTAATTTGTCCGATTTCCACCTCAAATTCAGCAAAAGATCCTGTTTTTTTATTATGACCAAAACAAGCTATATTTTTTTCAATGGTCAATATATTAAGTTGCAAACAGATTCTTTTACTCAGACACTCGTCAGAATAACCTGCCTCATTTGGCAGCAATGTTATAAATATAAACAATAATTGTTACCTTCAACACGCAGAACTTGTTCACAATATCTTCTCTTTTAAATCTGTGATGGTAGTTATTCTTAATCATTTCTGGGTCGATGGAATAAAACTTTTTCATCAAGCTGAAACACGTGTATTATTTTCTTAGAATTGGGTATTTTGATGGCATCGGCATACCGTGAGAAATAACTATGGAATCACTTACTACAATATCTCTCCCTTATTCAAGTAAGTTAGGGATGCGTAGTCTTCGAGAACGTCTTGGGTTAATCCCGGATACGATTGCGCAGTACCCATCTTTTTGTTTGCAATCCGTTTATTTCCGTATAATCACAAACACTCACTGAAAATCAGAAATCCTAGTGCATACTAACAAACTTAATCGCTCTATAAAAATTATCTTATCAGTCCTAATAACAATTAAAAACAAAGATTATATCGATTTTAAGGTTATTCCTATTGTGCTTTGTGACGTCGCCGCGTCCGCAGATGCCTAGTGTTCAAATAAAACTACGAATTTATATTAAGGAAAATAATTTATTGTTTAATAATAACACCCGAGATCATACTCAGCAATAGTAACACATACATACACGAAAAGTCAATGCAATACAAATACAGCAATACAATGCTCCACTCTACAATTTGCTAATAAGGTGGAAGGGACACCAACGCGAAAACGGGTTACGACGTACTCAGTACATCATTCTAAACTATAAAAGTGCAATACCTACAGGGTCAAAATATACTTATGGAACAGCTGATTTTTTGATGAAATGATGATGTCACCCGTCCGGTGGTACCCGTTTTCGCATCGGTGTCGCTTCCACGCTTTATATTTGTCCCACAATAATGTCATTTCAAGGGCTACTAGTTGCTAGAAAGTCATGCACAACGAAATAAAAATATGAGACACAACAATATACAGTGATAAACTTGCACTTAAGGAAGGAAGTTGAAGATTTACTACAAACATTTATATAATCGAGAAATTGTGGTCATAAGAATAATAACTGTTTTCACTGCAGGTTTATTTTATTCCACTTGCACTTAAATCATGATTGTCACTAATATTTACAAGCGTCGATATACTTTGTCATCTTCAGTTGCTATAAATCGTGCAGCTGAAAAGTTGACGCTTTGCGCCTGCACATCACCTTTTAGGAAAGTCAACATTGTCAAAACTTATTTGGCGTCGCGCTCTCATTTTGGCTGCCTCTTCGAATGAAGGCATCGAGTTGGACTTGAAGAGGCCGAGACTGGATTTATCAAGCACGCTAAGTCCACTGCTGCTATTAGAATTACTGTCTATATTCACTAATTTGTCTTGTAGGATATTTTTGGAGCCACTTTTCGTCTGATCCTGTTTGATTCCAAAGCTGTGCGTGTTTTCTTTGATTTGCGAGGTGAATGTGCTGGGTACGTTCTGCCGGGCCTTCATCTGCTGGTAAGCATTAGCTGATATGTAGCCTGACACTTTGATGTTGGTTTCGTTCGCGATTTTCATCTGTTCCTCCTGGAAACACTCGTCGACCGTGCGACCTTGTATTATCGCGAATACGTACTGGCGCGCGAGCCTGCAAAAGACGTGATTACGTGTAAACACAAATGGAAAACTAGCTTAGACGATGAGCTTAATACAGACATGGGAATGACTATAAAACGTCAATGCAGTTATCGGTACTGCTTCGGATCAGAACAAAACTTCATGCTGCAGTGCACACTTATAAGCACGTTAACGGCATTGTCTCGCATCGGGATTAGCTGGTAGTAATAAGGTGTGAAGTCTGGTGCAGTAATACGATGCAGTGCTTATAAGTGTGCTATATGCATTAACCGGTTCCTTGTTTTAAACTGATTTTATTGCCGGATTATACGACATCATAAAACCTAAGCAAGGCGGTTTATATGTGGCGCTATAAAACAAATCTATAAAAAGGTTAAGAACTTGGAATCTTTAACCTTGATTTAGATATTCATTGTTCCATGTAACATAGCCTGTCTCTCTCACAGAGAAAAGAACTGTTGACATCAGTGGGAACATTATAGGATTATGCCATGTTTCATAACATAACGCTAAAGGGAACTCACGTGATGTAATGTTACAGTGGTTTCATATTATTATGTTATCTACTCACTTCAGCATAGTTTCAGAAGTAGACAGCTTAGGCGCTGCCAGTTTGGCAGCGTGCGGAGGCAACGATAACAAGCGACGCGTGAGTCGCGCTAGTGACGACGCTTTCTCTCGGAACCCAGGGGATGACATGCGCCAGCCGTGCCCGCGCAGGGCCTCTGATACTGCCCATAACAGCTTCTGTAAAAGACATTAGAAAGACGTTTTAAAGATATTCTTTGGAAAAATATAGTCTTCATTACCTTCGCGTCCGAAAGCCCTACCAGTGCGAAGACGACAGGAGTGGTGAGAAGACGTGCAAGATTCGAACAAGAGAGACGAGAGAAGCGATTTGTATTTTAGCAAAAGCAATTTGTTGATTTTCACTACAGTTATGAGCTGAACATAGAAACTCCAGTGTGTTTTTCGTTACTAAAGTCTCTGTACGCGCCTCGAGTTGAGATTTCTGGCAAAAGCTAGTGTCTAAATGACATTCTGTAAATTACTAACCTTCTTATGTGTCTCATTCAATTCACTGGATGTCCTCGTACCAAATGCTTCCGACGCCCGTCGTGCGAACGCAACTTGTGAATGCGAGCTCCCTATGCTATCGCCTCCGAACGACAAACTCTTTGCTATTTTACTCCTTCCATTATCCGAGTCATCATCAAAAGGATCGCGCTTCCTCTTCAAGAAATGATCGCTTTGAGTGCCATCCATGCTTTTTGTTTCGGCTGTTCGAACTGGCGAACCGAATAATGCTCGTTTGGATTTCATTGCCTGAGCTGGTACTGATGTGGAAGGAGCTTGAGGCATAGGTCTTCGGTTCTCAGGGCTGAACAGGGCTCTTTTGAGAGTCTCCCGAGCTGGCTGCGACCTTGTCAGGTGGTCAGAGTCCATTAGCAATCTTCTCATGGCTTTTTTCTTACTAGAGCCGCCGCTTCGCGTCTTGGGAGTTTTCGCTGGCGTCTTCTTGCCTGGAGTCTTGCGAATAGGTGTTCTTTTGCCAGGAGTGCGTCGAGTGCGGGGACTCTTTCTCTCCGATGAGTTGACCAGCTTTCTGTGTGGGAAGAAACTTGAAAAGGTTTCGATATCAGTATTGAGATTGAAAATTAAACAAACAGAGAACAGAGCAATTAAAGACGATTTAATTAGGCATGTAACAAAAGTCAAACAGAAGAATTACAGAGATCCTGGATGGCAGTCAAGTCAATAATAACAAAAACAAAAAATATATAATGGAACTCAATTCAACTAAATGATTATATGTACTATACCAGTGAATGGTGGACAACCTGTTTTTTTTTAATAATTTACTTTCACATAGTTACATAACTAGACCCACTTCAATAATGTTCGTGACACATCTTTCCCTTAGGCCCGAGGGTTAGGCAAAAGGCCCTAAGGCATATGGGAATCATCATCTGCCTAGCCTTTTCCCAACTATGTTGGGGTCGGCTTCCAGTCTAACCGGATGCAGCTGAATACCAGTATTTTACGTGGAGCGACTGCCTATCTGACCTAAGGCATATTAGAATAATATTATACAATAATGTTCCATTTATTAAATTGCGTCATATACTTACTTCTTATCAATGAGCACCATCTTGGCGGTGGAAGCTTGCGCCTTCTCGTTGATGGTAGCTGCACTGGCGAAGGCTTGCCGCCGACGAGCCAAGTGCGATAGACGACGACCAGGCGACTTGGCTTGGGCCATCCTGTGAACAAATTTTGGTTATAATTAGTACTGGATACTTACTACAGCATGACAGATACAGTACAGGCCAAGTTGACGGTCGCAAGATGAGCTTGATGCTTATTAAAATTGAATCATTTTAATCCTCGAGAGAAACATTAACAGATACTTAAGGTTTTTTTTTTAAGTTAGCCCCTAAAATTGTTAGTATTCCAATAAATAAGAACAATACACTTAGCTAAGTAATCATCACATTTATGCTTCGTTAGATGAGGCACTTAACCTTTTGACCGCCACGGTCGGCTATAGCCGACAGATGAAAACTACTTGAAAAATGTCGTTTTCTTGTCGGCTGCACAGTGGCATGTTGGGTACTTTTTCATTTGTCGGCTATAGCCGACCGTGGCGGTCAAAAGGTTAAAGGTAGTCTTAGCCCTTCGGTATTGCATGCCTGTGTTATCAAATATCACAGGTGAAAAATAAATACTACAACATAATCTTTCTGCTGAAGTGAAAAACTATATAGTATATATAGTAGTACTATTTTTACAATTTCTTAGTTATAACAAATTTATTTATAAACAATCACATTATTTGAAATGATTACTGCAGTTATGCAAGCAAGCCAGTTTCAGTGCTAATTAGTTAATGAGAGTATTAAGTTAATGCTGACTACTTTATAAACAAGTTTTGTTTATGAAATAGTCTGCTGATTGTAACTTGCATGGGACTTATGACGTGTCTAGTCAAATTTAGGTCGAGAGTAGACACCCGTCTTCCCTCTTCGAGGAATATAGGTGTGATGATGTTAAATAACAGTGGATATGTCCACTAGATCTGACATCCGATTATGGCCCACTCCCCATCATAGAGAGAAGGCCGGTGGTGTAAGGGCTGATTATACTCATACTACTGTAATATACATACTTGAGCCTCATTGCTTTCCTCTTGCTAGCACTATTAGGAGACTGCAGGCCTCCAGAATAAATGTTAACACTTGTATCAGTCTCGGCACCAACGTATCTCTCTCCACAGCGTGACGCAAGTAATTCTAGCTTCTCTGAGTGCTTGGTCACGTTGTAGCTGGAAAATAATAAAAGAAATTAAAGTTAGAGCTTACAGACAGCTTATAAATTGTTTGAAATGTAATTTTGATGCAGTTTTCGCCGTTTTCGTTTTGAATATTATGAAAAACAAATAACGATTCTGATGAATTAGATCACAATACGCATTTCTACTCGACTAAACATTTGATTGTATGGGGAAATGTTTTTTGAGGAATGTTTTGCTCTATAACTATGCAGAATAATAATAGATACAAGGTTACATACCACAACAATAATATGGTAAATATAATATATAACATATTATTATTAAAATTTGTAAAGCTAAGCTCTTATTACGAACGCATTGCAAAAGTGAGCCAAAGCATTAGGAATCACGTCCAGCGGGATGTGCAACATAGTAATCGTGTCAGTCAGCTCTCGACAAGGCCACATTGCATTGTATAGGGAAAATCTCCCTACATCACTTTCATACATTTTGTATCAACCATATACACACAAAAATGAGGGGGCCGCAACGCAATGCACTGGTGGATTGCTGGTCAGGCATATTTTTCGGCCGCTATTGCGATGCAATCCGGACCGCCTGTAGTTGTCGTTGACCCCATCTGCTATAATGTTAAAAGATACTTACTACACATCATAGTATCTGCATTTCACCACATCTGGCCACGCAGTCTCAGCTGCCTCTATCTCAGTACACATCTTCAAATGTACACTCTTATCATTAACACTAGTATCTAACTCCGAAGGTTCAATAGACGTAGAACTCTTTGATTTCTCCCCATTCAAACTTTTGCTAGTACTTTCTTCAGTATCTAGTGTTTTCGCGAGTTCAGGTATCTCTACAAATGACACCCGTTTTGTAGGTGTTGTAGAGTTTATTTCGGGCGCAAAAACTTTTGCTTCTGCGTCAAACATAGGCAGATAGGAATAATACTTCTTGAGCATTTCTGTCACATCAGTCTTTAGGATAGTCACTGATGGTGGTGGTAAGACTCCTTGTAGAGTTTCCTGTTGAAATATTAAGTTAAATAAATATGGATTCACCAATATCTGACTAACAGTTTCCAACATGATGTTGGGGTCAGCTTCATAGTCTGAATACCAGTATATTACATGGAACAGCTGCCTATCTGACCTTCACAACACAGTCACTTGAATGATATAGGTTATGATTGAAACTAAAAAACAGCAACAGGCAAATTATGGAATAGTTAATTAACCTTTTGACTGTTTGACACATATTTCCGTGCCCCTACCGCTTGTGTCGTATTTCTGTGACAGAGAACAGGCATTTTTTCGTTCTATTTTCGTCCTATTAACTGCGTGGTACAACTAAATCCATTACTAAATAGATATATTATTTACAACAATTATTTAAAATTAAGTCTAGTAGCTCTAAGTATTGAAAATGCTTATTTATTGTAGGTATTATTTATTTTATCGATTTGTAGCCGCGCGCTAGTGGCACGGCAATTGATATTTAGCCAAACGGTCAAAAGGTTAAAATAATCATGCAAGTAGGGCTCCTGAAGTTTTATTAGGAAAGTACATAGGTTGTTGTGATAAAACTTACCAAAAAAAAAGTTGTTTACAATAATGTTTTCCTGTAAAATTATTAGCTAATGGATGTGATGCTGCTGTTTTGAGTATTTGTTTACATTTTTTTTAAATAAATATTGACAGATTGAGTAACAAGACATCTTTATCAGCCAATAAGAATTAGCTCATGGCCATCTGTAGCAGACTGACATTGTAGCAAAGCTAAATGATTGAATCATGTGTACTTAAAACAGTGTATCAAAATTGCTGAATATTCAGAATAAATGTTGACTATAAAATATATACTTTTGACACAAGTAGCAGTGAAAATACTTGTTTTAAAGCATGTACTTAAAGCATAATTACACTTGAATGTTAAAAGACCATTCAAATAAGACTATTGATTCTAAACTTTTCAAATTAGACACAAAAATGAGGTCATTGAACATGTAGGTAATGATAGCATTTGGATGCAAACCACACAAGGATATTGCTAACCGCATAATGTAATGCTTTTAAACTCAGTAACAAAAAATATAATTGTTTATTTAACCGTGAACATGCAACCTGATAAGAACTGCATACCTACAAAGATTACAGAATGCATGTTGCATAAAACTCACGTGGCAACAACACACTTTTACTGACAATACTTAGGTTTATGATTCTTTAGAAATTATTATGTTGTGGTCATCAAGTTACATATCTTAGAGCAAAATGAGACAATGTAGGTTTGCAGGTTATTATGTAAATGACAAAGGCAAGGTTAAAAATAACACTGGCAATCTGCAATATCTATGCTTACCTCAATCTTCCTCACTTTTCTTTTGTCATGAATTTCAAAATCTTTGATGAAACTCCAAAATGGTTCTGGCTCAGGAGATGGGTTGTCATCATTATCAGAAAACATATCTGGAGATCTCACTCCGCTGTCAAAAGATGCCTCAAGTGATGAGTAACTGTGCTCCGAGTTCCATTTTGCTGTGCTCCCCTCATCAGTTACTGGACAGTCCTTCTTATTTTCCTCATAGTGAGAGTCTCCGGTACTCTCAGAGGTCTTATCTAATCTATCACTAACATTGTCAGATGCATCACTAACTCTCTGCTCACCGTCGTTACTCTCCATAATTGACTCCATATGATCATTGCTACTTATATACGTCCCACAACTTTCATCTCCACGTTTTTCTTCTAAATTGGCTAAATTGGTGCTAGAACTCATTGCCGAGATAGGGTCTACTATAGGTTTCAACTTTTGAACATTCTTAATTGTACCATTAAAAGATAGTTCACTTATAGGTAACTTGAATACATTTTCTGAAGGCCCCACAGCTCTAAACATAGGCACACTGTCTACTGCATTGTTGCTATTTTCCATAGTAGGGGTTATGAACATGGGATGTTTAACTATTTCAGTTCTTGAATCCTCTGACGATTGATGGTCGGTTTGGTTAGACTTCTCGTTTATAAGACTGTGGTCGATCGTCGCGAATGAATTCTCAAGTAACGATACCGTGAGTGGCGAACAGGGCGAATTGATTTTCACACACAAATCTGTATCTAAACTAGATCCTTTGTCGGTCATATGATCACGAACAATTTGATTTAATAAACTGCTCTCAGTTTCAGCTGTTTCGCAATGTTTATTTTTAACATTACTTGATGTTACGATTGATAGCTCTATGTTACCTCTGCTGTGGGAACTCTCAGAGTCACAGTGGTTCAAAGATATACCCTCGTTCGGTTCACGTTTTACACTTTCCTCTATCAAAGGATCGACAACATTAAAACTTCTACAATAACGTTCGTACAAAGAAAAACTATCGCTCATGGAGTGACAATTTGAGTCTTCAAAGGATTCCATCACCACTTCATTCTTATTTGAGAAACGTTGTTCTAAGGACTCATTTTTTGTTTCTGCACAATTAAATATATTTAAATTAATAAAATCAACTAATTAATATTGCAAACTAAGTCTAAAACATATTTAATCTGAGCTAACACAAACGCGCCATTTACGCCATGTTGTTAAAACTATGGAATCCATAGTATGGATACTGGTAGCATGGATAATGTAAAAGTCAGTCACAATTCACAAACTCACAAAATACAAAGATCGGCCGTGTGGTTTTGTGTTTATGGTTTGTCTTTAGTCGATTTCGAGAGTGGATTCCATTTTAATCGCCAAAGCTCTTAAATATCAACATTAGGCTTCCCAAGACAGAAAAGTATCAAATAAGAGCAAAGTAGATGGAGCCTACAGCATTATTCCTAGAGCTATGTATATGATTGCAAACTATGCGCGCGTCCACACGCACTTACCTCAGATTTAAGCGTTCTGACCGGGGGTACAATTGTGGGAACAATGCAATGGCCATTAGTGAAAATGTCAAATTTTTAGACTGTGGTTCACGGAGAGCCCTGATGACGGAATAAATGGTGATACACTTTGTATTTTCGATTGTATAATCATTAATTAATAGTGGCTAGTGCGGCGTTTTGGAGAGACTCTTGTTTGTAGTCATAGAATGCGAATGCGATTGTAGTACTGGCTCTTGCTTCGTAATTCGTAGAACCAGAGGAATCCACTGCCACTGCTTCAGTCAAATCATGCACGCATGTTGATTTTTGTGCTTTCGAATGAATGGTCTAGGGCTGAAATATGATTAGTCTGTGGATCAATATAAATTCTTTGCACTGTCAAAAATGTCATTATTGGATATTAGAGATGTGGTCATGCGTTTTTGTTAATACTATCGAAAACACACGATTTTGGAACTTTGAATCAAAATAATTCGATGTGGAATCCTCAAGTGATATTCTTTATTTAAACAGACTAAAAACCCGTAAATCACATAACCGCTGGGATTAGTAAATAGCTATCATGGGTATTTTAGATCAGAATATTAATTAAATTATTGTTCGAACAATGAAAAATTAAATTATAATAAACTGATAACAATAATTATGGATGAAATGACGAGGACGAATAACTACAGGAGATGTTTACACTTTATTGTGAAGGACGATAGGGTAGTCATATCATATGTTGGGCATGCCACCGACCGGTCGAATCAATCCGTCACATTATTTCTGGGTGTTCTCGTCTAGCTAACGGACTTACGGGAGTACTTGCATAGATACAATAATGTAGACAGGATTATCGATCAGCAACTTGCTCTAAAATACAACCTTGTAGAATCGGAAGTGCCGTACTATAAGTATGTGGATGATATGTCAGGCTGTAAGTGACGTGATTTTTATTCATGTTTCAAATAATTTAGTCGGGTGTTTCTAGCCTTTAGTCAAATCTCTAAATAAAACCGATGGCTTAATTGAATTTATTGACAGTACCATCAATGATGATGTAATGAATAATATATTGTGGCTGTAGGCTGTAGCTATCAACAGTTCGGCCGATTTACCAACGTACGAGTAATCGAATATCAAGAAAATAGTAAAGCCTATAGTAAAAATGGGAAAACAAAAAATATTCACGCAAAGTACTGATTTAAGTGAAAAATAAAATATAAATTATCGATATAAGTTTAAATGTGGATGGTCATCTCTTCACGATCGGACAAACTCAGACACAAACTTTGTTGAATGAAAATTGTGAACTTGTGAAACACAAACAAAAACCCGGCGTCGAAATTAAATCATATTGGTATGTAAATTATTGTATTATATCTATTGTTATTGTTAGTAAATAATCTATTGAGTACTTTTAAGTGCCTACTATGAAAGTTTAGAAAGTATTTGTAACATTACACGCGATCATTATTTATTAATTTAGTCATGAAAGAATGCTTTCGGCTTTGTTTGTAGTGTTATATTCATAAGTGATACTGTTACTGACTCTAAAGAGGGCGCAATAATTATTAGTTTGTAAGCGTATCTGCATGAAAAATGTGTTCTTTTGCTTAGCCGGTATTTTATTTATTTGTACCTGCCTGCCCAGAAAAATGTGTTATGTGGGTAGGTAATCTATTTTAGCTACTTAATATTTTATTTTAAATAGTAAAAGAAACAAATACCACAGACACCTACCACTAAATTCGGCTGTATGACATTTCCCAAACCATTTCCCTGAAAACCCAATTATTGTTTAATATTGTAACAGAGAGCCTCAAGCCCTCAACTTCAGTTCGAAAGATTTTAATGTGCCTCATGTTTTTTGGTCCAGTAAACTTTAATTTGCCACAAAGATATTTTAGGTAAGAAACGAAAGTACCTCCATATTTTGTATAAAATTAAACAATTCTGAAGCCTCCAAAAGATTTCCATCAAAAGTATGAAATTGTCAATGATATGCATAATTGTCAATGATATGATTATGCATTCTCAGACTCCAGACTGTTGTCCGGAGTCTAGATACATGCCTAGATGATGGCAATAGGCTCGCCCCTTATTACTTCAACATAACTGCCAAATACATAGTAGGTGTACTAATAAGTATAAGAGTATGGGAAGACCAAAGAAATTATGGATGAACTATGTGAAGGATGATTTGGTAGAAAGTAGGTGACTGCGGAGATGGTCAGACTAATAGAGAAGCATGGAAGAAGAAGGCATGCTGCACCAACCCCAAATAAATTGGTATAAGGGCAGAAGAATGATATAAACTATAACCTCTGCCAAACCCTTCTAAGATTATAAGTATGATGTTATGTAACTTATTCATAAACTGATAATATCAATATAGAGCAGTCTTTATTTAAACAAAATCTAAGTTTTAAGTAAATACCAGGTATTGACCATAGTCTGGTACCAACTCATGTACAAATAATATTAATGAACAATTAACACACATAAGTACATGTATAACATATTGATCATGTAGTAAATAAAATCGTACAGTGCTGTTATTAATAATTTTATTGTGATATCTATATGAAATTGTAGCAGGTAATTAGTGTGTTGGTTTGTTCATATAAAATTTATTCATATAATTTTGCAGAGTTTTGTGGCATTTATATATATGTAACACTACGGATTACATCTGTATGATAACATCTTTATCGAGAATTTATATTTATTATCCTGTTAAATATTATCCTATTGAAGGTCGAAAATAGTTATTATTTTCCTTATTTGTGAAAGATTCAATTGAATATATTTTATAAACTGGGCCTACTAACTAGAGTTGTCACAGTTAAAATATTATCTCTAAGTAAGTAACAGAAATAATAAGTGGCAGAAACTATAATAGATAATGTACTTACGAGATAAGCAAACAATAGTATAAGTATTCATCCTCATAATGTATAATATACTGTATTGGTATGGACATGTAATGGGGATGAAATGCATGTTACTAAAAGATTGATTTATATAAATATTGATGGATTGAGAGGGAGAGGAAGGCCAAAAAAAAGATGGATGGATTGTGTGAGATTAAAGAGAAAGGAGTAAATGATGCCGTGACCTTTGACAGGGGAGAATGGAAGAAGGAAACGTGTTGCGCCGACCCTAAGTAGAATTGGATAAGAGCACGAATATGATGATAATATATAATATAAATATAAAAAGCAAATGGACTTAGTCTGCATAGGATCCCTCAATAACACAGCAATTTACTATCAGACAAATTAGCTGCTGAGCTGTATCGTAAGCATTTATTGATATACCCAAAATGATAGGAGCAAAGTCGTAGAAAATCACTAGTAATTAGATATATTGGATATTTGTCTCACTGGCCTCACGGTATCTGTCTATGATTGCACTGACCTATGCCCCCTGCGCCTCATTATCTATAAGGTATAAAGAAGTCAAAATGATGTATTCACTCTGGCTCCTGCACTCATTACCAGTGCCTCGGTAAAATTAAAAAAAAAACGGTGCAGTTTTTTCTTCATTTTGCGTGCACATGCGCTAAGTGAAGGATATAACATAACATAGTTTCGTGTTTTATAAATCGACTTACAATTTTTCCGCGGAAATTGTGAAGGTAATGTTAATAAATCATGTTAATTAGTATAGATAATAAATCTTAATGGCTTTTGTTTTGAATTTATTTGTCGTCTGTGATAATTTTGGGGATAGGCAGCGAAGCGAGACGGTCGTTTGTGATTTGTGATATTGATGGTTAGTAGTTTTGCTATCACGTTCAGGGGTGCACGTGAGTTCCTGGAGATTTATAATTAACTAGTTACCAATTATATTTCGGCAGGTAGGTACAACCTTTAATTTTTTTACGGTCGGGTGTTTTTTTTTATAAAGCCCTTTATCACCTCGAAGTTGTAGCCAAGACAACAACATAATTACGAATTTTTAAATTAGATAATTATTTTGTTGTTTTGGATAACTAAGGGAACTTGTTGTCTGCTTAAAAATTACTACGTGCTACGACATCTACGGTGAGTTGTTTGTGACGATAGTTTCAATACGCCAATTTTTCAACGAAAACATTATCACAAAAATGTTTCTCATGAATGATTTAATTGCTCCAATTAGTGATTCTAATTTAATTAGAGACACAATCTGATAAATTACCGTATTATATTATACAATATTGTCGTCTAGACACGGACCGGACGCTGTAATTTCTATATTTATGTTGTTTACATCTCCTCAACATATCTACTCGGAGTACTTACTTGAGTACATAATATAATATTTACTGACTATTGGAATTTGAACGGGGAAGTAGGTAGCTTATTTGTGTGCGGTTTAAGAGACTTACAAAAGCGAAGGGAAGAGATAAATTGGCCTATTCTTGAAGGGAACAAAGGTCGACGTTGGTCGATTGTCAGAGATAAAAATCCTGAATACTTTTAGTCATTGCAGACACATACCAAGCGGCAGTATCTTACTTAAATCTTGCGGGAATTGTGTATTATCATCTTTTTTCCGGGTCATCTTTAGAAGTCCGCTCCGCTCAGTAATTCAGAAACACGAAGATTACCGAAGTGCATACATTTTCTGGTATAGCTGTACTTTGGCTAAGCTTTATTCCTGTTACTGTCGCATAGCTGTCAAAATACAATTGCAAGACAGAGACGTCAACATGTTTAAGCCATTGCACCGTGTGCTTCAGTAACGTTTATTTATAAGTTTCGACCTCGGCGACCAACGGCGTTACCGTTGAGAATCCTGTGCGCGGTTAAAACGTCGCGTTTAAAAAGCGTCCCTGCGAACTTGGGTTTACTAATTTAATGGTTTCCTTACACGGACATGTTAATCAATTACCAATATAATAATGAAAAAATGTAAAGATAAATATAAAGATTGTAAGCGTAGCCAACACTTACTTATTACAATCTCTCTGTCAGGTTTACAACTTGCACTCAGGTCAATAGGACATGTTTTGTTTTCTTTTACTCTGGAGGGAGTCATCACTAAACCATAACATGATTTATTTATCACTGAGTTATATTTATGTTGACCGCAGAAAGATTGCATTTAAACAACCCTGCAGTTTCAACACTACTCATGCGGTCCAGTGAACTAAGCAGGTTATAAGCTTATTTTTAAGACTTCAAAAAAAGGAGGATGTTGTCAATTCGGTTGTATGTTTTTTTTTTGTGTTTTTTACCTCATATCTTCGTCATTTATGAACCGATTTGAAAAATTCTCCTTTTATCTGGAAGGATACACTTCTCGATTGATCCCATAGAAATTTCATCAAAATCGGTTCAGCAATTTTGTTTTTAAATCAAAATAGCCGGAAAAAATATGTCATCCAAGTAAAAGAAATTGCGAAATTGATACTTGATAAGGATTTATGTGTGATGCGAAAACTAAAAAGGGTAAGATAAAAACGGAATGAAGTCGGTTATTTTTTGCAAAAACGTTTTTATTTACTTAAAAGTCGGATAGGCAGTCAATCTTTATTCAGCTGCAACTGGTTAGACTGGAAGCCGACCCCAACATAGTTGGGAAAAGGCTAGGCAGATGATGATGTGACGGAAATAAGGTAGCTTAGTTGAAACCCCAAGACCAAGGCCTAAGTTTTACAATATCAGTTAAAGGCAGGCAACCTTGTCTCCATACGTAAAAGAGCAAGTCGGAATAAAGTCAGAATTTACTCTGACAGCTACAAGGTGTAAACGACCTTCACAAAGCCGTCAACCAAGCATTCTGTACATCAAACTAAGTTACTCTACGCAAAAATTACTGCTGAGAAACGACTTTTATTGTGGGGTGAAAAATCACATTTTACGGTAGAACACAATGTAACGCATTGAAAATATTGTGCTGATGGATGCATTGAATAGTACGGAGGTCGTGGAGGTATTTAAAGTAAAGTTATAAATATTAAGAACTTACTGACAAATAACTTTAAAAAACTTGTGTCAAAGTTCGAACTTTGACCAGAGCAGAGAGACCAGAGTAGAGGTATACCGTATAGCCTAGAACAACAAATATATCGCAATGACGGGGAGAACAAAGTTAAGGGTAGTTTTACACCCATTATAATACTCCAAGGTATAAGTTTCCAAGACACACTCGTCACAACGTTGTTGTGCACTGGTTAAATAAATGAGCTCGCTCTCGGGTATTGTAAGAAGCGAAGCCGAGAACGATTGTATTTACCATCTCCTAATGTTGGGACCATTTGGCTGATTATGCCGAGAGATGGCTTCTCTGTGCCAGGGAATGGGCCGCGTGATCCCACCATCTGGGCCCAGGGCGGGTTTTTTAGTGTCGCATATCTTCGAATTTTTTGGTTCTAAGATATCCCCACGATTTTGTGAACAGTGGTGGGCAATGTCAGCTAATTGAAGACGTCGCATTACCTTCACTTTAATCCAAAATTCAGCGTTATGTTCAACTGTTTCAGATATGGAGCTGGTCTCTTTGGCGAAAGAAGTGTTTCAGACGATAGCGGAGCATGCAGCGAGCTATCGGCTGGGTCAGTCGGCGCTGAGGCACCTCGACCGCACGCTGTGGGTCGTCGAGAAATGCGCTAGATGGGCTGTTCCACCACCATGTTAGTATTTTACGTTTTTATGTGTAATTCTGTGACCGCAAGGGGTATTTTCATATTAGCATTACTCTAGCCAGCAATAAATGGTGTGTTGGATGCAGAAGTAGCTGTGTGCTGACTGGAACATAATAGCAAGAAGCAAGAGCTGATATGTAAACACAGCAACTTTTGAAAGTGATTTTCTTCTTCTGTATTAATTGTAATTTTATGTTGTTATCATTATCATTAGTATCAATTGAAATTGTTAGCCTGTGTCATCCCACTTCTGGGCAAGGGCCTCTCCTCCAGACTTCTAGTTTTTTCGACCCAGGGTTAAGCTGGACCGCTGGTTTTGTCCAGCTCGTTCCGCCATCTTCTACGAGGTCGGCCGCGACGCCGAATCAGTGCGCCATACTGTGACATAATCTTATCTCACTTCTTACTACTATTACAAATGCGAAAGTCTGGATGGATGTTTGTTACTCAATCACGCCAGAATGACTGAACGGATCTGGATGAAATTTGGCACAGAGATAGATTATAGTTTGGAATAGCACATAGGCTCATATGCCTTTTGTTCTCTCACACATCAAAATTTGCACGCGAACGAAGTGGCGGGCAACAGCTAGTTATACAATATTAGTGTTAGTGACTGTTCAATTAGGCGGAGATATTATGTAGAGATTATTCAACACGTACTTAGACTTGTACCCGTCTCTCTCTTGTACCTCTTGATTCACAGTTGTGTAACAGTTTCAGGAATAACTGTTAGCCAATGTACGCAGCAAGTAACTGACTAGCAATGCTTACTACATAATAATATGTAGATCTCTGTCTTAGATAGTAGCGGTGTATCCGCTGCGGCTATAACCGTCAAAGGCAGGCTGGAAAACGTATTTAGAATAATTAATATTGATGACCAAAACTCTTTGTTAAACGGTAATGGCTTACATTAGCACGACTTGCGTTGGTATAAGTACACTTGGTCTTAAAACTGGCACTCTTGTTGGATAAACTTGAATGCTTAAACTAATCATCTACTCATGCAGTCAACTCTGCAGTAATTTGAATGACAACTTGTTTTTAAACGTTTCAAGGTCCAATATTGTACAACTATGCTCAGACGGTTACCACGTATTAAATACATCATTCTGAACCCACAAAACTGAAACACAAAGGAATATTTCGTCGGTTAAAAAAAAACAGCTGTTTTTTACAAGACTGCAATACCTACGCGGTCAAACTGTATGGAACAGGTGATTAAAAAAAAATACCGAAGAAAAATTTATGTGGTTAGCGTTTCAGTGTCGGTGTCCCTTCCACCTTGATCAGTGATGCTCAGTTTTAAAATATTTCGTCGTTTAAAAAAAAACAGCTGTTTTTTACAAAACTGCAATACCTAAGCGGTCAAACTGTATGGAACAGGTGATTAAAAAAAAAATACCGAAGAAAAATTTATGTGGTTAGCGCTTTTAGTGTCAGTGTCCCTTCCACCTTGATCAGTGATGCTCAGTTTTAAATCTTGATTTAACATTGACGGAATTTCATACTAATCTCAACTCAAATGCTGTTTTAAAACGTGGTTTATGACTGAGTAACACTCTATAATACGGGTTTAATTCGACAAGAATTGTAACTTGTACAAACAAAATTAATCAATGTATAAACACACTTACTGTGTATACGTTTAAAGTCCATTTTACTATTTCCATTATTATTATAAAAGGAAAAGATAAAACGTAAGCTGAATGGAGACTGTCCTCTATATTGTTACTTTTTTCTACGATATAAAGCTTATCAGGCGTTTAGCTGTGTTTTGTTAATTGATGCTATCTGTCACTTTATCTACGTATGTGAATCATGCTCCTAATAATGTTCGTTTGCTGATTGCGGCATTGTATGATTAATATTTAGCGTAGAGGTTGGATGAGTTAGAACTAAACTGCAGTAGACTCCAACTAATAAAAAAAGAAAAAATGTCTGGTGTTTTGGGTTCATGGCTAATAAAATTAATAGTGACTGGATGACGTGAGATGGATGATGGTTTTTTACACTTTCATATCTCTCTGTGCGTTTAAGAGCATGTTTTAACAGACGGTGTCCGCAACTCCACGTCCAAAGCGAGTAGTTTGCGTACGGGTGAGAAAATCATTCGGTCCACCCCGGTTGCCCGAGAAAGGCCAACAACGCTTTTACTGGCGATCTCGCGTAGAGTACCTGGGTTACCGAAGTTGTTACCGAAGTATTTTGCCCTGTATGGGGCAACCTCTGGGCAGTGCAGAAGCACGTGGGCTGCTGTCTCGTCTTCCTCCATGCAGGCTCGGCACAGTCTGCCAAGGATGTAATAAAAGAACCTCTTTTGCATTTACAGTGGATCAAGACGAGCGTCCTCAGCCGGAGTTGGTGCGGCCGCTGCCGTGGGTGTTCTTCTTGATGATGATAGTGACGTTAAGGATCACTCGCGAGGGCATCTCTCTGCTCAACCTCGTCATGGGGAAGCCACCGTTAAGGTCTGCCGATGTGGTATGTGTATTTCAGTTTAATTGTTCGTCTTTTCGTGGCGATGGCTTAAATTTTGTCCGACCAGTATGAAGCGAATTGGAGAGCTAGTTTTAGTTGAATCTGAAACTATGTCTCGATAGGGGTACGAAATATGACACAATTCTATTTTGTTTAGGTTAACGTTGCCATATGCTGTTTTTATTTGCTTTTGTTATACGCAGCGTGGAATTTTAGTTGAGCTTATGGCAATAATAAATTTATTTACCCTTATAAACTCGCAAAATGTGGGTGCACTATTTACACCTCTGCCCAACCCTTCGGGGATTAGAGGCGTGATGTTATGTTACTTAGCTTTTTACAGCGTGCTCATACTGTTTTTTAGATAGGATCGCAAAGAAGGTTGTTAAAACATATAGTCAATTTTTAACACCGTCTTTGTGAGGTTTCAAAAGCTATCATGAATAATTTCCTTATATAAATTAATCTTTACCTAACGTTTCTTCCATTTTCCACAGGTAATGTACATACAAAGCAAGAGACGCTACCTCCGCACGCTGAAGTACCAAGGCAACAGAATGATGCGCGCGCGCACAAGCACTGCTGTAGCCCCCCAGGAGTCCTGGTCCAACGCGCTGCACTCCATATTCGAGTTCACGATGTGCTTCCGCCGCTCCCCGCACTACGGCAACAACAACACGACGCACGTCAGTAACAACGATGAAGTTTTAGTAAGTACGAAGTAAAGTTAAACTGGTTAAATTGTGACGCTCTAAAAGTATCGCGAGGTTCTTGTCACTGAATATCGGAGTACACTTGCCGAAGAACAAACGACCACATAGGTACACACGGCGACACATCAAAGTTATAAATTCCAGTATAACATGGCCTCGCTTTGTATAGATTTCCCGTACAATGTGATATCCGCTTATACTGGTTCTGTATAGGTTGATTGGTCGTCGTGCGTACTAGCGCTCCGCAACGTTGATATACAAAAAAGTCAAGACTAATCATATTATTTAAACATACCTTCTTCTCCGAGACGCTGGCACGACAGTATTTTCAATTTTGTTAGCTCAAAACTTCCCCACTTCCACGACGTCATCGGTGGTAACGCAGAGGTCACTTATCATGTTTAGGGGCTCAAAGGGCAAGATAGGAGAATCATAGTTTGCAACACACCTCACCCACACCCTGCGACCGTTCCGCCGATGTACTTTACGAGATTGTAGTTATCATTTTCTCCTGCTGCACCTCCAAGTGGTTACTTCGAAACTTTCCGAACTTATTCCATTTGCCATACCATCTAATCTAAATGTAATCAGGTTTGTAGAAAAGTTTTATTGAATTTTATCCAACATCAAAATCTATTTTTTTTTTCAACAACAGCCTCGTTCAGGTTGGACAAAGTGTTATTGGGTTTTTCATCAGGAATTTTGCAAGCGCGACTGCTGAGCATGAGGTCATGGGTTCGGTTCCAGGGTCGGGCAAAGTGTTATTGGGTTTTTCCATCAGGAATTTCTCAGTAACAGTCCAGAGTCAGAACTTCTACCCGGTTGATAGCAACATAATTCCCTGTTGCAAACATCCCTTTATGCCTATTGGCATTGTTCTGTCACCTGCTTCACATGGAGGGCAGTGGAAATTATGGTTTTCTTACACCACCTTTTTTCTTTGTGATTAAATTCGTTGAGGGATCCAAGACGGTTAAATTGTTTATCCGGGACTTCGTCGAGCTTCATTGCCTCGCCGCCTTTCTGGTGGTCGCCTCTGTTGATTCTGGCTTTGAGGTGTTGCAGTATTACTTTATTTATTTATTTATTTAATGCACAATGTACACAAGCATAGAGTTACAGCTGAGCTTAAAACTAGTGCGTACATGACCCTGTTAGGGCGCAGCAAGATAATTTAAAACTATCATATATCGGTAGTCGATCGTGACTGTTTGCTTAAGAAACTCAAAACAATTAATATTACCAAGGGATCAGGACCTGATGGCATCCCACCGATATTCATTTCTTCCTGCGCGGCAACTCTGGTTTCTCCACTAATGATAATTTTTAATGCGTCGTTAGTCTCAGGAACATTTCCGTCAGAATGGAAAAAAGCAAAAGTGGTTCCAGTGTACAAGTCAGATAGCAAAGATATAATTTCAAACTACAGACCTATTTCAATACTTTCCACTTTTGCAAAGATTTTTGAATCTATTATTTGTCCGTACATTCAACATCATTTCAAAATGTACCTTAGTGACCATCAGCATGGTTTTGTAACAGCGAGATCTACAACTACAAACTTAGTAACTTTCACGGAGTCATTGGTTCAGACAGTAGACAGAAACAAACAATTTGACGTAATATATACGGACTTCAGTAAGGCGTTTGACAAAATGTCCCACGCCATATTAATCTACAAACTTGCAGTTTACGGTGTATCAGGGTCTTTTCTACAATGGTTTGAATCATATCTAACAGAACGCAATTTCTACGTCGTTGTGAATGGATTTAAATCTTCAGAGCACATAATAACTTCTGGCGCTCCTCAAGGTACGCATTTAGCTCCGATAGTATTTAATATATTTGTTAATGACCTTCCCCAATGTTTCCATAATTCAGAACCTTTTTTATATGCTGATGATCTGAAATTTGCAAGAATGATTGAATCCCCAGTAGACAACGAGCTTTTACAAGACGACCTTAACAGGGTAATTGAATGGTGCAAAAATAACAGAATGCAACTGAATTCTGACAAATGTTATCACGTTAAATTTACGAGAAAAAATAACTACATAAGTACAGAATACTACATTAACCAAGTTAAAGTACAAGAACTCGAAACAATCAAGGACCTAGGAGTACTATTCGATAGAAAAGTCAGCTTTATACCTCACTTTGAACACATCATTAAAAAATCATCTAAAATGTTAGGTTTCTTGCTTCGTAATACGAGAAGTTTTCGTAAGAGCAGTACCAAAATAATGTTATTCAACAGTCTCGTGCGTAGCATATTAGAATACTGTAGCGTGGTATGGAGACCTCACTACGCCACGCATATGCTGCGGTTAGAACGAGTGCAGAAGCGTTTTATGTGGCACTTAGCTTTTTGTGAAGGGAAATCTAATCATCTACCCTCCTACAGAATCCGCCTTCACTATTTCAGAATGCACACGTTATCTACACGCAGAGACGCCACTGACGCCATATTTTTGTACAAAATAGTAAGAAACCGAATTGATTGCTCTAAATTATTAGGTCTTATTAGATTCCGCGCTCCATCTAGATATCCGAGAAATATAATTACACCATTATGCCCACCTCAACGTAGGTCTGTACTTGGCACAAACTCACCTATACCTAGATTATGTAAAATTCTCAACAGCTGCAGTGATTTAGTGGATATAAACCAGGACAGTATTAATAAAATTATAAAAGTAGTTGTAAATAATTCACTCGTAGAGCCTTGACTCGTCTTGTTATAATAATAATAATTTCATTGTTCCGTTAATTTATTATACCAATTTAATTTAACTTAACCTAATGTAATGTTATGTAATATTTGATCTAATTTATTTAATTTAATTTATTTTGTTCTAACTTATGTACCTATTTTAATTATATTTTTTTTGTGTCATTATTTAATTTTCGATGTGTTTAATTAATGTTTTTTCTTCTATTTAATAATTGTGATTCCATTCTCTTGTTAATATGTTTATAGGTAATTATTTTGAATGTTTTAACTAACCTAATTTTAAGATAAAAAACTAACCTAATCCACATTCAAAGAATATGTTATAATAATGATTAATTTTGTATGTTTAATCCGCTTCCTGTGCATGCGGTGTTAGCCTTTAAGTAATTGTTACACTTGCCAATGTATATATATCAATCGCAATGTAATGCTACGTGTAAACAATTGTTGGCTGACCTTAAGTAAATAAATAAATAAATAATAAATAAATCATTATTGTAATAAATATCTATTATTATCTAATATGGCGTAAAATAGGAACTTTAACAATAAGATATTACATTCATTAAAATTAAATTTAACTTTATACATAGAAAAAAAGGAAATATATTATAATTAACACACACATACATATATATTTGGACTCTACTTCAGCTTTTTATCCTCCACAAATTCTTGGACACTATAGTAGCATTTTTCCAAGAGCAACGACCTTAATCTAGCTTTAAACACACATATTATACGGGACTTTAACATAACTGGCTTTAAAATGTGGCTGTTCTCGCTCGCTTTCGTAGTAAATACACCCGGGGAACAAAGTGAATCAGTTCCGTGCTAACAACCATAGTATGTACCGACACATAGAAAAAACTAAATTCGTAACTACCTCTACTGCTTATTTGTAACTACATGAATTGTTCAAAGTTGTTATTTTGATTTGGCAAGTAAAGAAGTAGCTTTTTTTACACCTCTGCCGTTTGGAATACAGGTGTAATGTAAAGTTATGCAAAACCTGTATTTTATTATATCAATGGCTTCCAGGTTGTGAAGCGAAGTAAGCGCGGCCGCGAGCACTCGAGCCCTGCGGCGTCCACTAGTGAGACAACCATGGAGAGGCTGATAGAGAAGATGATGGTGGACCTCGATGCCGACTCTGATGAGGACTCCAGCTTTACGGTATTTAACAAAAACACAAACAAATCAATCATAATATTATTTTATAGAGACCGTAGTTACAGGTACAGAATAATATAGGTATTGTCATTGATGAGTGATCAGCTAGGCTATGCGTAAACTAACATCTTTATCCCATAGGGGTAAGCAGAGAATTCAGAGCGCTTGCCGATACTTATACACACATCCTTCTTTAGCTTTTTCCACGTCCATTCTGAGGGCCAGTTCTCGTAATATAAACACGTTAAAATTCTTTAGATTAATCTCATGTCATTTTGACGGGTAGGTAAATTACTCGTATATAGAGAAGTTTTTTGACATATAATGTGAACATTTTTAAATGTAGAAATGACCTCTCTGGTCATACACGCGCGCAGGTTTCGAGTGTTATGCGTCAGGATGTTTTATATATTCATCAGCAGCATATACAGGCGTGTTGTGTGTTATAGATAGAACAGTTGAGAAGTCCTTTCCTTTTCTTCAAACGTCATGCTTCTGGCTGTCAAGTTTTGACACACAGTTAACATAGTAACGCATGAAATATTGTAATGAAAATTGAGTCTAAATGGTTACCCTGTATGCATACTGTAAATGGGGCAATTAAAATAAATGATGTGACTTTGACAACAACCGTACGCACCTAACAGTCGGCATACTTTTAATAATAAACCAATATCCTCCAATTGTGTTACAGTTAACCAACGTGACAAGTCCAAAGAGCGACCGATCAGACTTCACCACAGAATCGGACCAAGACACGATATACCACAACAACATCCCAACCAAACCAGCTGAAGAAAACACCGACAGCCAACTATTAGAGTCACCATTCTCACCCAACATGTCCCAGGCACCTTGCTCGACCCCTGAAAGATCAGAAGTACTCTTACCGTTGGAACCTGAAACGCCCCCTATAAGGGAGAGCTCGGAAGAACTTACTCTAGAGCAAGAAGTCTTATCATCAAAAGATGAAACGCAAAAGTTCATTCAACAGGAAATGACGCCGTCCAAAATCCCCAGAACTCCTAATAACGAACAGAAAATCGGTACGAAATTAAAGATTTGGTCTATTAAAATGAAAGAGAAATTCTCTAAGCAACAACATACATCACTTGGTACGTTTGAGTATTGATCGTGGTTTTTTTTCTTTGTTTTTCAGCCAATGGGCGAACGGTTAAGAGTGTGCCCAGCAAAAAGAAAGGTATTCTGATGATTTTATGACAGAAGCTTGACTTTTTCATTTAAATGCGATCTCAGAATTTTTCATATTAATTAATTTTGCTTGCTCAATTTTCCCTCAAAAGCATGATTCATTTTTTACTTGTGAATGATTACGCCTCTATAAATCTTTAAAATAGTACTATTTATCTGTCTCCTCTGATAAAAAACGCCTTTCACGTTAACCTTATCAATTTCATTATTATTCTTAAATGTTTTTGTAGTAACTTCATTGATCCGTGAAAATCATTAACGCAGCATTGATTAAAAATCGTCATTAAACCACATTTTTGCGATAAAACTCGTTGTTACGACCTTTTTTTTACAAACAACGGTGTAGAAACGCCTTTGAATTTGACCGCTTGCTTTATATTATATACTTTGAAATAGGTATATTTACGTTGATGTTATCGCCGTCGCTGCCTACAAAAAAGCAATGATATGCTGTAAATTATTGGTTTTTACAAAAACTTTTACCCGTACATTTTTAGAGATTACAGTCTCTTTTAAATAAATAAATAAAGGTCCAGACAAAATCATGGTCAATTCATATGAGGATCACGCAGATAAGTGTCTAAAATGTTCTTTTGAGTAAAGAACCACGAGCTTTAAGTGGGATTGTCCAGTCAGTGAACGTAATTGTCAGTAATCGTAATTTGTATGATCCTACTTGATGTCACTAGAAGTGAATTTTCGACTATTCTGACTAGGTTTTGCACATTTTTTCTGATTACGCCGACTTAGCTGACCTCTGTTTTGCTGAAAATCTAGCTCTTTCGAGAACTTGACTAATTTGTTCATAGGTGACAGAAAAAAAACAACTCTATTTATGAATACTCATGAACACGGCGCAATATTCTTTATCAAAGAACGATAGCCGGCTATAAATCTTTGTGATTTGCGGGGGAGTTGTCAACAATCTATTTGAAGAATTTAAGAGTATTTTGATCTAAAGAAAACCCGTGACGGGAATTTGCTCTTTATTTTATGAAATTGCATTGCCTTACCACCCCAGTGATTATTTGTTTCATAATTACGTAAACGTTACGCACTTGCAGAGAAAATAATTATATAAAAAAAATCTGTTGTTTCTGTCTCTATATTGTTTAGTTGTTAATAATACACTTAACAATACGAAATCAAAACATTCATTTAAAATTTTTAATTAAGCAGTCAAATAATATTGTGTAACGAAATGAAATTATTTATTATGTAAATAAGATGATTTTAAAAATAAAAAGTTCCTTTCCTTTGAAGAAAGTGCCAGAAACAGTTTAAATAGACCCAGCAGGCAGCTATCACACATTACATAAATGTAGACTTGGTCTAGTATAGTCTCGATGCGGTCTTCGAAAGTGAACAATGTATAGTTAAAAAATCCATTAGTTCCCACTTTTATGACCTATTGCCCTTGAGTGTTTATTTGTCGTGTAGCTGGTAAACATATGGTTATACTGAATATACAATCTGTTAGGAATCTTACCGCCTTTTGAGATCAATATATATCACTATCATTTCATCACTACATAGTATAAAAAAAGTCGCTTCCCGCTGTCTGTCCCTATGTATGCTTAGATCTTTAAAACTACGCAACGGATTTTGATGCGGTTTTTTTTTAATGGATAGAGTGATTCAAGAGGAAGGTTAATATGTATATTTAGTATCAGTATTGCACCCGTGCGAAGCCGGGGCGGGTCGCTAGTACCTAATATCGAAGACATTCAAATATTTACGCCTAATATGAACTTAAGTACCCATTTTAATGGGTGTTCTAAATTTAAGATGGTATTGCAAATTTACATGAATCTATATCCATACATGTCATAAGACAAAGTCTGTGGATATTTGTGACACTACTCAATGTTGATGCGGTTTTTTCTTCACTATTATGGCTATGTGTATTATCTAGAAATCGCGATGCTATGTCAAGTCTTCAAACCCGTGCGAAATAAGAACGGGTCAATTTGCTAGTCAATTTGTAATACGTAGTTAGGTAGGAAACGTTATACTCTTACTAAAGCCATTGAATGAAATCGATAGGAACAATAACTTTCAACATACGCATGTTCATATTTTTCATATCAAAATAAACTTTGATAATGCCTGCTCCATACTTCATAAGAGCCATAGTTGCACGCATGTGATTATTTTTTCATGCATTCCATTTGTTTCTCAGGATCGCCGATAGCGGAGAAAGACAGGCGAAACTCAGATAGGAAAAACATAACAGGAAATAACACCATGTAAGGAGGATAAAAAGGTAATAATATTACTGACATTCCTATTGATATACTTACATAACTAAACATAGGCATAATGGGTGTAAAAAGACCCTTAACGAACCCAGAGGCACTCGTTCTCCCTGTGATTGCAATCATTTTTTTTTTGTTCTTGACTATACCTGGTCAATGGTCCAACTTTTTCAAAAGTAAACTCCAAATAACGTCATTGGGGAATGTTCACAGATGTGGTGTTATTAATACCTTGATATTTGCTGATCCAAGAACCCCATATTATCTACAATCATATTCAAGGTTACCCCTAGAAAATCTTAATCGGTAATTTAAAAAAAATATCTGCTGTTTCCTACAAAAGTGCAATACCTACATGGTCAAAAGTGCAATACCAACACGGTCTAAAGTGCAATACCAAAACGGTCAAAAGTGCAATATCAAGACAGTCAAAATTTATGGAACTGGAACCACAGCTGATTTTATTTAATAGGTACACTGTAATATGTAATCATCATCCCCATAAAATTGAATACTAACATCAGTTGTATAATATTATAAGTATATTTATTTCTTTTTTACAGTAAATCTCGCACAGTAATTCACAGGATGCTGCCGTGCAGTTTGTTATTAGCATAAGTTTATTCACGTATTGTCTTATGTCTGTTCATATTATAAATCGATAATATAACCATCATGGCCGTTTTGTACGAAACGAGAGGTGCAGTCATGAGCCGCGAGAAATAAGCTTCAGAGGTTTGCTAAGTGTATACTTATTTAAGCTGGTGACTGTACACTAAAGGTCTGTTTCACCACCCTTAGGTAACTTATCTGTCAGATAATTTTGAACATAAATGTTCCAGTTTATAAATTTGATAGAAAGTTTCTATAACAGTGAAATAGGTCTTAAATGAACAATTTTGTTTGCGGTGTGTGGAATTAAGTGCCTTCATTGTACGTAAAATGATTATTATTACTTTGTATGAGACACATTTATAGACACTTAAATTTGTGCAACACATCTGTAAATTAGCATACGACGTGCATATATTATTACAAGATATTATCATTAACGGTACGATAATTAGTACTGCGCGATAAACTTGCATGTTTTCCATTTATCAAAGTGCAAATAGACCTGTAGACGATGTAAGCCTGGTAACAGTTGGGTATTGTAGGTACATGCAATTTGTATGTAACACGCACACGTTTTCTAAACTAATAACTATTATTTTGTGTTAAATTGTGAATCTCGGAATGTGGTCCGTTTTGTTACTTTGACTGTGCTTAGATCCCGGGGATATCGAGATTTTGTAAATATTTATTTTTTTACAGTCAAATAGTTACTGGTTTTTTTTTATATTTTACACAAATGTAGAGAAAATCAATCGCAACAATTCATTCAAATATACGTACTTATTATGTAAATTTAATTAAGTCTAATAGTCTTTCTTCTTAACTCATTCACAGCATTTAACGACTATTTCATTTCTATTATTTTGTATTCTGCATATTTAGCTTTTAAAAACACTTATGGAGTGACTTCTCAAGTCACAATTATAATGAATTGGCCCTTTTTGTCAAGGTATGGTCTACCAATATTTCTTTTACCATACCTACAAAAATATATTAACGTTAAGTTTCCCCGGGAGCAACCATCTTTTAAACACGTGAATTGTTGGTAAGCAAGCATATCTGTCGCAAATAGTTGTAGTTATGAAGTCCGTTGCTTGTTCAGTTGTTGCATTTCACGAGCGCGGTTTTATTGCGTTTTGAACCTTATATCAGTGACTGAAAAGTCACATGACGCATGCTTGTGATTTGCAACGACTCTTAACCCAAAACTTGGGTGTGTAAGTTACTTAGAGTTCCTCACGTAATCGTTTTATGTTATATACCATTATAAATATAAGTTTTAGTAGTATAAGGCTAAGATAAAGAAACAAATTTTATGATCAAAGAAAAAGTTAATATAAAAGAATAAAAGCAAGAATAAACGAAAGATAAAGAAAAAAAAAACAATGTAAGAATAAACATATCTTTTTGCCTGAATATTAATCATCGAAAAATGTACGACTTTAGTACATATTTTTTCTTGTTTTACATACTAATAGTACACACTAATGCTCGACTAGAATACTCATGCTTAGTTAACATTCTTGAACGATCATTTTCTTTAATAGGCACATTTAAATGTACCTTAAAACGAATGCAATTATGTCCACATTAGAATACTCTGTAGAAATTATTTCAATAAAATTTAAATTATTTATATTATTTTCATATTTCCAAAGATTTGGCTGTGTACAGATCAAATAATATAAAAGACTGATGAAATTGTAACAACTATTATTTTAAATGTTTTCGTTTCCTAAATTATATAATCTTATATTTTTACATAGTTTGATATGTTGTAAATTATGAAATTATTGTTACAAATATATCTTTAACTATATTTTATTGGGTTTTATTAAATTCCCTTTTTTCTATAATTTTGTAACAGATTTAATTACAATGAAAATGAGCTCTCGTAATACAACATTGTTTGCATCATTCGTCTTACAAATTGTTTGTTGCAGTATACTTGGCCTTGATAACAAAACAATCATAGTTTTCTATTCTAAACGTAAATTCCAAGGCAACAAGTTCTTTGCAGTTAAAACACCAGTTTCAAGAAAATATTTACAATGTTGTTGTTTTCAGATATCTCTGATCAGCCTAGCTAGCAACAAAGCGCGAAGAATAAAAAAAACAACTGGCAAACACACAAAAAGCAACTGTTTCCGCCCGGGATCGAACCGGGGGCCTTGTGCGTGTGAAGCACACGTGATAACCGCTACACTACGGAAACTTAAGTATTGGTCACAAAATAATTGTCCACTTTCTGAATTGAAACGAGCTGTTACTAAAATGTTGGAAGTATTTGACACGAGTTGTTTATAACCAAGCAACCTGTAGCTCAACAGTAAACCCGGAGGCAAAACGAGAGATATTTGTTACGTCTGACCAAAATAATAAAAGGCATTCTTATACATATTAGTGAGAGCGAGCTGTCCGCATGACCGCATCTCAGTCTCGCGGCAACATCGGCCGCGGTTAGTCGCGGACGCGCGTCACCGTGTCACGCATTGTCGGTGTTTAGTTGTGCAAATAATTCTTAATAAACCGTGAAATAAACTAAAATCTAACACCATGGATCCCGAAGCCTTCTTAGACCTGGCCAACCAGGTCATTAAACTAAAAATGTACCCATATTTCGACATAGCACATTCTCTATTATGCGCTCTTGCAGTGAGAGAGGATTTAGGATCCGGTGAGTGGTATTTGATTTATTTTTAAATGGAACCCGCCAAAATAATGGGGTTTATCGACGGACTTCCGCATCCTGGATCCAATTAATGTTCGAAAACTAATTTGTACGGAATGTTCTAAAATAAAAGACACCTATACGCGTTTATAAATAGATCGTTCCCGCAGCATCCAGAACGAATAGCTCCAATAACAGCTAATGTTAACTGAACACAATATATTTGCATAAACACAATGAAATATGAAAGAGAATGACAATATCCTGTTGTATTGAAATTACAGTGTCTATTTATAAATAGGTAAAAAATGTTATAAATAAATATTTGCCGAAGTATCATATTTATTTTTTATCAAAATGCATGATCGCTTGATCTTATCACTGACGTGGACATTTGTAACTTGTTGAAAAATACGCTATATGGAATTTGTAATTCATTGTTATCCCATGGTAAGGTTAGGTTGATAAGAACCTCATTGAACCGGCTTCTCCGTCATGACTGAAGCTTGAAGACTATCGTCCTACGTCTTTTGACAGCTAGCAAATAGATGGCGCTAAACTAAAAAGGTAAAATCTATCCCCAAAAAATCAAGAAAAGAATTTGTAAGCTCACAGTCCATAAAACCGTTTCGCACTGCTAAAAGTGATTTCTCACGGGCTCGTCCGGGATTTGAACCCGGGACCTCTCGCACCCGAAGCGAGAATCATACCCCTAGACCAACGAGCCATACTACTGTTGGGTGAAATTACAGATTAGTTTCCACGAAGTACTACGTCATCTACAATGTTGAACTTTACGATTAAAAAACGTACAAAATTGAATCAAAATATTTATACTAACTTTAAAGTAGGCGTTCCTTCATTGATAAAATTAATACATAACACACGCGTTGTTGTAGGTATTCTTAGGGCTGGTCGCATAGCGATACGGGTTAGCATCTGAATGAAATCAATCAAAATACTGTACGTCTACCAAAATAACAAATTTCAATCAACATTTTACACGAGTGAGAAGCTGAATAAGATTTCAAGATCAACTACTTGCCTATAGTTATATTAATAGATAATTACCAGGTTCTACTTTTTGATAAAAATAATATATTAGAAACAACAAACCACAATTTAAAACAAAACCAATCCAATGACTGGAATAAAAACTAAGTCTAGAACTCTCCAGATTTCAGTCTATGTCTGAAAACTAATACATAATACACCGTATCAATTCAAGTGAAGAGAAAAAACTGCGCAAGTTTACGTTTTGTTCAATATAATGTTCATTCTGGCATGTGATCTGATCTCTGTGTAGGCCACTTACGTTGTGCTGTACCTCTACATGTTATGATGTAGGTACTGTGCAGCACCTAGGCAACACTCTTGTCCGTTACGCCTTGAACTGGACCTAGAGTTGGGACAACGGCCCGATTTTTATATTATTTACAACGGAGCCTACAATGGCCAATGCAATCATTCGTTTTGAGATTAAAACCGCAGATGACTCTAATTAAGTTTTAATATAATACGTCGAAAACTCGAAATCCAAATGGCATCCACGGACTGTAAAGAGACATGTTGGTCGTCAACGTGTTGGGCAGACGTAGAGACAAACAAAGAGAGGCCTCCACCCAGCAGTGGGTGAATTCGGGCTGTGGATGATGCTGATGATAAAACGCCGGAACCCGGAGCATCAGTACCTTTACAAAATGTATTAGCAATTGTTCACACCGCACTGTACAAATTGGTTAACAACCGTAAACCGCTAAACACCACGTGTAGAGATAACCTGCGGTATTTTAATAACAAGATGCCAAGAGACAGGTTGCTGGCCTGAAGCCAATTAAATACAGTTGTCCCATGAAATCAAGACAGACGCGAGACTACTAGCAATTTTAATCTATTTTCTTATACATATACTTCTAAAATCGTTTGCCCTGACTGTCTATCAACGCACAGTATAAACCTCTGAACGGATCGTGCTAAAATTTGGCATACAAATAGCTTTTATGATGTAGGCATCTATGAAGAAAGGATTTTGGGAAAATACAACCCCTAAGCGGCTGAAATAGGGGTTAAAATTTTGAATGCAAATCCGTCACCGACCAAACTGCTGCGGGTTAGCTAGTACCTACATTATATATTTCTACTCGATTTATTCTGCCTTCCTAGTTTAGCATTGGACGCAATAAACAAACTTAATTTATAATATGACGTATGTTCATGAAATGACCGATCTGTAGGCTATAAAAAGCTGGATAATCCGGGTCAAGAAACACGCACATCCGCCGATGTCAAAAACTGGAAAATGTCTTTCTTAATAATCACTTTTAGTGTTCATCATTATTGTGGAATATGTGAGAATTGGTGCTTTTAAACGTGCTAAATATACGTTTTAGCCCCCTGTTATATTTATGTCAGGTATCCACGTAATAGTAATAGTGACGTTAAGTACTTAACTCTACGTATAAAAAGACGAGGGAAAGAGGTGTCAGGTAGCCAATTTTCACAGCACCCTTTAACTCCTTTGTTAGTTATTTACGTACTTCGACTTCGTTCTTGTAAGACTTTTTAAATTATATGAGTTTATCCAGATTGTGATTGTGTTAACTAATTATAAATTTGACCATTTAAGACTGATGTACGTTCACGTTAATTTCTATTTTGTTTTGTGACATTATTTTGTTTATTTTTATATTTATAATAATTTGCATGCCGTAAGGTAGACTGCAGCTGATCTCATTAATTTATGTACAACATCTTATACCTGTACGTACATTCAAAGCAAATAAAGTACTACTGATTCGAGTGACAAACGAACTTTCTGCAATAATAATTACTAGCCGACCAAGATAGGCTTTTGTAGGACTCAAAGTACTGCCTCGGACGGCCTTGTTGATTTAGTGGTCGCAAGCGCTACTGCTGAGCACGACTTCTATTCCCAGGTCGGGCAAATTGCTATCGAATTTTTACATCAGGAATTTCTCAGTAGCACCCGCGAAGTCTGGATTTGTGCCCGGTTAAAGGTAATAGGCTCGCTCCCTATTAAATGGGACTTAAACATAACTGGCGAAATGAGGGTGTACTACTAAGGACACCTCTACCACAGATAATATAATACTATGTACTTCTGTTTTACCCTTCAGGAATTGCAGGCGTGATGTTAAGTTATGAGTTTATGACCAATAGAACGACTATGGTATATTTTAGTTCTATACTTTCCCAGACGCATAGCCATGTACTGTCTCGTTTATTTAAGTTTCTGTGGCGCCGAGTCTCTGACTGAAAACCTATCGGTAGACTTTGTTTACTCCGAGTAACACAAATAGCTTGTCAATTAAAACAGCTATGCCTAATGCCCGTTCTCACCCACACAAAGCGACATCTACATGGATGCCTAAACATTATGTTCAGTTCTGTTGGAATTTATACACTCTGCGTGGACCTTCGTTTACGTTTTTGCAGGCGTACGTTTAGGTGTCGATGAAAACGGGCATTACTGTTACGATTACGATTGCACCGTAACTTATTACTGCAAGCCATAATTTAATGGCGTCCATAGAGCCACATTTTGACATGATTGCAAGTCGTTAATACTGCCAAAGCAATGTTTATGCCCATGTCGTTTAGTTCTTGGTTAAAAATAGGTGCCGCCATTTCGCTTTGCTCAATGATGCTAAAAGAATGGGCAGCAACATCATTACTGCCATAGGTACTTGTATGTATGTAATATAATAGGCTCGCCCCCTACTACCTAAATGGGACTTTAACATAACTGGCGAAATGTTGGTGTACTATTTAGGTACACCTCTGCCTAACGCGGTTTACGGGCGTGATGTTATGTTATGTAGGTACCTAATAGTGATATTTTTGAGATTGAAAATCTTGCAGAAAACAAGACAAAGGCTTGCTGTCGAGCAGAAGTTGCCAAATGCCATGATTAACAGACGACAGCCGTACAACACAACCTGAGTGGAATCTAAAAACTCCATTTTATAGCATGAGTGGTTAGCAAGGTCCGACTCAACGGCATGATGTATGTTATGGACCTGTAGCTATGTAGGGACATTATTATGACCTACATTGCCGAAACCTAGTTCTCTAGTTTCTCTGCGCCCTGCGGCAATGGGTGGAAGGGGGTCAAACGGCAGTCGCTCTACGTTAATCTGGGTCACTGAATCCAACCCTCAACAGGTAGGTGGAAGTAGGTTATTATCGTGGATGAAAAAACTTAGCCTAGCTATAAGAGGAAGATCGGAGATAAAATAGATTATTTCATAGTGATGGAAATACTTTGGTAGTCGTAGTATAATAAAGATGATACAACAAAATCAAAAGCAGTAGACTGTAGAGTCTAAAGTCTACCATGTACCACACTTGAATCGCATAATAAAATCCTATCACCAAAACTGTATAGTAAAGAGACGATGCACAAAGTCTGCATGACATTGAAGTTGGGCAAAATCTCTAATTATTTTGGTGCGCTGCATCTTAGATATTCTGCGGTCACCAAAACTTACTTGCAACTCATCAAGTGGACCAAAATTCGAATAGCTTGATTGCCATCCAACCTCATAACAACCTTATTTCAAGCTGTTCTCTCTAAAACTCTTCATCGTTACCATTTCCAGGTGCGCAAGTGTTCTCCCGGAAGCACCCCCTATCATGCTGGCTGTCCACTATGCTGGTGATCTTCGCCGGCGGCATGGTAGTCAACGGTCTGCTCGGAGAACCCATGCTAGCGCCCCTCAAGAACACACCGCAACTCATTATTGGAACAGTTACATGGTTTGTTATGTGTTGTTCTATTGAGGTTATCATTTTGTTTAGTTTGACTTTCAGTGCATTGTACATAAATAAGCTAAGCTACCATTCTTCAAAAACTTTCAACTGCAGAAACACCGAGATATCTTTAGCTGAAGAAGCGTATGGACTGAAATTCCCGTCAAAATAGTCCCGTAGAAGAAATAGAGTTGATGATGAATTTAGACATTCTTCTTCTTATATGAGAACCTCAACCTTAAATACAACTGATGGACCACCGCTGAGTTGTGTTGCAAGACTACAAGATCACTTGATTATTTTCTGCAGTCAGTATTGTGTTCGCAATTGCGATACTAGCCGTTTAACGATGTCAATAAATGAATCGGCGTCGACATTACGCTATTCATTGCCTTATGTAGGACACGTTATTAAAGTTCCTACAGTCATTAACTGCCTACCATTTAAGGAAGGTGAAACTACTTATCATCATCTTAGTACTTAGTTACTGACGCAAGTCATTAAATTTAATAACTAGTCTGATCTCTATAACAGACTTGAGATATCTGATGAGAAATTGCTCAGCAAGAACTATACAAAATGCACATAAAACATGCAATTCAAAGCGATGATGGCCAAAGTTATATAAGATATAATTATGCATATAGGATAAGAAATGGATATTCGTAAGGATTTATATAAAAATAAGGCATGCCTTGTTCTTTGCGCCGTGGGAGCTGGATAAGTAACTCCGCCGCTTCCATATCACTAAAAATCTCTTCTTTTGATGAGTTGAAGACCGATCGACCTTGGCTAGGCCACTTTGTAGGATAAGATATGGATATTAGACAGGATACAGACAAGAGATTTCTCATTCTTCGCAGCCACAGCAACGATATGATACAAGGTCAATCATGTGCATATTGCGCCGAAACCAAAAGTGGCGACTTTTTACTTTAGAAATCACGCTGCCGTTGGCGTGGCAGATAGTCCTATGAATCCATTTTCTGGCCACATACTTACAATTTACAAGTTGCATAGCTCAAACTGAATTTCACTGCGGAAACAACATGGTCAGGTACCTCTGGCTGCAGCACTTCTTAACCCAGCAGGGTAACCGATGGTTATTCCATCACTACGTATAAGAATTCAATGAAAATGG
Source organism: Standfussiana lucernea (assembly GCA_964057025.1). Lineage (NCBI taxonomy): Eukaryota > Metazoa > Arthropoda > Insecta > Lepidoptera > Noctuidae > Standfussiana > Standfussiana lucernea. Next base: position 10,972,418 of record OZ059803.1, on the reverse strand, counting down.
CTCTTCAACGCTTTTTTGAAGAGCCTTTTTGTTCCGAAGTTGCTGAAAGGCCCCTCTTCGATAAGTTCCCATATTTTAAAGAAGAAGAGCATCCAATCTACCTTACTCTTTGAAGACCAAGATCATGGTTCTCTGGACCAGCTTTGAACTTTTACCAGCTGTTGTACTACTGACAATTACTCTTCACGTTTCCAGGTACCTAGTATTCTACACGCCATTCGACGTGGGATATAAAGTGGCAAAGTTTCTACCAGTAAAGGTGGTAGCTTCAGCCATGAAAGAGATCTATCGTGCAAAGAAAGTGTATGACGGAGTCAGCCACGCCGGGAAATTGTACCCTAACGCTTACGTCATAATGATTATAGTCGGTAAGTGAGATTATCTGTGCTAATCTGGTAGTCTGATAGTGTTTGGTTACGGTGAATAAATATTTGTTTATTTCGATAAGACCGTGCATTGATAAAAATGTTTTTTTCCTCTAATGGATAGGTAATGGTTGTAACTATATAGGCAAGTTTTATAATTATGACTGATTGTGCAAAATTTTTTGTAATCTAGCCCGTTAACAAGGAAAAGGTTTGGGATATCTAGCCCGTTAATAAGGAAAAGTCATCTAAGAAAGCAGAAAAAGATCCCATATTACCAATATAAAAAAAAAAAAAACAAAAAAACATTTTCCAGAAATTCTTATAATAATACCAAGTTTTTATTGAAATTAGTTTCTTCAACTTTGACTTCTCAGACTCTCTCGGTTACTTACACATCAGCCGAAGTGAATGGAACTCCATACAGGTATAGTATAGCTGTTAGGTACCGTTGAAATTCACTGTGAAGGTTTTATCAGTTTTGGACCAAGAGTAATTTTGGAGTTGATCTTAGCACAAATGTGCAAACGCACAAATAGCACAAAAGCAAATAGAAAACAATCTAAACGATACCATTGTTCTTATTATTTCAGGTACTCTGAAGGGTAACGGAGCAGGCTTCACCAAGTTGGTGGAGCGACTCATCCGCGGAGCCTGGACACCTACTGCCATGGAAACTATGCAGCCTAGCTTGTAAGTACAATTCACACCGTATAAGTACACCTGGTTTTTCAATAGACTTTGGGGTTGATTGATGTTGGATACAATGGTTATATCTTTTCAATACACTTCCCCGAAAACGGGCTCTTATCGCACTACGATTAGGTTCAACATGCTATGGATTTAACCTTCGTGGTTTTCTTCTTATATCCCCGCACTATAGTGCGGTAATAAAAATTCCACACGTGGGTAGGCGGCTGGCCCCCACAGTCATTTTTGTTTTTCATTTTTTTTTCTATTCCATTGAATCAATTTGGACTTTGAACAAATTTGGACTAAAAACTAAAACCAAAAAACTAAAAGTGTATTGAAAAATGTCGTTTGATACACGTGAGCATTTGTTACTGCAGTTCTCGGCTCCATAACAAAATTCCCCACTTATATCAAAATGTACTATTACAGTTTACCCACTACCTCCTTCCTGCCTAGTTAACACTTTTAACCATGCCCTTAATTTCTATCTCTCTGAGTATTTTAATTATTTCTGAATTATTTAAGAAAGAATTGATCTTGCCTTGCTGTAGCCAATAATTGACTAGCCTTCTCTGAATCCTTCTGACAACTGCAACACCCAATTAAACACAAGCTTCTGCCTTTCTAAGTTATTTTACTGCATGCAGGTCCTTGCCGAACCACCAAAGGTAACCCTTTTCAACGCTCACTAACAATAGACAATAAGCTCGCTTCTTAACCTGGGTCAAGCACGCAAATCGTAGATAGTTCAAGGGTCTGATAAAAGTTCTTTATTTAAATTGTTTTGTTTTTCATTCCAGCTACACGAAGGCATCTCTGGTTGCGTCCATAATCTTCGTATTGGACAAGAAGACTGACCTCATTTCTGCGCCGCACGCTCTCGTGTACTTTGGCATAGTGATATTCTTCGTTTACTTTAAGGTGCGTAGTTTTAATAGTCGATTATACGATTAGCACAAAGTTGCAAGATACAAAAAAAATCGAGCTGTAATTCTTCAGTTTTTTGGGCGAATCTGCTAATCTACAATTACATTAAAGGAATTCAGTCGAGAAAACATGCGTGTCTTAGAATCAAAAATCCACAGTGAGGAGGAGTGCCCTCTCTGCTCTCACAGAGAGGAAGGACCTGAGAGGAAGCCTGAGTCTTGGCAGTGGACACATTATGTTATGTTCAGTCTTAAGCTGTTAGCTGTTGGGCCTTTATTGAAAAAAAAATGCCGCACCAGGCATTGTCCAATTGGATAATGGCTTTGGCCACAATGCATTTGTGAGATCTCTCAAATGACTGCTATCAATAATACACGTTATGATTTCCTCAGCTATCATCAATTCTCTTGGGCATCCACGATCCCTTCGTGCCCTTCGAGAACCTGTTTTGTGCGCTGTTCCTCGGCGGCATCTGGGACTCACTCGCCAAGCTGCTGGGCAAGGGACAGCCCAAGGAGGAGACTAAGGATACTAAAAAAACTAATTAGCCTATCCCACAGGTCTGTGATATTATAGTATGAAACAGTAATATCAAATCTGACGGACATTGAAAATCAGAAGTCACTTAATCTAATTGGGCCAAAGAGATTTAAAATAATTATAGAGCGGACATTGGGATTTCATACAAAAATTTTGATCTCAAACATTTTCGATTTTGACACATGAATGTTCCCTGACAAGCGGAGGTCTGTATGACATTAGACAGAACGATTTGAGTAGTACCTAACAAGTATTGGATCACGATTTTCTTCGTCTTGTCCCGTCTATCGCTCGTAAATATTTGAATGTCTTTGAATTGGGCTGAGAATATCGTCGTCAAAATGACATAGGACGCAGTGAAACGTCCTCCCTTCGCCACTTCCTAGACTTTAGAAGAAGTGGCGGAACAAACTTTACTGTTCATCCAGATTATCCTGAGGGCCTCGGCAAGCCTTTCAAATTGTTTCGTATTTCTCCAACAACGTTTATCAGGATTGAAATAAGCTTTTCGATATCCATAAAGTACATTTTAGACTTTTCAAACATCATTCTCGCTCACAGAATGTCACTGTCACTTTGGCTGTCTTCACCTCATTACAGTTTGCCCCTAAGGTTTGCCCATACTTACCTTGCGGACTGACACTATTTGAATAATTATATATTTCTAGGCGTCAACTACCTAATTTGAATTCTAACCAACTCTTATTGTTTTCAGGTCGCATTTTCTATTCAGCAACATTTGTGCTACGTAATCAACTGACACCGACAATACAAAATGCGACGGCTTTACTGATAGGCAATAAAATAATACAACAAAAAGGAAAAAATAAAAAAAATAGTAAAACCCTTAAATCCTAAAAAAATGGCACAACGACCAAAGTTTGATTTCATTAGTTTTAAGATCCACTAGTCTTAAAGTATTTAAATGTTTTGTTTATGACGAGGAATGAGTTTTCGTTATGTACTTAGAGGGTGTAAGTAGTTGATATTTAATTATTCAGTTCCTACAAGCAACTCTTTGCCAAAAATTGTGATAAATTTAGTATTTATCCACAGTATCAACTATGCTATAAAACTTGCCATAATAATTTATAAAACCTACCAATATTATAGTGTAAGCATAATCTAATCGGTGCTTGGTATAAAACTGTAGGTATACCAGTGTTCCCTGAGTGAAAAAAAATAAAACCATCGAGCATTGTAATTTTATTTTTATGTTTAAGTTCACGAAACGAAACTCGACTAAGCCGACTTCCTTTACATAAAAAAATCAACCGGGAAAATGGCTGACTTTTCTCGCGCAATAATTAGATAAGTTTTAGATTTATGAATATTCTGACCGATTCGCACTACGCGATAAGGCACATTTTATTCGTGTACAAATTACTTATATCATATCAAAACAATAAAATAATTTATTTATTAAGATAATTTGAATTGTGGTTATTGTACGAAAGGTCTGACCAAGTTGCTGGGTGCATTGCAGCGAGGCTCACATCTTTCAACACGTTGATATTACATGACATGTATGCTATTCTTATTCAATGATATCTGGGTATGCTAAAGGAAGCAATAAATTGTTTTTATTAACTTTGAAGTTTGAATTTATAAACTTTTCAATGCTAAATATTTAGCAATGTCCCAACGGCCAGCCTGACAGGTATCAGAAAAAATCGGTAAGTTCACACAGCAACCCCGTTCATCACGTATTGACAATCATGACATGAAGTCAGAGAAGAATTTATACAAAGTGGAACATAAACGCAAGATCTCCTTGTGTGGTCTCTCGGACCATGAAACTGAACAACTTTCGTTCTAAGAGTTCTTGAAATTCGCAGAAAAAAATACTTTCCATAGGAACTGACGCGATTAGCTGCATCAACATGTACGAGTACTATAAAACTAAGCAAATTTCCGAAAATGATAAAACAAAAGTTGTTCAGTTTCATAGTCTGAGACACCACTCGAAGGATTTTACGGAAGGGAAAGGAAGTTTATTATATTACACCCTGTATAGTAGCAGCTTTGGCGCGAATGTCTAATAGCTGTCACTTCGTGTAAAACAAGCACTACCTAATTATAATATTATTCAGATCAATTCTTAGAAATATGGTCCGTACTTCGTTTGTCCAGCTCACTCAACGTCTAGCAACTGCCCTACTCATAGATATAAGAAACAAGTTTTTTATATTTCTATGGTCCTACCCAAGCAACTAGAAGTAGGTTACCCTTACCTACCTTGTCACAAGAAGTATTGAGTCGAGCGGGAGAGAACACAAGAACCCGTCAGCCCACCACCATGCAAGCAAGACCACAGAACACATAATAGTACAAGGCAAGACTTGAAATGACTAAACACGAGTTACCAACCAAAAGAACACTTAGCATAAGTGTAAGGAGTATGTCATGTATTCATAAATCTAAAGTCTATAGTAGGTACCAAATAAATAAAATTGAAGTGTCTGTTTCTAATTTCAAAATAATAGCTTTTTACCGAATAAAAGGATCGTAGCAGGTGGCGTTCTGTACTTTCTGCCTACCCCTACGGAAAAATGCGAGAGTTTATGTATGAATGTATTGGTTGAGGTGCAGGAAACCGGACCCTGACACAAAAAAAAAACAGAAACAGTGATTCACTAACACTTTGAAGGACAATAGAAAGAAAGATTGTTCTGATAACGTCCTCATCGGGAATTTTAAAGATTGAAAGATTACTTGATAAGACGTGTTAGAAACAATGTTTCAAGTAAAAATTGTTATCCGATAAGTTAATTGAATGAAGTAGAAATACTTATTATAAATCGATAAAATCATCAGGTAGCCGCAGTCAATAGGAAGGCTTATTGAGTGACCTGTAAGGCTGTAATAGTAATTGTACCAGAAGTCGAATTTGAATACGGCATTGATAATTCCTTCGTTGAAATCAAAGAATGTGGGCTGAAAGCTTGCAGATGTTATACCACTTTAAAGGAAGAGTCACACAATTACCATGGACAATCAATCAGGACATGATTTATGCTAGAGTATATAGATCTAGATTCTAGACCATGTATTGAATCCTGTTAAATATTGTAATAAAGTGGCAACATTTATATTTTAATAATTAACTTTCGAGTATGGCAACTACCCCCTTCTTCCAACGCCGGTCAAGGCGGTGTGTCCATTTTTTTGTACTGTGCCTAATAATAAAATTAAACAACGTTTATTCCTTCTCCAAGCCGTTTTATTTCGCTCCATCCACTGCCGATAATAACTGTAAAAGGTTATGGGCCCAGGCATCCGGAGCGAAATAAAGGAATATTGACTTAAAAGCTGTGGTAAAGCGGCGCGTGGTCCTGCGGTCAAGCAGAGGCAAAGGCGGAACAAGATGGACGGCGAGGGCTATATTTTTGGAGCTTCAAATAATCGCATGTTATTAGAAGATGTCGGTAATTGGCATACATGGAAATTTCAAGTAAAAGTCATATTGAAGGCGGTAAATGTCTTTGACTTGGTGGATGGCTCATCAAAATGCCCTGAAAATGAAGATGAAAAATTAACCACATGGAAGAGGTTAGATGCAAAAGCCCAAGGAATCATCGTAGCAAGACTGGGTAACACGGCTATGCTGCATGTTCAAAATTGCGAAACAGCCAAAGAAATGTGGGACAAATTAAATACAGTTTATGAACAAAAATCTGATATGTCACTCCACATATTACAGCAGCGCTTCTTCGAAGAGAAACTTAACAGTTCGGAAGATGTATCTACGTTCATAGCTAAAATAGAAGCCATTGTGACTCAAATAAGGCAAGCAAAGGGCGAAGTTGCCGAAAACATGATTGTTACAAAAATCATAAGTTCGCTAGGTGAAAAGTTCAGACACTTTGTCTCTGCATGGGACTCTGTGCCATTAGAAAAGCGAAATCTTTCGGAGTTGACAGCCAGGCTCATCATAGAAGAACAAAGAAACAAACTGTACCAAAACAGTGAAAACAGTAGTTCCACAGCGTTCAAAACGAACACAAACTCAAGAAAATGCTTTAACTGCGGTAAAGTGGGGCATTATAAAAAGGACTGTAAGGTAAAGAAGCACAAAAGTGATAAAACTGAAAACATCCTATTTTGTAAGCAATGTAAAAAGCGAGGACATACAAAAGAAAAGTGTTGGTTTAGAAAAGACAATAAACAACAAAGTGAAGATAAAAAACAAAACGCATTTGTCATGTCAGTGGTGTGTGGACTTATAACAAAAAGTAAATATAATGAGTGGTTCTTAGATAGTGGTGCTTCTGAGCATATGTGCTTTACAGTGGACAGTTTCATAAACTATAAAAAGTTATTAGTGCCTAAAGACATTGTTATTGGGGATGGGACAATAATAAAAGCATTAGGTTATGGTGACATTAACCTAGAGGCATATGATGGTGTAAATTGGATTAAAACATCAATAGGCAGTGTGTTACATGTGCCAAGCCTCAAGGCAAACTTATTTTCCATGAGTGCTGCTCTGGATAAAGGTTACAAACTGGAGTCGACTGCTAACGAGTGCCAGTTTATCAAAAACAACAGTGTGTGTGCGGTAGCCCAGAGAAATGGTAAAATGTACACAATGTTGTTCAGACAGTATGAGAATAATGCCATGGTTGGAAAAGTAATGTCAAATCTGAGGGAATGGCATGCCAAACTAGTTCACCAAGACATAAACCAAGTGAAAAGCATCTTGATGAAGCAAGACATTAAGTTCGAAAATAGTGAAGAAGAAACCTGTTTGCCATGTTTGAAAGGAAAACAACATAAGTTTCCCTTCCCATCCAGTACCCATAGGGCAACGAAACCAGGAGAGGTTATCCATATTGACATTGGAGGTCCAGTAGAACAAACTTCACTAGGAGGGGCAAGGTTCTTTCTGCTCATCAAGGATGATTATTCCAAATTTAGAAAGGTGTATTTTCTGAAGAATAAAGGTCAGTCTGTAGAATATTTAAAACAGTATCTGAAAGAAATAAAAGTTAATCCTGGTCACATAGTGAAATACATAAGAAGTGATAATGCAAAGGAATTTATCGGTAAAGAAATGGAAAACTTGCTGAAATCACATGGGATACAACACCAAAGAAGTGTAACATATACTTCACAACAGAATGGTTGTGTAGAGCGTGAGATGAGGACGGTGGTTGAGTCGGCACGAACTATGCTTCTGGAGAGCGGCCTAAACAAAAATATGTGGGCTGAAGCTCTCAACACCGCTGTCTACATAATTAACAGAACAGGTCCTAGTCGTGTGAAAGACAAAACACCATATCAACTTTGGTGGAACAAAGATTTTGATGTCAACGGCCTTCAAGTCTTCGGTAGTCAAGTATCTGTACATATTCCTGATCAAAAACGGTTAAAGTTTGATAGCAAGGCTGAATTAGGCTATTTCATAGGATATGGAGAAAATACAAAAGGATACAGAATATATTTTCCAGAGGAAGACAAAGTAGACATCAAAAGAGACATAGTATTTATAAAACAGTCTATAGAAAACAAAGATAGAGACAGAAGACAAGAAAAGGAGTATCACATAGTTTCTGACACTCAAGAAGAGACAGAACAAGTTTCAGAGGAAGAAGAAAGCCAGTATGAGGATATTGAAAACCCTGAAACAATAGAAAGTGAAAATGAACAGGATTCCATTCATTCTTTTCATGAGGAATCAATACTAGAAGAAGAGGTAGAGGAAGAAATAGAAGAAGAACAGGAAAACTCACAGGAAACTTCAGGACAGACAGAAGAGGCAACAGAAAGATCCAGAAGAGTAAGGAAAAAGCCAAGCTGGTTGAAAGACTATGTACAAGAAGACGAAAACATGTTCCTGAGCTACTGCTGTGATGAACCTGTTTCCTACCAAGAAGCTATGAAAAGACCAGATAAAACTAAATGGGAGGAAGCCATAAATAAAGAGTTGAAGACACTGGAGGAAAATAATACCTGGGAGGAGGTGACAGAAGTTCCTGATGGAGAAAACATAGTGAGTAGCAAGTGGGTATTTAAAATCAAGGAGGCAGAAGGAAAATCTCTGTATAAAGCTCGCTTAGTAGCCAGAGGATTTGAACAGAAGAACTGCGACAATCAAACATACTCACCTGTCGCCAAGTTAACAACCTTCAAAGCTATGATGGCTGTAGCTACCCAGAAAAGGCAGCCAGTGTATCAAATGGATGTCACGGGAGCATTCCTTTATGGAGACATCAATGAGACAGTTTATATGAGATTACCTAGTAATAAGGTATGTAAACTAAAGAAGTCAATCTATGGTCTTAAAAAATCTCCTAAATACTGGAATGAAAAGTTTAATAATTTTATGTTGAATGAAAATTTTCTAAGATCAAAGAATGACCCATGTTTATATTTCAAACAAATAGGAAATGACTACATTTATGTGTTATTATTTGTAGATGATCTGTTGTATTTTGGTAGTAATAAAAACCAAGTAAGTGACTTTAAAAGTTCCATATGTAAAAACTTTAAAATGAAAGATTTGGGTCTAGCCAGTAATTATCTAGGAATAAATATTAAACAGGATCTTGTTAATTGTGTAACTATAATAAATCAGAAAAGATATTTGTTAAAGTTGTTAGATTTATATCAGATGTCAAATTGTAAAACTGTATCTACTCCAATAGAACAGAATTTAAATTTTGAATTGTTACAGAAAGATAAAAGTGAAAATTTTGAAATAGAAAAAGCCTGTAGAAGTTTAGTTGGCAGTCTTTTGTATGCTACTTGCACTAGACCAGATTTATGTGTAGCAGTAGGATTTCTTAGTAGATATGTGCACTGTGCTAGTGTAGCTTTATTTAAATGTTTAAAGAGGATATTAAGATACATAAAGGGTACTATAGATTTGTCTCTAATATATAAATATGAGGAAAGTAGAAATGTATGTAAACTGCAAGGCTATAGTGATGCAGACTGGGCCGGTGATGTTGCAGACCGGAAGTCAACATCTGGTCAAATTTTTTATATTTTTAACTGTCCAGTTTCTTGGTACAGCAAGAAACAGTCTTGTGTATCATTATCGTCTTGTGAAGCTGAATATGTAGCTCTTAGCATGAGTATTATGGAAGGTTCTTTTTTAAAAATGTTACTCAAAGATTTTGGATATAATAATGTTGATTTTGAAATACTTGAAGACAACCAAAGTGTGATTAATATAGCAAAAAACAATGACAGTAACAAAAGGTTAAAACATGTAGATATAAAATATCAGTATATTGTGGAAAATGTATCAACAGGTTCAGTTAAAATAAAGTTTGTTTGTAGTAATAACAATATAGCTGATTTGTTTACCAAACCTTTGGGGAAAATACTTTTTGTTAAACTTAGAGATATGATATTGTCATAAGTTTGTTAAAGCAAGTAGGCACGTACATAGTGTTGAGTTTATAACATTGTTTAAGGTATCTTGTGTATGTAAAGGTTGTTAGGTATTTCTAGATTTAAGGGCTCTGCATATTTGTTTAGAAGTTTAAGGGGAAGCATCTCAGAATTTTTCTTAAGGGGGTGTTAAGAATAAATGTTTTGAATTGTTAAATTAAAGGGTTGTCTGGGAATTAAAATATAATGTTGAGGGGGTGTGTTAAATATTGTAATAAAGTGGCAACATTTATATTTTAATAATTAACTTTCGAGTATGGCAACTACCCCCTTCTTCCAACGCCGGTCAAGGCGGTGTGTCCATTTTTTTGTACTGTGCCTAATAATAAAATTAAACAACGTTTATTCCTTCTCCAAGCCGTTTTATTTCGCTCCATCCACTGCCGATAATAACTGTAAAAAATCCAAAGTAAACGTTTATGCCATGATGTTTCTTCCTTTAGAACTACACAATAACTGTCTTTTAATGATTGTGCAATTCTTTTTGACTCACCGATTTTTGTTTAGTTATTTCGTACAATTTTGTCCATTTCCATCCACCATGTCACCTAATCCACAATTGTCGTGAATTCGTGATACTCTCCAGTGCCTAGCCTAGAAGTACTAAGGTACCTACCATTTTGAATCGGGAGCTTTCATGAGTTGGAAAAAATTTAACGAGTCACTTAAACATAACTCTAATCCGTGCAGTGCATTTGTTTTTCTTCTCACATTGAGCATTCTTCATCATCATATTGACAAATAAATAGCAAGTACCAAGAAGCATCCTTTTCATGTTCAGATCGTCTCATTACTTATTATGCTTCTAAATTATGAGATAATTGAAAGATATCACAGAATCATCCATTTGTAACGGCGAAAAGCTTCCAATTGCTACCATTTTATTCAACTTTTTACAAAAGTTTATCGTCAATTTTCCCTAGAACATTGAAAGCTAGGGAAAACGGGCTCGTCCGGGATTTGAACCCGGGACCTCTCGCACCCGAAGCGAGAATCATACCTCTAGACCAACGAGCCACACTGACATGTAGAATCCACCCCTATTTACCAACCCCAAGGGTTGTTTAAATCAATACCTCGCCCTCGCCTCGTACAGCCTCGACGGCACTGAACGAAATGACAAAAAGGCAAAAGCTTAATAAATGTCGTAATAAAAACTTGACATAATGGAAGGGGTGGTAGCGGGCTCGGTCAGGGGGTGCCGAAAGTGTTTACCTATTTACCTAATGGCTTAATTATGTCCTATAATTATAGATTTTCAGTAAACTCTATAATGTTAATTACATTCGATTAAAATCCTTAAAAATATTTTCAATGTTTTGTCTCAATTCTCCCCTGCGACTATTCACCCCGCTATACCCGATATTTATTTATCGACCGAAACAGCATACGGGGTGGAAGGGACACCGACACGAAAACGGAAACCACATACTCAGTACATCATTCTGAACCCCCCCCCCCCACATGGAATTTATCGTCAGTTTAAAAAAAAAAATATGCTGTTCCATACATTTTGACCGTGTAGGTATTACACTGTTGTAGGAAACAGCAGATTTTTTTTTGATAACCGAAGAAAAATTTCTCTGTGGGAGGGTTCAGAATGATGTACTTACTGAGTATGTGGTTTCCGTTTTCGCGTCGCTGTCCCTTCCACCCCGTATAGAAAACAGGTCGTAAAAACTTGATTTTTAATGTTAAGGGATGAATCAAAAATCCACTACGATCACGGATTTGAAATGCTAGTCTGTAGAGTGTGTGTGTCTATTGGTGGTCTGGAATTGGAACTCTTCACAATAAACACAGCTCTAACTATTTATGAAAGTTTAATAAAATAATATAACACAATATAAAAAATCAAAACAGAAAAACACTAGTTAGCACTATGGCTGGTTTGCGCGGACTGCCAGGGCGACCGCGGGACGCGTCTCGCGCGCGGGGTGGAGGCGGCGGCGTGTCGAGCCGCTAGCCGCGCGACTCGTAAGTCGGCCAAGCGACCAAACTGTAGGTAGGATAATAGCCTACATCACTCCCCCGCTGAGACCGGTTCACGGTCGATAGTGAAATAGGTGTCGCGGGAATCTGACAGTTCTCCCGCTTCTTGTGGTAGTTTCTGGCTGCGATAGTGGCGATGCTGGCGACGAAGCTGACGGCGGTGGTGATGGTGGTTGCGGTAACGGTGGTATTTTCGGGCTATCATTGTTGTTAGCCATGTAGGCTGGTTTTAGCCTATCAATGGTAACAGTTGTGGATTTCCCTTGGACGTCTATTGTGAAGGTTTTTGATCCTCTTTCGATGACTTTGTGTGGACCGGAATAAGGTGATTCTAAAGACTTCTTCAGAGGTCCTTTCCGCAGGAACACGTGACTGGCTGTATTTAGGTCTTTAGGCACGTAAAACGTTTTCTCACCATGGCCGGATGTTGATGCAGGTGACAGTCTCGAAATGTGTCTTCTTAACCGTGCTGCGAAGTCTGCTTCATCTACGATGTTGTGTGTTACTGGTTTAATGAACTCACCAGGTAATCGGAGTGGCTCACCGTACACCAATTCAGCTGAAGAGGTTTGAAGATCATCCTTCCAGGCGCTCCTCATACCCAGGAGAACAAGAGGAAGCACCTCCGACCATTGCGCGTTGTTGTGGCACATTATGGCGGCTTTCAGCTGTCTGTGCATTCTCTCCACTAGGCCGTTGCATTGCGGGTGGTAAGCTGTTGTGGGACAATGATAGGCGCCTATGATCGACGACATGCACTGGAACAGCTGCGAGTCAAATTGTTTTCCTCGGTCAGTGGTAATTTTCTCTGGACATCCGAAACGAGCGACCCAGCCAGAAATGAAAGCGCTAGCGCAGGTCTCCGCTGTGATGTCTGCTAGAGGGTAGGCTTCTGGCCATCGAGTATACCTGTCTACAGCTGTAAGGCAGTACCTGAAACCAGCAGAAAGTGGCATAGGGCCTATTATGTCAAGGTGGACGTGGGAAAAACGGTTAGAAGGAACAGGGAATAAGGAGAGAGGAGAGTGGGTATGGCGGGTAACTTTGCTGCGTTGGCAATCAGTGCATTGTTGAGCCCATGTTTTGCAGTCACGACGAATCTGAGGCCACACAAATCTTTCTGACACTAGTTTGGCAGTAGCGTTGGGGCCTGGATGACTGAGATTGTGTAGGTTGTTGAAGATTGCTTTTCGAAAAGTTGGTGTGATGAATGGCCTAGGACGTGAAGTAGACTTGTCACAGTAAATGTAGGCATCCATAGTTTTCACTCTCTCTAACTGTAACGCCGTGTTGTTTTGTAGCAAACTCTGTAATTCTTGGTCGTTTTCTTGTTCGTTTTCCAGTTCTTTGTAGTTGATGGTAGTGTCGATGCTTTCCAGTCGTGAAAATGCGTCGGCGACTACGTTGTCATTTCCTGATATGTGGTTGATGTCAGTTGTGAATTGAGAGATATAATCGAGATAGCGGTGTTGACGAGGTGAACAGTTGTCTCTTCTTGTCGTGAAGGCGAATGTAATGGGTTTATGATCGGTGAACACTTTAAATGTTCTCGCTTCGACCATATACCTAAAGTATTTTATTCCTTCATGTATTGCGAGCAATTCACGATCGTAAGTGCTATGTTTCGTCTGAGCAGGAGATAACTTGCGAGAAAAGAATCCCAGTGGTTGCCAGCTGTCATTTATTTGTTGTTGTAAGACCGCTCCGATGGCCACATCCGAAGCGTCGGTAAAAAGTGCTAACTCAGCTTGTGGATCGGGATGTGAGATGAGAGTGGCTTCTAATAAGTTATTTTTGCATGCGTCGAACGCTTTTTGTATTTCAGGTGTTATAGTGATGAGCGTTGTTCCTTTGATTTTTGGGCCACTTAAAGCTTGATTGAGAGGGCCTTGGATTTGAGCGGCACCAGGGAGAAATTTTCTGTAAAAATTAATCATCCCTAGAAATCTTCGCAACTCTTTAGCATTTTTAGGGAGGGGGTATTCCTGGATCGCCTTTACTTTTTCTGGGAGGGGACGTATACCAGCTGCAGATACGTGATAACCCAAGAAAGTAACTTCACTAGCACCTAAGACACATTTGTTGGTGTTAATTACTACTCCATATTTTTTTAACTGGTTGAATATTTGTGTCAAGTGCCCAACGTGCTCTGTCTTCCCTTTTGAAAACACGAGGATATCGTCTAGATATCCGAACGTGAAGTCTAATCCCTGAAGGATTTCGTCTAAAAATCTTTGGAACGTCTGCGCAGCGTTCCTCAAACCGAAAGTCATGGCAGTAAACTCAAAAAGTCCGAATGGTGTTGTGATCGCTGTTTTCTTAATGTCGTCTTCAAAAACCGGTATTTGGTTAAATGCTTTCACGAGATCAATTTTAGAAAATATGGTGGATCCTGATAGCTGGTATGCGAAGTCGTGGATGTGCCTCACTGGATACCGATCAGGTATTGTTCGTGAATTTAATTGCCTATAATCGCCACATGGCCTCCAGCCGTCGTCTTTTTTCGGTACGAGATGTAATGGGGACGACCAAGGACTTTCAGAGCGACGAGCTGTTCCATTTTGTAACATTTCCTCAAATTCTTTTTTTGCGATCTTCAGTCTGTCCGGTGCCAAACGACGCGGTCGTGATGTTACCGGTGGGCCAGACGTCGTTCTAATGTGGTGTTTTGTATTGTGAATTGGCACATTTTGTGATCCAGCTGGTCTTGTTATTTCTGGATAACATCGTAATAAGTCGAGATAAGTTGAATGACCTGTAAACATTTTCAACGACAGCAGTTCGTGTGTTATTCCGTGAGATGAAGGCGCGCCGACGGTCATGTTTGTTATTGAGTCGATCAATTTCTGTTGCCTGCAGTCGACTAATAAGTTATAAAAACTTAAAAAATCAACACCTATGATTGGCCTTGAAACATCAGCAATAATAAACTTCCAAGTAAACTCACGACGTAATCCGAGGTTAAGATTTAGCTGATAAGTACCGTAAGTAGGTATCGGAGTGCCATTTGCAGCGACAAGTTCGTAGTTACATTTGTTACTATATTGCAGCTGATTACGTAAGTACGATTTAGGGTAGGCACACACGTCTGAACCTGTATCTACGAGAAACTGTATGCCAGTGCGTTTATCTGTGATAAATAGGCGGCCTTTACATGCAGAGCAGTCGTCAGCCGCCATTACTGACTGCTTGTGCAGTTTTCCGGCTGAAAATCACACGGCTGAACACATTTGGTGGCCTTAGTACCAAACTTGTAATGATACCAACAAGTTGGATGTTTACTACGTGACTGAGATCGGTTTTGGCGGGATTTCGAGCGGTCTTCGCGTCTATTTGATCGGCTTGGGCGGGAAAGGTCATTGACCTTTTGCATTAATGACTGGACTTGCTTCGTTAATTCGGTAATTTGTTTACACATAGTATCCATTTCACTCACCCCTTGTGTTGATGTCGCCGCAACTTGATGACCTCTCGGCACGACATCATGTATTCTGTCAGCAAGATCAGCTAGCACATCGAGACGCGCGGATGCCTGAGATGCGATTATAGATTGTATGTTGCTCGGCAGGCGGCTCGACCATATCGTTCTTAAAAACTCTTCAGGAACTTTCGGACCAGCGAGGTGCTGCAGGTGTCGGAGGAACTGCGACGGCTTCCTGTCGCCAAGCTCTTCGTGTGTCAGCAGTTGGTGCACCTTTTTCTCGCGGGATTCTGAGAGTCGCTTTATGAGCTCCGCCTTCAATATTACGTATTTATCGGTCGCTGGTGGATTCACGATGATATCTTCGACCTCTGTTGCGTACCGTGGATCGAGATGACTGACGACGTAATAAAATTTGGTTGTGTCCGCCGTAATATTGGATATCGCGAACTGTCCTTCTATTTGTGCGAACCAAATCGCGGGCTTCTCCGGCCAAAATGGCGGGACGCGCACACCTACTCGAAAAACATCTTGAGACTTTTCTGCATCATCCACGTTCACCTGCACGGTATTATTCATTTTGTTTGTCACTAAAGTTATCCTTTATTATAACAGTTTATGAGTCCGCGTATTTTACACTATATTAGGTAGGTAGCACTTGCACGTGTTAACTTCTCGGGGTCACCACTGTAGAGTGTGTGTGTCTATTGGTGGTCTGGAATTGGAACTCTTCACAATAAACACAGCTCTAACTATTTATGAAAGTTTAATAAAATAATATAACACAATATAAAAAATCAAAACAGAAAAACACTAGTTAGCACTATGGCTGGTTTGCGCGGACTGCCAGGGCGACCGCGGGACGCGTCTCGCGCGCGGGGTGGAGGCGGCGGCGTGTCGAGCCGCTAGCCGCGCGACTCGTAAGTCGGCCAAGCGACCAAACTGTAGGTAGGATAATAGCCTACAAGTCCATTAACAGTGCGTGAGTAGACATTCCGCATTATGACAGCACAAACGCTATTTCACTGCGGAAAATAGAGACATTTTCTTTTTAGAAGGAAAACCACGCGAAATTACATTGACAGGTGTTTAGCCGGATCTCCGGTTACCGGCTATCGTAAGTTCGATTATAAATTACTTTATTAACTCTATTTTATTTAAAAATCACAGATAGATAATGAATAACAGGTAAATAAAATCAAGATTATAGTTTTATCAATTACAGTAGATAATACCTGGCATTTAACGTATTTTAAAACAGGAAGTTCTGATTAGGTAGTCAGCGAGTTGGTTTACCATAGAGAAAATGAAAACAAAATAGATAATAGGTAAATCATCCCAGTTTCGTTGATCTACTGTCCAAAATGACCAAATATTTAAATGTTGCTAATTTCTATAACGATATTAATGTCAAGTCCGAACAGAATCGGTCGATCGAGGTCAAGGACTTGTAAAAATCTTTGACACTTAGTCGATGTATCATAAAGCAGGTAAAATATATGGGGCACCGCTTTTTTAGACATTGCCACAAATACGGTAAAGTCGATCACGTTTTTGTGTTGCTGCTTTTGACAATTATTCTCGGAAATTTGAACCGGTCCTTGTGCCTTGCTTAGCGCCTAGGGCGTAGTGACCTAGGTTTTAACCTTATCTAGCAACACGAAATAGCACTTTTCCATGCTGCTGTCGCTCAGCAGCAGAGCCGTAATTTGGTAGAACGAGAAACAGAGCGGGAATTCTATCGCACGCCGCAGCATTGCGATGGCAGGACACGCAGAAAAGGATAGGAACATGGAAGTAACATCTGATCACTTGCTATCGAAGTCGCCAAGCGCTGATGCGAAAATTCTTGAACGTTCGTTTTACTAGTAGCTAGGCGACTCGCGCTGAGCAAGCCACTTGGCAGTGCGTACGTAGCCTTAGGGTTCAAACTATCTAGGTATCACATACACCAATAGACCTGAGGCTAAGTGACATTCAACCTTATGGCACAGTTATGAGATCGAGCTTTTATCTGTTTTAAGTTCAGTATTTTCTGAAACAGGGAACTATATTTTATTTACAGCATCCCTTTTCTCACATTGGACAAGAGTGGTCCACACTTGATACGGACACAAAACACGGTTTTTCAGTACACACAAACATAAAATATCAAAACTGTGTGTAAGTATCTCAAAAACATCCTATTAATCGTCTTGTTAGTAGCGCGACAGCTACACGAAACAAATGAATGATGAATTGATGATAGCCACAAAAATAAAGCAAGTTTTTTTTGTACAAGTTCCGTTTCGTGTCTAGTAACGGAAGCTTTCGGATATAGGAACTATGTAAAGCCAAGTTTTTAGATAACTTACGGTATTCTGGTGTTATTAGCATAGATAGATTGTATGTATAGCTCGTTATGAGGTCACTGTCGCTGGCTGCTCGGCTGCAATCACACCGATCCGAACGACACAACCGATTTGATTTCTTTCAATGTGGGTTTTTTGACTTGCGTATTAAATTGGTTGCCATGTGATGTGTGTGACTCTTAAAAGCTTCTAGAAGTAATTGGACTAACTTTAGAAAGCTCTTAAACCTTTCGGATAAGTTACTTTGAATGACATGTCTATACAGGCTTGCTTTAGTAAACAAATTCCCATAAAACAGTATACAGACTATTTCGATGCATGTATGAAAAGCTATTTTTTTTTCACGAATCGGATTTAAGTTTCTTTGGGAAAGTTGTTTAATATGTCGTAGGCTCACCTCCTTGAAGGATACATGTAATTAAACACCCTGTATAGTTTCAGTTCATTTCGTTGAAGAAAACTTAAATAAATTATGAGTAGTCTTTATGAGTTGAGTGGGTACCTAAATACTTCTTCCCTTTAGCGGCTTTCAAAAGCTACAGGATTTCTATTCGGTAAGATGACGAGAAGTTTAGTCCGACTGACTGAGCCCGAATTGAAGGGTTATTAACCTACAGATCTCAAACGAACGCCAACATCGTCATTGATCATGCACAATATATACAATTCACATAGAAAAACATATAAAACAATTACACATGGAAAACATGATCTTTGCGAAATTAAATTGCTCACCAAATCACTAGCTATAAAAACGATTAACAAGAAAGAAAAGATTAGAAAGTATTAACAACCAATCGCGCGCTCACACCTATAAATTAGGTATCTTAGGTAGGTATGCCTTATTTTTTAGTTATTATCTGTGGGAGTCACCAAGTCTGATATTCGCATCGGTAATTCGGTGTGATTGCTAACAAGCAGGTTGCAAACTACACTACAGTGACGTCGAACTGAGACACCGAGTATTGTGCGGCCACGGCCCTCAACCCATCAGATGCGCGTGCGATCAGGCTAGGACTGAACGTGCCGCTTAATTTAATAATCTTAATTTAGTTTTAGCCTAGTTTTAACGTAACTTTAGTGTTATATTTAGTGTAATTACCAATTAATGGGAATATAGTAAAATAAAGGTGAGTGTTGAATTGTTTTTTTTTTTCTAACGGTGTTCGAAAGTGAACGGCGATTTCTGTGAAAACAGTTACTAAGCTAGATGAGATTCTTGTGCGGATGCATGCGATCACTGATCAGTTGTTGTGTCTTTGGCTGTGTTGAATGGTCTAAATAAATGCCTGTGTTTAGTCCCTTTTTCGAGTTTCCTAAAGGTTTTCCTTATTGACGGGCGACTTATTTTCTGCCAGGGTGAATGACATTGTGTTGCGAAGTAAATTATCGGTTGATTAAACGTAATTTACTTTTTTATTTGGAGGTGTTTTAAGTTTTGCAGATTGCGAGGCAGGAAAAAGAAAAATATCTAATTCTTATTTGATGTGCAATCAAATCAATAAAATTTTAGTTGTATATTTTAGGATTGAAAATATTTTCGATTACCTACATTCAGGGACCGAAAACTTTACCCGTATTATATAGGGGTTGGTTGGTTCTATTTGCATAGAAACCATTATTATTTCTAGTATAATTATATCCTTCCACGTAAACCATGAATCTCTAGCGAAGCAAAGACAGCTAAAATGGAACGAGTATTTTGAACTGAACTTGATACTTATTTTCTTTTTCACCCGCATAGCTTGGTATTTTATTTTATTACCAGTCTATTGTCTATGAGATATTTTCTCTTAGAGAAAGAAGATCAGATCTAAACCAGTTTGTCGACAATGCAATGCAGGGCATTCATCTAGTAGAATAAGTATTTTAGGAGTATAGCTAGTAAAGCTATACGTTATCTGCTTTTTCATATACCCCCAATTTTTGGATGGTGGCACGGTAATAGAGACGATATACTCTCTGCTGCTTTCACAAATCTTCAGCATTCGGCATTATTGTGTATTAATAAAGTCAGGTAAAACGGAGCAGAAACTGAGAAACATAGACAAAATTTATCGTGGAAGTTTGCAAGTTTCGATATTGTAGTGTTTCAGTCGTTTTTAAGACCTTTTGATTAATCTGCCAGATGTGTTTGTTTGAT
This sequence comes from Standfussiana lucernea, assembly GCA_964057025.1. NCBI lineage: Eukaryota > Metazoa > Arthropoda > Insecta > Lepidoptera > Noctuidae > Standfussiana > Standfussiana lucernea. The sequence continues at coordinate 10,952,582 of OZ059803.1, read as the reverse complement.
TGCCATCTATCTTATAGGTCCATATATCACGGCTAGTTACCGCCTGTCCCATAGACACAATATAAATATGGTCATAGATATTGAGCTTTTGCCGAACTTCGGAGAACCTGTAACAAGACCCACCAGAATTTATAGTAGTTCGTTTACCCTTCCTCGAAATGCTAGACTTTGCCAATGTCCAAAATTTACTGTATTTTCAGAAACCATAAGGATCCGCTTCGCCATTCACCTATCAGGTTGCTCTTAATTATAAAACACAAGCTTCTGCCTGCAATTTCGTCGTAGGTACAGTTTCATAAAATCCTATGGCACTCGGCAACACCGTAGCTTTTTTATCGGTGGAAGATTTTTTTCAAATCGAATGAGCAGTTTCGGAGAATACCTACTACATCCAAACTTACAAACTTTACCTCTTTAAAGTCTTAGTAGTTTATAGCAGTGATAGCCTAGTGGTGTGACCGTCGGACTCAAGTCAAGTCATAGGTCTCGAGTTCGAACCTAAGACACTGTAACGTGACGCACCTCTGATTTTTCGGATTCATGTGCGTATTGTATAAACTTGCTTCGGTGAAGGAAAACATCGTCAGGTAACCAGCATGTAAGAGAGATATTTCTCAACGGCATGTGAAGCCAAGTCGGAGGCCCATGGGCGGCATAAAAACTCTGCAGGTTAGGCACTAACAACACGATAAAGAAGAAGATTGATTCTTCTTGATTGACATAACATCATGTAAAACCACAAAGACTTAACTAATAAAAACTGCATCGTGTATCGTGAGTCAGGCAGACCGAGCAAATCAACGGAAGCATCTTAAGTAATTCCACATCTGTTATAAATTATTCATACCATGAAGGCAAGGACGTCATTGGACGCAGACGGAGACGCCTAAACCAAGTCTTATCGTATTTCAATTCTGGGAAGGGATCTCGAATTTGTATTGTGTCATGTGTGGTGGGTCTGGCGTGTAGATGGTCTTGTCTTACTACATTTTTGTACAAAGGTTCAGTTAGCTGTTCTATAATCTAGCTGATTTTCATTTTGGAAAGCAACTCTGTTATCAATGGTAGATAGATATACATTGCTATGACTTTGATCCATTATAGCTCTAAGTTCCAACTCATCCTAAAGAAATCCCTCGTTAGGAGTGTTGTCTGTCTAACTGTTAGTAGATCACAGTGCTGAGTTTATTTAGTTCAAAATCAATGAACTCTTTTCTGAGTAATCCCCGAATATTGTTTGCTAATTGCCACTATGTTTTTAAGGGCTTTCCCCAAATGAAAGAGGCACGCTGATACAAAAAATCCCATGCCGTTACAGTAAGTCAGTAACGGATTCGCCACATCATGTTAGACACTCCATCAATCATTATGGAGAAACGTGCCGAAGATTTAAATAAATTATGTTAATAAACTAGATTAGCATTACAATAAAAATAGTTCGGATTTAAATGTGTTAGACGAATCTTATTGTTGGTAAAGTATGTTTTTGTTAAATATTTTTGGCTGTTTTCTATCACACAATACCATGCCATGGAGCGTGTCCGGATTAAATTAAATGTCAAATAAGTAATTCAAGACGAACTGTCAAAATAAAAATAATAAAATTTCGCTAAGTTCCAGCTAATTAGCAAAACCTACTGTGTTTTAATGCCTGCATAATTAATAAAATATTAGCGTCTCACTGCCATGCATTTCTATATGCGTATGGGGTGCATGAACTCAACATGAGCACAGGATGTTGTAAAAAGAGCAACGTAACATGGAGTCTTTATACCCTTGCTCCTTGCATGCGCGGCTAGTAATTATGGTTCACGGTACTTTAATCATACGTTTTTCCCGTTCCTTCGGTATTTGGAAGACGTTTAGCGACGAGCCGTTGCGTTGAATTATTATGATTTAACTTTCCGAGAAAATTGGGAGTTCTGACCTAACACTTTTTTCTGTAGATTTTGTCTTCGAGGAAAACCCACTCATCTTCCTGCTTTTCATATGTAGGTACGTAATATAGGCATTTAGTTAAGCCTTTTCTCACATCATCAAAGTACTATGAGGAATTTTATGAAATGGGTTGTGTGTGGAGGTTAGATAGACATTGGCTCCATGTAAAATGCTGGTATTTAGCTGCATCCGATTAGACTGCCAGCCGACCATATGATCATAGTTGAATGATGACTTTATACTTCGGGGTAAAGTCTTAAGGTTTATGCAGGAATGGCCTGGAGCTAGGATCCTTTTTTTACCTTTGGAAATCCTCAATGGATGTCGTCCACCGTGGGGCCGGTGGAGGGGTCTGTCAGACTCTTACTGACTAAGATCACACGGTGTTCCTCCTCGTCACTTCTGGCAGGGGTGCGGGTACACAATTGCATTCTCAACCATACCTACATTGGAGGCCACACATAAAGATGCACTTTCTGAGGAATAGAACTGGAAATGCAGCCTTGGCAAGATAGTCTTGCTTCCATGTACCTACAGGGTTATTTTTAATGACGTCAATGCGGAAAAGATTCTAAGAAAATAATACTGACACGCTTCTTAAGATAAAGCTAAAAAACCGCGCTTGATAAATTGTTTGGCTCATCATTTTTATAATTGACCAAAACACAACGAATCCGCATTTATTTCCGATAAAGTAATTTTAATTACACTCGCACTTATCCACGTATCAATATTTTATCACGATTTTGACGGTAGGTATCGTGATTTCAATGTAATTGTTGTTAGTGTTACGGTGACGTAATTTCTTGCGGTTATCGTGGAGCTTATGATAGTTATGCCTGATTGATTTGTGATTCATCTAAGGCTGAACTGTTTGCAAAATAAAAACTTTTTTGAAAAAAAAAACCGACTTCCAAAAAAAAAACACAAAAAAAGTGGAAAATAACTTTACTTTCGGAAGTTTATTTTAACCTTTTTAGTTATCGTATCACACACAAATCCTTGTCAAGTATCAATTTCGCAATTTCTTTTACTTGGATGACATTTTTTCCAGTTATTTTGATTTCAAAACCAAACTGCTGAACCGATTTTGATGAAATTTCTATGGGACCAATCGGGAAGTAAATCGATTCAGATAAAAGAAGAATTTTTCAAATCGGTTCATAAATGACGAAGATATGAGGTAACAAACACAAAAAAAAAGAAAAAAAAACAACCGAATTGAGAACCTCCTTCTTTTTTTGAAGTCGGTTAAAAAACCTTCATCTTTTCATTCCTGCACTAACAGATCATGGTAACCCCCAGATCTCTGCCTAGATGACGCCATGTTTAAAGCCTTTACCAATAAAAATCTTAAATTACAAGGCACATTCTAAACTGCTGGGTCAAGATCGAAAAGCTTGAGAATATGAACAAGTAGATATTTCTTAAACAACTACGGCGAGCACTAAGGAAGATTTTTTTAGAAAATTCATCCCTTAACTGGGTTACAATGGGATACAAGTTTGAATGGAAATTCGACTATTTGCTGATGTCGCGATGGCCGATGGGGGAACCTAATGGGCACACAGTTTGCCTTTTATAATCTTCTTTAATAGAAGCTTCTATTCGTATTTTACCAGGCTATGCTACATAGGTCATGTTGACAGTCAAAACCCTTTCATTTAATACGACCGTGGCTCCGAATTTAAATTGCGTCAAAAGACGCAGATGTCAGCGAAGTATCATCCTTTGCAGTTGTGCAAGCAGCTCCTTCATTATTGTTTAGCAACAGCGGGTTAATTGTTGGCTATACTTCGTCGTTGACATCTGGCAACGTCTTCGTTTTATGAAGTTTCTTTGAAAACCGCTGAGTTTGTTTATTTACCAACTTGCACTGGGCCCGTATGTATGGTGGATAAAAGACCCAGTCCGTCTTACAGATGGGAGGTCTGTGTCTAGGGCATGCGCAACCCGGTTTCGGTCCCATAGTAAAACCCGGTTTTTCCCGGGTTATACTGCCCTATCTGTGTGCCAACACTCTCAGTAGTGGGAAATGCAGGTATAGGCTGATTATGCTATTGCTTATTTATTTTTAACAGACTTAAAAAAAGAGAAATTGCGAAATGGCTACTTGACAACGCTTTGTGTGCGTTGCGATAACTAAAAAGGGCAAAATAAAACCTTTTTTGCAAAAACATAACCGACTTCCAAAAAAAGTTATTTTCAATTTTTTGTGTTTTTTTTTTTTAGGAAGGCGGTTATTTTTTTGCAAAAAAAAAAAATATTTGGTAGAATTTTAAAAGTAAACGAATTTTTGTACTCAGCAGCTATAAATACTGCAAAATGTCCTTACTTCCAGTAGGTACTTTTAAGGTCGATTGATTAAGGAAAACCAAAAATAAAAGCTTCCATATATGCACTTAACGATCAATAATCGCAAATAATAATCGTACGAGAACCTTAATAAAGCGCTAATTAACAAACATTCAATCAATCCAACGTAGAGAGACGTGATCCTATAAGGCCGACATCTATAAACGTTCTTTAATTAACAATGGGCGAAGTTCAAAGACTATATAACCACTTGACTGCGCATACAGTGCCCCGATGCTCGAAAACTATTAGTGTTTGGTCGCCTATATATAGGCTACGGTTCTAGTAACCATTTTAATTGTGACCAAGTATTAGACCTGTGTGCACGCTAAATTATTCCAATTTTTTTAACTTTTTATGCAATTATAACGCATCAAAATGCCTTCATGCGCGGTGAAGTGGTGTGGGAAACATTCCAAAACATCTAGTTACAAAAAGGATGGCATGACTTTTCACCGGTAAGTAAACAGTAAGAAAATTATTTTTGATTTAATCAGATCATGAGCGACCGCAGAGGTCTCGTTAAAATGGTGGTTGGGTGAAAGAGCACAAATTTTGATTTCCGCGTTGATGTCTTTTGGAAATGTCTCGTTTTTTCACTAGACAATTCTAATTCTTTTATCACTTTCTTTCCCTTTGTGTGTTTATAGTAGAAACCCGTGCTGTTGCCTTTATTATCCGAAATTGATATCGACAATAATAAAATTTAAATTAATAAAAATGTTATTCAATTCAAATACTGCAATAAAATACCTATCTACTCTTAACCGACTTAAAAAAAGGTGCAATTATACGTTCAGTACCCTAAAACTTGAATTCGAAAAACATTTACCAAATTAATTCATTTTAAAAATCAATAATAACAGGATACATGTTTTTTGTAATCGATTGTTTTTGATTAAATATCATTATTTTTATACGATTTTAATTGAGTATTTTTCATAATGTTAAAATCCATTTTATCGATATCGACTGTTTTCCCCTAATCAAATAGATCAGCCCTAACGATATGCATACCTATGCAAGTTGACCTTGAACTGACCAATTGCAGGCGCGCGTTCTTCCTCGTCCCCCGGCCCGCGGTAGTGAGTCGTGTACTTAGAAGAAATCGGCCTATAAGCTCTCTAGTGGTTATATACTCTATGGCGAAGTTACTTGAACCTATTCAGGTAGTCGGCCGACCGTTCAGTGTGACCGTTAACGCTTTACGTGTATACATGTTCTCTGGTGTATTGAGTACTTATGTGCTTTGAACTTAGACATGTTCTGTTTCCGTTTTTATCTTGGGACTGTACCAACTATGAAGGAAGCTTAGCTCCATCCACTTTCTCGCACTGAAATAATATTGAAATAATACTGCTATAATTGGTGGTGAGGGTGGTGCTTACTACCTGCCTATTGTCCGAAAATGACAGGAAGAACGCTTAGCCTATGTAAGTAGGTACGTATTAAGTAAGGTTTATAGATCTCGGCGTAAGAATGTTCCTGAATGACTCACCAAGACACAGCTGGCTAATAGAGCATTGTTTTGATCAATAGAATAGACATTATTGCATTAGGAAGTGGGTTATGCTTGCTGATGCGAATTGTGAATATTCCTTGAGATTATTAAAGCTGCAAATTATAATTTGAAGGTTGTAAATTGTCTAGAAGTATTTCGGAAGAAAACTTTAGCAAACGTTCATAAGGAACAAGTTGTTTCAACTTGCTACATAGGTACAGGCCAAGTGTACTCAGGATCCAAGTCAAGACTCAAGCTAAAACATAACATAACATCACGCCTAAAATCCCCGTAAGGTTAGGCAAAGGTGTACTTACCTACCTATTAGTATAGTACACTCACATTTCGCAATTTATGCTTAAGTCCCGTGTGATAGGGGGCGACCCTATTGCCACCGACCAGGTACAAATCGGGACTCCATGACGGCTACTGACAAATTCCTGATAGAAAAACCCAATAACAGTTTGCCCGACCCGGGAATCGATGAGCAGTCGCGTTTATGATCACTCAACCAATGACGCAGAAGCTAAATATGGACTATATTTAGCTCGAGTCTCGACTTACTCTTTGGATTGGACTCCTTACTAAGAGTAGTAGATACATATAATTATGTATGTATATGATAGATATATTGAATATACTTACTTATGTATATTTCGCAGAAATCCTACGTAAAGAACGAAAGGCGGTATGTAAGGTAACCAACAGTTTTGGACTAGTTACAACATCATATTTTTTTTTAATGAAAGCAGAATTAGAGAGTGAACGCAGCCAATAAATTCTTCACGGACGAACTGAATTTATGCCTCACCTGTCTATGTCTATAACACAGATAACGATTAAAAAGGGTGCGTGCACGACTGACCGGTGCATGCATCTGACTTTGAAATGAATAGTTACGAGAATAAAGGCCCTCCTTGACCTTGACCATTACCCTTTATTACAATACAATTACCTCACAGGATACTGTCCGCTGCTTTTATTATTAAATTCGATGTTTTCTCCCATGATTAGGTATTTAGCCGCCGAAACCAGCAAAAAAAAATGACAAACTACAGATTAATAGAATTCAAAGTAGAGACGGGCACCAAAGTATATACATACATAGATGCTAAGTAACGTTTACAGATCTCGGCCGGCCTTAGACCAAGCCGTGTGTGTTAATTTAGTACTGGCAGATTAGTCGACTACCTATTTAAATATGGTAATGCCCGTTCGTCCGACTAATACGTATTTCTAATGAGAAATAAATCAGTTAACCTACTTACTTTAAGCCGCAGATGCGCTAAAAACACAAATAAAAAAAAAACATCCTTTGCAGATCAACCAACAGTCAAAATGTCGCGATTCAAGACAATAATGGTGACTGGTGGCGCGGGCTACATCGGAAGCCATTGCGTAGTAGACCTCCTGCAAGCTGGTCATGACGTGGTGGCCATTGATAACTTCGCCAACGCAGTGGGAGATGAGGATGGGTCACCAGCTCTACAGAGGGCGGAACAGATTACTGGCAAGACGATCAGTTTCTACAGAGCTGATTTGCTGGATAAGCCTCAAATTAACGAAATATTTGATAAGGTGAGGATTCCATAACAATTTCTTTTACGGATTGTCAGACTTTCAACTTTCTATTCCCATGAAAGTTTCTGTGTCCTTGTCCACCACGATTCCTATTATTCTATAAGCCATTGAATGAAGTCCTTATAGTTTTGTACCATACGACACCAGCAGGCTGCTCCCCTGAAAAAAAATCATCCCCAGAATTAACTGTAAATTCTAAAATATCAGTTTGCTTGCAGCACCCAATAGACTGCGTGATCCACTTTGCTGCGCTGAAGGCGGTCGGGGAGTCCATGCAGCAGCCTCTACTGTACTATCAGAACAATCTACTTGGCATGCTCAACTTATTGGAGGTAAGAATTATCCTAGCTAACAGGCAGAACTAGTCAAGAGACTAAATAGGTCAGTTCAAAGTGGCTACGTCACCGAGAAGAACGCATCATCGGCCTTGTGCCATCATGTGGGATTACGTCGAAACACCTATAAGTATCATAATATAAATTGCAAGGTTTTGTACTTGTTCACCACTTTTCATGTCCATTCAAGCACTGAAAAGTGTATCGTAGTGAAACGATTTGCCAGCTTGCAGGATAGACAGCGGCTAGTCAGTAGGCTGACTGCAATTTTCGACACTTGTACCTAATGTAAAGGTCTTTTTCAGAGCTTGAATTCATACTAGCATACGTCAGATATGGATGAAAAACTCCGCCAGATTTTTATCGCAATCATGTGTACGTGGCGGCATAAATATTAAATGTTTTGTTTAATAGATTGACAAAGATTAAAGACTGAGTAATACAGTTGAAAGATGCTAATCTAGTTAAGATTTTAAATTGATTATGATGGGATTCTAAATTGATATTTGGTGTAGAATTTTATATCTCGCTGAATTTACGTAAAACGATCTAGTTCAGAGTTAATCGCAGGAAATGCCGATTATTTAGGTAGGCACAGTGCTTAAATTAAATTATTTACACAGGTATTTACCTTAATCACTTTCTTATCAACTTGTGGCATTGCTTTAGTGTTTGTTCTACTTATCGAATCGAACTCAATATTTTCAAATCGGGTAAGAATGCTTTAAAAATCCCTGTGACTATTCGTAACCAAGATTTTTAATGATAGCAATTTTTTTTTCTCTACATTCTTACCTACAAAGGCTGGGCAGATGATTCTTACCGACATAAAGACTTTCTAAAGGCTTCAACATTACGGCCAGCCTAACTTTCTTTCGTTAGTCTTTTTAAATCACGAAACTAGAGCAACCGTCCGATTTTGCCAGTTATATTTTAGATATAGGCAACCCCAACTACATTAAATCGGGGAATTTTCTTAAATTCATAAGCATCCTATATGTATGACTTCTACTCGCGGCTTCGCTCCTGTGGTTTGGAAATTTGCCCACGGGATCGTACTTCCGGGATAAAAAGTACCCTATGTATGTGCTATTCTAGATTTCCAGACTATACATATATGTATATCTGTGCGGAAAATTTCATCCATTTTTTTTTTCCGTTCTGTCGTTCTGGCATAATTGAGTAACATTTATCCATCCAAATTTTCGCTTTTATAATATTTAGTAAGTAAGATTCTTTGGAGAACCCACAAATACAAACTACTGACATACTTACCGGTTCAGTCTTATTGTTTCCTTGCTAGGTTTATCTAAAGAACAGTTCGCACTTCAAGACCGCCGTTACCAATAGGTACTACAATGCCCCATAAGATATTATGATGTTTACCGTTACCCGAAGCGAATAGACGCAAGAGGTTGTCCGGCATATACCTGGCACACTTCGTTATAGATTTGTATCATGCCAAACAAACGCTACGAAAATCTGAGGCGTTTCTTGCCAAACATTTCCGGAATTATGTTCTTTTAACCATTGTCCTTACCTTTCCAGGTTATGCGATCACACAACTGCTATCAAATAGTGTTTTCTTCATCCTGTACCGTGTACGGCGAGCCTGAATATCTGCCCATCACCGAGTCGCATCCTATTGGCAGTATCACTAACGTGTACGGAAGGACCAAGTATTTCATCGAGGAGATGCTCAAAGATCTTAGTGCTGCTGACGAGGTAAATGATCTATGCAATCTTCGGTTCATACTAGTGACACATTCACATAATTATTATTAATACTTACAATAACTCACACCTTTTGCCCATTTGTCCATAATCGCCACAGGCTACGATCCTGAGCTATATGTAGGCACCTCCTCTAACTTTATCCACGTTCATAGGTACCTACATCTGGTCATTCACGCACGATAAACATGATGAAAGCTTTATTTCTCCTTCGGTCTATGTTGAAAAGATTTCAACATAGACCGAAAAATAAACAAACTAAATCAAAAAATTAAATTTAAATCGCATCAGACGAAATGTTTTTACGCCAAAGTTTCGCCAGTAAACGCACAGTAATATTACTTAACTTGTTACGACGTGGTGTTTGGTCATGTTTTTGGGTAGTTTCAACATGCATTAAAGATGACATTTGCATATGATGCGGGTGCTTTTCTCCGAGGCCTTGTTGCACGTTTTCATGGAAGTGTCTATTAACGCTTGATATTTTGGGGTGATAAAAATGCTCTTGTAAACTGGACCAAGCTAGACGCGCAACCAGGGTTTTTTGTTGAAAATGACTAACATTATGTAGGTATCAAAACGCCAAAATGTTTTCAGACTCACTAATTTTAAACTCTTAAGATTAAGGAGGGTGTGGTGGTATTTTAAATAAAGGACCAGTTCTCAATTCAGTTCTTTGTGCAAAAGGGCCAATCTTGGCGGTAAATAAACAGAAGAGCTTTTACTTTAGATGGAAAACGTTTTCTAATAAACAGGCAAGTGTTCAACGAGTACGCTTTCTAAATGACAAGTCTAGCCGGTGTGAATGGTGTGATTCAATACCGGTATCGCTGCCCTACTCCCATGAATGCCAAGGTCGAAAGACTCCTACATAATCGTATCATCCGCGTAAATTATGTCATTCCAATGATATTACTTTTTTTCTTAATGTCCCATGTAAATGCATATAATCAATATGTCGGATATTTTTTGCTATTTTAAACTAGGTTTATGACACTATTTTTTTTGTCTTTGACTGACATTTTAAGGTAATTTAAATCGTTTCATTTTTAGAACAAATCTATTTCTTTTTTGCAACCGTTCATCCCATGCAAGTTTTTAATACTTAATAGTGTTGTTTTTGCTAGCCTACGTCGTGTCCCACTGCTGAACCTGAGCAGATCTCCTCTTTGTCCTACCAAACCCATCTATCTTTCACGATCTCTGGTCATGACGATGATTAACTAATTCTAAAGAGTACCGAAGTTTAAACGAAATACCAGCTGTGTGCTATCTGGCTTCGTTGACTTCTGATTTTGTCACCTACGCAGAAGACATTTATTTAGAACTAAATACTTCGACGCATTGCCCGAAAATGCTACATTCTTAAAAAAAAATTTCTTTCCCCAGAAATGGAACATAATATGCCTTCGCTACTTCAACCCTGTGGGCGCGCATCCTTCGGGCCTGATCGGCGAGGACCCGACCAAGGAGTTCACCAACCTCATGCCGTTCATGGCACAGGTGGCCCTTGGCAACAAACCTGTGCTCACAGTCTTCGGAAACGATTATAATACTCCTGATGGAACTGGTAAGGAAATGTTCTTGAATTCCATGAGTCCCTTGTATGAATGTACTCTTCTGCGTCTAAATGCCAAAAAAAAAAACACTACTTGATGCCATCGCAGATTTTTTATCGCCTTGTCTTTGGTCAGGTTGTTGATGTAAGTAGGCTTGAGGGATTTTCCCTTATCGTTAACAACAACACTAACCCAAGCAAGTTATCACAAAAAAAATGTTCTTTATGCGACGTCACACTATACAGTAACAACGAAATTATTTATGATTTTTCTCTATGCTCTGACTTCAGGTATCAGAGACTACATTCACGTCATGGACTTGGCAAGCGGACACGTCGCAGCACTGAACTTGCTCGGCAATAATCACGTTAAACTAAAGGTAACTATCGATAGAATTACTAAGTACTCAATTACATTCGGGTGGTCCTCGGGTCGGAGGACCACTCTATGCTATTTTTTTTACAGATTTTTCTAGGAGATATTACAGAATTATTTTTCTAGGCTATACTATTAACACTAGCTATAAAAGCGAATGTAGAATGTAGACACGATGTTTTATGTGGGTTACTCCCATAATACCATTTCACTTCGTAACCTGGAAAGTCTGATGCGCAAATGTATTTATTCTCTCAACCCAAAAAATACATCGACGGACATTGCCATCCTTCGTCAAAATTCTTTGTCTTGGCGCTTTTCTGGTGGTTTCTCCACTGTTGATTCTGGCTTACAAGAGCTGCAGTGATAAGGAATAGAGTGGCGGACTTGTCCCAAAAAAATAAATTCTTGACAATTTCTTTATTGTTTAGGTATACAACCTGGGCACCGGCAGAGGGGTATCCGTCAAAGAACTAGTGGACGTGTTTGAGAAGGTGACCGGCACTAAGATACCTCTGAAGTACGTGGCGAGAAGACTGGGGGACATCACAGCCATGTGGGCAGACGCGACCCTTGCTAAAGAAGAGCTGGGCTGGTCTACCAAGTTGACTGTAGAGGAGATGTGTGAGTATTTAGATCTATTCTTCTCTGTGGCAGTGTTTAACTAGATTGTAATATTTCCCTGAGTCGGAACTCAATCCAGCCACCACAATTTCTTCAATACAAAAATTCAACTGCTACTTAGACTTTTAATTTGGGACACAAAGAAATATATTAAACAACATAACATCACGCCTGTAATCCCCGAAGGGTTAAGCACAGGTGTACCTAATTGTATGTCCCATGTTTTAGGGGGCGAGATAAATTAAACAAATAGGTCCTAAAGAAACCTAGAATAGCATAGACAGTATTTTTGGATACCAACACTACATCTAAGGTTGTCTGGAAGATATCGCTAACAGCGATAAGACCGCTAATGTAACCATAAATTTAGCAGTATTGTAAAACAGTTGTTTCAATTTTGGTGGCTATTCTATTCTATTATCTAGTGATCGAAGTTGCGGCTATAAATTCGAATTTTCGTTTCTTGATCATTATCGGTTATTTCTCAGCATAACACAATAAAAATGTATACCTAAGCCATTTCATAATTTCTAGGCACCGACTTCTGGCGATGGCAGACAATGAACCCTGACGGCTACCCCAAGAAGAGTAAGAAGACGAGCGTCATCGTCAACGCTAACGGCAACAGTTAACATGCATTTCATATTCACCCTTATTATTTATAGCTCATTATTAAATAAGTATACTTACTATTTATAACAAGTTGTTTTATTGTGGAAATCTTAAAAATCACGTGTCACTATGTGTACACGCTAAACTTCGAAACCACCCACCAGATTTCAATGAAATTTGTGAATGTTCTAGCTTGAACGATAAGTAAAGTTTTGAAATATGTAGGTGCGGAGCAGAGGCGGGTCACTAGTATTACTATACAATGATCATAAGTTTATCTCGGTTAAAAGTGTGATGCTGTCCAGAGGCCCTACCATGACGTCTTAATGCAGGAATGTTTTAGTTATATTCTAGAGTGGGAGAGACACAAGCTATACAGGATGTATCTCTTTCCCACACTGGAATAGAACTAAAACATTCCTGCACTAAGACGGCATGGTAGGGCCACAGAACATGACCCACTTACTGGAATGTCCTAAGTGCATCGTTGTGGTCCTAATGAACGCCACTGACGCTGCTATTGGCCACCTACTGGGCCCAACTGATCTAGAAGAAGTGGCAGGCAGAAGTGTTCTTTGGTCCGACCATCAGCACTACGCACAACAGAGAGTGTGGGTTGTAACCTACCACGCGGGCCCAATTCCGGTTGGTCACATATCTTGGAATTTTTGGTTCTAAGACAGGCTGGTTTCCTGCACCGGTTTCAGAGCAGTGGTGATGAAATACAACTCATAAGTCAGGGCGCGTACCACTGGTCCACTCTAGTCCTCAATGAGAAAGAAAACTAGCACATTAGTTATGTATATAATTCTGCGTAGATGGCGCTAAGTGTTGATGGAGTCCCTTGCTGCAAACTTTACCGCGAGATGGCGCCAAATTTTAATGAGTGAAAAACGCTGCGCTCTCTCGCGGAGAAGCTTCAAATAACTCCATTCGATTTCGGAAAGTAAAAATATAGTTTTGTATACCTGTGTCTTTATTTCTATTCATGTTATTTCTTCATACAAAGATTCATGTTGCCATTTCAATGGTTCGTAACCGACACTGGTTGTATTCGGTAGTAGATATCTTGCGAACAGTTCTAGAGTTTGTGGATTTTCTGTCTTCACAAAAGGAGATAGAATATCTGAAACAGAAGCAAGTATATGGATAAATTTATGATTCTATATTGCAAACAGTTTTACAAAGCCGTTTAATTCATATTAAAAGTACAATTCCACCGACCGACCGACGAATGACAGGCTTTATGAAACGGCACCAGGCCAGCCAGCGATGACTGCATCAAGTTACATAGAAGCTTCAGTCTATGCTTGTCGCTATCATAGATTGCAGACTCAGTTTGCAGTTGCGGTCAGCTTCAGAGCTATACCTTTTAAACTATCGACTTTAATGCCAAAGCAGATATTGTGATTTTGTAGACTTCAGCCATGCATAATGCATGCACAACGAGACAATGTCCCAAAAATTGTTGTGTCCTTTGGTTTAAAAAATCAATGAAGCAGATTTGGGTATAATAGGCCTTTTATTTTGCAGTCCTTGAAATAGTGACTTACCTAACAACGGCGGTTTGTGCGAATGTAAAGCACTGGGCACACTAACAACCAACTGACAATCCGGTACATCATTCACATCCCCAACTTTACCCAATATTATCCTCTCATAGGGCTGCTTCTTACTACCACTTCCAAAGCCACATAACGGCTGCAAATCTACCGTCACCTTCAGCCAGTACCAAGTAGCAATATACTCGACTCCCCATTTGGGGAAAATTAGGTTTTTTACAGCGGCAATATTGCTTGGTGAGTTTGTGCACCATACTGCAACGAGACAGTTTTCAGAAAGGAGGTTTTGCACTGGTATGGCTGCTATGTCTTCGTTGTACATCATTGAGTAACTGGAAAAGAAATATAAAGGTATCAATATGAAAGGTATTAGTTTGATTGTGACTTTGCATACTTGTTTTATATGTCGTTTTTAAATTATTGATATATTTTATTATTAGCGATTAGCGTTTGACATGAAATAGTGACATCTACTAATTAGTTTTTAACTTAATTTTTTTGTTATAGTTTTGATTTACTACATTATTTTGTATGCCTTCTGGCGGGACATAGTTTGGATCAACATTTATTTATTAAACATCTGTATATTTTTTTACCCTATGTTCACAAAATGATTAAATGAATTTGAATTTGAAATTTGAATGTGATATAAATTAACATATATGTTTCAACAAAGATTCAGATTCAATTATTTGTATGTTAGGACCAGTTTTCTTGACAGTGTTCAAATCTCAATCAAATGATTGTTGTGGCCCAAAAAAATAAACAAGGAAGATTCAACTATTTTCCCTTCCAAGAAATGTTGCTGGGTTCTAAAACTTGTAGGTACCTAAGGACCAGTTGTGTTTTTAATGCCTACACTACTTTTTCATTATCATAAACTTCATCAGCCTAAAATTTTCCCACACACAAGCCTGCTCTTTGTGAGATGGAGTGGGTTATGATCTACCATGCGAGCCCAGTATGAGTTGGAGGATGTCACATCTCTTCGAATTTTAAGGGAATTTTCAATATTATTAGGGTTCAGTTTATTACCTTAGCTTATCATTGGCACCCTTCAGTCTCCGTATGTACTTGTTCCACCAAGGTGGATCAGCAACTAATATGTCAAACTTACTGCCTTCTAACTTTAAGCATTGTTCCTTCACACACCCACAGTAAAACCTGAAAAAGTAAAAGGTTTAACAGCAGTAGATGACTGAGACGGACTGTTCCAAAAATTTTTTTTGAGCAAATTAAGAAAATTAGTACATTTCTTGGTAACGGAGCTGTTGGTTTTTAAAAACAGCACCATGCCTGTAATGAAGTGTTAGGCAAAGATGTACTTATAGTTTAATGTAATAAAAAGCTGGCCTATTTGCCATTAACACCACAACAGAGAAATTCCTAACAGAAGAATAACCCAATCAGGAAATATTTTAAATGAAAAAACATGTACTCCAATTCTTACTTTGGGAACAATACCTTGAATTGGGTGGTATTAAGAAATCATTCTCCTTCACCCTACATTTCAAAGAAATATCAGCATTATTACCACCCATTAAACTAGTTACATCAAAGATGGTGGCTTCAAATAATTCTTTGGATAGATCCCTTACATCTGACGTTTCCAGTAATTTGTATTTACTGATCAAACTCTCTTTTATATTTGAAGGCACTTCTTGAATGAATCTTTCGTAGATTCCCTTCACTGTTGTTGTCTGAAAAAATAATCAGAAATACTTAAATTTAATTATAATAGAAGTATTAAAGAAAAGGACAATGCTACGTCGACCCCAAATAAATTGGGATAGGGGCAGGAAAATGATGATGATGAGTTTTCACTAACAATAAGCAATACTTAAACAAATACCTAAATTTTATAATAGGTACTATTGGAATTTCAACTCTCAGCACTGATCCAGAGAGATTGGGTTAGTGTGCAGCTTTACCCCTAAGCAGAGCCAGAGAGAGCTTAGCTACCTTAAGTTTAAAAAGAAGCATGCGCATAAATTGAACAAAAACCAAGTTTAGAAAGAACTCTTACCTCTTCTTGCAAACTTTCCGAGTTGCGAATCCTTTTCCTGTTGCTTTGAGTTTTATCAACATTTATAATAGAAAAGAGTTTTGCTAAAAGACTTAATGATTTTGTTTCTTTTTCAGTCGTTATAGTATTTTTATATACGTTGTTAATAAATTCTCTGTGATCGATCAAGTAAAAATCACAATTTTTAAAAATTAAAGCCATTTTTCGTTTATAGAAGTTCAAAACTGCAAACCATTGAAAATTCTGTTTATAGTGTGTTCAAGGATTAATTGAGGCTATTAACATCTCAAAAGTGAATACTTTTCAGTCATATTTCTTCAAAAGTATTATGTTCCGATCAGCTGGTTAAAATGCTTCGGAAAATTAAAATATTGTTGTCAATCAATTTGATTGACATTTCTTTTTATTTTGGTTCCTATCTTACTCACACTGCCAATAAGGCCGGGCGCATACATACTGATTCCTGATCAGAAATCCTGATCAGGTTTCCTAATCAAGAATTCCGTGTGGAGAGCGCACACATTCTGTTCTTTGCATTCGGAATTTAAACGAATCAGTTCGATCATAGACGCTTCTGATAACGCACGAGTATGGACGACGAAGACGAATTGATGCTCATTGCTCTTTTATTGGCGCTAGATAAAAAGGGCATAAAACGTCGTTATTGGGTGCATCCACTGAATACCCAAAGATTAACTGAGAGTCAATTCTATGTCAAAAGAGCAAAGTTACGGGCATACCCAGAAGAATTCTTTAAATAAAATAAATCATTATAATCATCATAAATATAATAAATCATTATAATAATAAATCTTTCATATCACGGTTATGATAATCCGCGTGATTTATATCCCATATGCATTGGTGTTTTTCAACACTCATTATCAAATTCTCGGCATCGCACATTTTTTTTGACAGCGGACGGAGAGCGTTACTCGTCGTACATCTACTCGGCACAGCGCCAACGCGATTCTGAATGAAAATTTCCGTACGTGTGCGGCGATCGAGCCAAAATGTATGCGAATGCTGCGTTCGGGATGACGTCATTAGGTTTTTTTCCGTTCTTCCAAAACGAACGCACTGAGAAATTCCGAACCGAACGTCAGGTTTTTTTCTGTCCGGAAAAAGTAAGAACGGTGTGCGCCTTGTCGAACAAATTGTATGCACGCGGATCATTCAGGTTTCCGAATCTGAAACCCTGATACGGAAACCTGATCCGGAATCAGTATGTATGCGCCCGGCATAAAACTCGTGCACTCTGTCCTTGTCTAAAATTTTTCCATTTTTGACAGTCATGACAGTGCTTTATAAATTGCCAACTTTAGATACAATAAGATTAATGGTAGTTTTTTCAAACATTTTCTCTGCAAAATGTTTCTTTCTCTTACAAATTTTTGAGTGGCTAAAGTCGCAGTTACACATTCCTGCGAATGTCGAGGCTCGAGTCGCGTACAAGACTATTTAAATGATGGTTCATCATTAGCATCTTGTTTCGCGTTGCCGCTCATGCTCTCTCGCCAAACAATTCATTGAATGGCGTGGCGAGGCGGATCACGAGCACGCATGTGTAAATTGCGGTATTACAGTGTAAGGTTTACAAATTCTTGCAGTTTATGTAGAACGTTAGACTACCATGGTAACAAGTTCCCTATTTTTGTCAAATATGTACGTCTAAAATGTCCATTGTCATATTAAAAAAAAAGATCTATAAAGTTCGTTGTTTGAAATAACAATTACTTGACTTTATTAAATCATCAAAATATTGACCTAATTTACAAACTAATATTAGATCTAAAATAAGAATAAAAATATGTACAATTACGGGCCGTCAAAAATCTATAAAGACATTCAAATATTTACGAGCCATCTGTAATGGGTAAATATGCCATAGAACCACTGGCATTTTTTAACAGACAAGTACCATTTTTTTGGTTTGGTAGAATATTTTTTTGACTACTCAAGACCCGTTAAGTTGCTGTCAAGAAAACTGTCAAAACGAGAAATCAAGGAAGACTCGATCTCGATGTTAAAAGCGAATCAAGTTGGAAGATTCACGATCGTTTCCTACGCTAATTCAAAGGCTTGTTGTGTATTCAGTTAGCACGAGTTATAACTCTCTACATTTGCAATCTCGTGCATGTTACGTGATCAGATTCGCTGAATAGTTGATTATCTTAAAGTTTGTTTTGATACTGAAACAATCGGTTTTTGAAGACGTTGATGACGATGTTTTTTATTCGAGGATCTTTAATTTAGATCATGGCTGTTAATAAAGGTAACTCTCTTTTATATTTTTGTTGTAACATAGTTTCTTGCTATGTATTTGAGTAGTTAAATATTCAACATAAAAGACGGCCTTGCTACTGAGGACGCCGACTCGGTTTTGTAAATATAACTAAGTATATTTTACTAAAAAATATAGCCTTCCGGTTTTTCCGGTTTACTAGCGACTTGTATTATATTACATTCTTAACAATTTTACTTACTCTTTTATCATTCTGTTGATGCTCAGAGCTTGATTAAGCATCATGTTTGGCTTAAACTTAAATAAAATATTAATAGTAGTCTCTATTAAGGTTAACTAATACTCTTACTGCATAAAACCTTGTTTTTAGAATTTTTTTTTTTCTTAAAAGTTAAATTACATTTTTCTTCAATGAAAGTGTTGATTAGCTTATTAAAATTAAAAACCAGAAAGTATGACTAACATATTGTCTAATTATTTTAATAAATTAATCAAAAACCCAGATATAACATTGAATAACTTAGGAAATAGGAAACAATTTTTACTCGCATTCTGTTTTTTTTTTACTAAGATAATTCTGGAGTTTTGGTTAATATAAGTAAATAAAAATGTTATCTATTTATATTATATACTATAATCATTTACAAGAAATATTTACTGAATTAAACATAAGTAAATATTGTATCACAGCTAAATAGTAAACAAGTTTCCAACTCTAATCTCACGAAGACAGAATAATCAGAATGGTAGATAAAATGATCTCACACCTTATTTTTAGGGTAGGGTTTATTTTGTACAGTAGGTAACAATTGTGGAATATGTGTCCTATGTGGTGGTGGTCTGGTCCTGGTTCTTGCTTTTGTTTGTATTAAAAAAAAAAATCAATTAAATTTAATAATTAAACTATATCTGTGAATTAGAGCAATGAGGATTAAATTACAAAAGCATGAGATTTAGCAATTAAATTACAAATTAAATATTCATTTAAAAAATTAAACTTAAAACAATATGTAAAAAAAAAACAAATGAAAACACCTAGGTACTAACTAGGTACACCACAAAATATTTTTACCATCATTTTTTTGCCATATTTGTAGGCTTTAGAGATTCCCTACATACAGACATTGAAACATAATTTTATCATAGTTTTTCTGTGTAATATGTAATAATGATAAAAAATCAAATAGTCATAATTAAATAAAATGTTGACTACCCCATTTCCTTTCAACTCTTACATTATCTTATCTATACTTAAATGAGCTGACACATCAGCCCAGGGATTATTTCTCATTTTATCTTGAAGCAGATAAACAATGAATTTATAGCAGTACTCATGTATTTAAATAACAAATAATTCAATTACGATAAAACGAAATTATTGCATAATAGTCGAGACAGTTGAACCCTTTTAGCATTTCAATTGCGCCAACAAAAGTGCTCTCAACAAAAAGTAAAAAAGTCGCATTAATATTTACAAGTCCCGACACAGAATATTGAGCACTGTTTCATTGAAGGGAATCATAAAAGTTGTACGAAGTGGAGATCGGGAGCGAATATTGATTAGGGGTGGTTGCGCGCGCTAGCGGCGGGGCGCGGCGAGGGGAAGCGGCTGCGCGCGCCGCCGCCGGAGTGCGCCCATGTGGTGCCACCGCTGCGACCCTCCATCGCCATCCCAATTATACACTAATGTTAAAATCCGCCAAATATCAAGTATTCCTGCCCAACTCGCCCACGACCGAGCCTGTCCATCATGTGAGCCGGTCGGCGGCCGCCACCTCACGCATCCTCACGTACTGCGAGCGACGACGTAAAAATCAATAAATCTCCTAGTGAAACTTGGATATTGCATTTTCATATGAACTGTGGCTGATATGTAGTCGCGCAACGGTGTGGAGTGTGTTCCAATAGTGTATTTGTATTTCAGTGAATATATAAAAAGTTACCGATGTTCAATCACAAGTTACCGACTGACTTTCCAATGCAAACCCTTCGCAAGAAAACCAGCCCTTGCAAATGTGAGTCCGTAACGTTAGATCGAGCAGCTTCATGATCACCATGTTTTTCTATACTTTTGATATTTCGGTAATGCGGTGTTATTAGATAGCGCTAAATGTTCCCGACCACGTTATTCGCATATCTTAGCTTTCTTATATTTTGCGGTTTGTGTTGTAACCTGCATGGTTCAGCTCAGTACTATCACCCTACTAACTAAGAGGTGGACTCAGCAGCGTGTGGAGTCGCGTGCCAGTCCATGTCATAATTAGTGACCCCCGTGGTGTTTTGGACAGAGGGTGTGTTGTGGGCCCGTGGCGGAAGTGGAGCAGCGGTGCGTCGGGGGGACTAACTCCATAACTTGCTATTTGTCGGTTTGTACGGGAATTATGCAGGTGTGTCATTTCCAGCACCTCTTGCGGCAGTTCGGTGAGTATATCTGTCCATAGATACGACAATCATGCTTGTGTGCTGTGTATCTACGTATGTACCTATCTGTATCAATGTCATCGCATGTACTCACTCCTTTATTATTCCTGTTGTCTGCTTCGTTTATTATTTTTAATTAATGCCGCTACTGTATTCGTTAAAAACTTTGTCCGCTAAATTATC
The DNA here is from genome assembly GCA_964057025.1 of Standfussiana lucernea. Classification (NCBI taxonomy): domain Eukaryota; kingdom Metazoa; phylum Arthropoda; class Insecta; order Lepidoptera; family Noctuidae; genus Standfussiana; species Standfussiana lucernea. The sequence continues at coordinate 10,931,531 of OZ059803.1, read as the reverse complement.
TTACGTGTTAATTAAGAATGAACCGGCACTGTGTGTACGTCTGATATATTTTACGCCAAACAATTTAGCGCACATTCTTGTGAGGATTTTGATGATGTTAGCGGATGCCTGTCTGTTAATTTTATATGTAAGTATGTGTATGGCAGTATTGCCCTATGTAACAACACTAAAAGCGGGTTTCGTTGATTAATTAAAAATTAAAGGTCCCTATAATTTATTTATGGTAAGGCCTAATTTACGCCGTTTAACTGCTCTCACTGCAATACCATCGATTCTCCAATTTTATCGCATTTTAACTGGCCCGGTTGTAGCTGAGCAAAAAGGTTTAGAAACAACACACCGCTCTTACTGTTAAGTAACGGTAAATAGAACTTCAGCAAAATAACATCGAATACCGCGACTAGACTAACATCTTATATCCTCAATAACAAAGCATGCTCTTTCGTAAATAACATACATACCTCTATCTATATATATGTATGCAATGATTGCGCAGTTTGCATACAACATTCTTGAAGTATTTCTGTTTCCTCACACTTGTGAAGGAGAAGATAAAAAAAACAAAATCACTGTGAATCTTCAGTTCAAAGAGGTCACATCCAACAGGTACTAGCCAGTGCGACAATCATGGTTCTAAATTTAAAAACAGGATATTCAATTAACTGCGAATGATGCACCGTAAACAGGGGCCAAAATAGGACACCCGCGCTCACTTTTATTTTGCGCTGAGTTTCAGTCGTGGTGTTGTGCTCTATAGAAAAAAAAAGTGCAAAAATAAAACCATGACATTGAAAAAGATTGAATCAAAAAGTCTAATTAGCAAAGGTGATATGCAAACTACTGTTATGTGTGTGCACTTGTGCTCGACTAATGTGCTTTGTTATATTTAGATCGCTGGTTGACTCGCTTGGTTTATAATATAACTCTGGTATTGTTTACGATTATCTTTACAATGCTTTTGTTTCAACGATGTTTCTGTGGTTAATCGGCTGATTATGCCGACTCGACTGTCAGTGATTTATGTAAAGTCCTGATTTATTCTGAAAACAATGCTGTTGAACGACATTGGCATTAAAGTTCGAGTCATCTCCTGTAAGATATGTGTGTCTGGTCTTGTGCGTGTTTGTGTGTTAAAGCCGTTTCTTATGTACGTTGAAGACCAGGAATCCGCTGATTAGCGTCATTTAAGCGCAATATTCTTTGATAATCTTCCACCTGGCTTAAAAATATTAATGAAAAAAGTGACTAACATACCTCAATATGACTTTGAACAGACAAGAACGAGCCGGGCCGGTTCTTGGGCGAAGGCGTTTCGTTCCGCGCGAAGCTGATCGGGGTGCTTGAGGTACCGGAGGCGCGGGGCGACAGGATGTGCCAAGAAGCCCTGGCTGACCTGAAGATGGCCATCCGAGCCGCTGGAGAGCATAAGCAGAGGATACAGGTCCACGTTGCTATTGATGGGCTGAGGCTGCGCGATGATAAGACTGGGGTAAGTAATTATGTATTCTACTTTATAAAAATCTTAAATTCATTTACTAATAGATAACGCACAGTCTATACCACTGGGCAGACCCAAAAGCATGTAATTTTTCACTAGAGTTCCTTTTATAACGAAAGTTGGCCCTAAAGATATTTTATTATTGATTCTCTAAACGGATTAAAAAGGGAATGAGAGATTGTGTGAAACTCCATTTCTGAAACTTATGTTCCTGTAAGGAACCCACTTACCGGATCAATCGGGGTTCAAACCAAACTAGGTTGTGGTCTGTTAGTTAAACATAGGTTATGCATATAATATACGAGCAAATACCTCCTGTTCAGTTTTAAATTGCCAACGAACGAACAGTGTCGACAATCCGAATGGCACTTAATTTTCTGCGATACGCATCGCGATTTCCCGGCTCGCCCTGCGCAAATATAATTGGGTTGTAGATACTTGTTCCTGTTTGAATGCGTACCTAGGTACTTATATCTCACTACTGAAAGGAAAGTTGAAATACGGAACCCTCATCCCATTAATGGGGCTCAGATTACACTGACGCAAACCGCTACAGATGCAGCTGAATACCAGTATTGTACTGAGCGACTGCCTATCTGACCTCCACTGCCCAGTTACTCGCTAATACGATACCCCTTGGGCAAATACTTCCAGGCTATTGACCTTCAGACTTCTGACTACTTGTAACGTCTGTCAAAGATTTACGAATCCAGCCTTTTTTTTTCCTCGATGTGGAAATCTTCTATGAATGTCTTCCGCCCTGGGGAGAGCGGAGGGGTCTGTCAGACTCGTACTGACTAAAACTACACCGGTGTTCCCGGTTACGAATCCAGCCTAGCCAACCAACTGCTTAACTCACTTTCCGAGGCTGGAAGGGGTCTCAGTACGTAATGAATGGGCACCAATCCACGTACCGGCCTCGACAAGCGTTGCTTAATCTTGAAGATCGACCCGTGTGGCTGTTATTATTAATATATATAACCACGAGCCCACGGTATACCAAAGGCAGTAATTATAGCGATCTATGCCCATTTTTTTTTGTCCCATGCCCTATTTAGATGTAACATGTCTGAAACACATGTGGCGCACAGGCTATTAAGGGAATAGGTCAAAAGGATATAAGTAGGACTCATCAGTGAACTAATAAAACAAATGCGAACAGTTATCCGCTTGCCATGTGTGGAAAAGAGAATTTAACTCAGTGCATATGGTGCCACTTATGCACCTACGTTTGCGGATGCATAATTATGATATCATCTTCGGGTTGAGATTACAAGTACTTACGTAATCTCGGTTCTGCAACTGTTTATACAAAAATAAACCAATATTGGTTCTCAAGTCTTATTGGTCAAAGTTCTAAATTCCGCTGTGTGTCAAAATCAAAACGTTTCCTTTTTCAAATAGACCGGTTAAGTACAGGCACTTTGTATTCGAATTGTCAAACAAAAACAAAACAACAAAATTGAGCTACAGCCCCAGCCATGAGGCATAATAACTGTGTAAAACCTGTGCTATAGTTCCGTAATATTAGACAGTAACATTTTGACCCAGCGTTATTCATTTATTTTGTATTGTTTACCAGGATTCCTTGTACCACCACCCTGTCCACAAGATATCGTTCATCGCGCAAGACATGACGGACTCCAGAGCCTTCGGGTACATATTCGGCTCGCCTGACACCGGCCACCGTTTCTTCGGCATCAAGACTGATAAAGCTGCTAGTCAAGTAAGAAAAACAAACTATCTTTCTTTATCGTGTGGTTATGCCTAACCTGGTGTCAGAGTTTTTATGCCGCCCATGGGCCTCTGACTTGGCATTACATGCCGCCGAGAAATATCTCTCAGGCATGCTGGTTTCCTCACGATGTTTTCCTTCACCGAAGCAAGTGATAATTTTACAATACGCACATGATTCCGAAAAGTCAGAGGTGCGTGCCTTGGGTTCGAACTCGAAACCTATGACTTGGCAGTCCAACGGTCACACAACTAGGCTATCACTGCTAAACAAACTATTGTTTTTATGCTACTCAACCTATTGATAAAAAAGACAATTTTTCCAGCATTCGGCTATTTTTAAAGCACAGCTTTTCATGGGCCTGGCAGGACCGCGACCGTATAATCGACTCGACATAGATACGATGTCGTTATCCAAAACTTTTAATGGGAGCCACTTTTACGGCGATATTGTTTTAACAACAAAGATAGTCTGAAGTAATTGCTATACAAACATATTCGGCTTTTATTCGGCTCATCCCGATCGGCACGGCTTTTTCCAGAACTTAATATTTTCGATTTAACCGTCCGGCTGTGCCTTTATCATGTCGAGCCTCACGTTTTGATTAATTAGGATGTTTAGAACTTACCACTTCCACGCCTACTTAAATTCAAGCATACTACAGCCAGAGACTTCAGTGAGTAAATAGCGCAAACCGGCAAACATAGTCTAGGGGACCCCAGACCGGTCTGGGGTCCCCATGTCCCTATGTCACTAGTTAGGACAGACTAACATTAACAGCCTGTCTAAAGTAGTGAATTGTTTAAAGGCGGTTATCACCAATGGGACTGAACACCATTATCACCTCTAAACTGCGTTCAAGAGCTGTCAGTATAAAGAGTATTGAATGACGCTTAACGAAGCTGAAAGGTATACGTTCTGCCCTTCATTGCGATATTTTTTTTTAGTAGACCATACTTGCGAACCTTCTAGTTAGGGAGATATGAAAGGTGGAAACTCCATGTTATTCACACTTTTTTTAAACCCAAATTTTAAACATAACTTTTCTTTAAATACCTCCATGACTCCTTCGCTGTATTATTCAATGCATCCATCAGGACAAAGTTTTGAGAGTGTTATATTGAGCGCTACCTTGATTTTCAGATAAAAAAAAATATTTTCCCAGCAAAAATTTTTGCGCTGACTAACACCTTGTATAGTTCTGTTTAAACCTTGTATAGTTACAATTGCTGTGAAATGTTGACACTGACAACTCCTGAACGCCGTTAAGATTTGCTGATCGCGTTCAGTTCATTGGTAAAATCCGCTCCGAGTTCATTAAAACCTGACGTGTCATCACGCCTTAAAAACTTTTCTGTTATAGGTAGTAATAGCGATGAGAGACTTATTCCAAGTAGTATTCGAGCTCAAGAAGAAGGAAGTGGAAATGGCGAAGCAGCAGCTGGAAGGCAAGACAGTCACTAGCAGCTTAGTCCGACACACGACTAACGCGTCCACTGAGACTAAAGCTAAGGTAATTATTGAAATCTACATATATATAAGGTCTATCTTTTCATACACGAAATATTTTAAGAGTAACTTCTATAAGTCGTACAGTCGCCATAGCAACGAAAAAATAAATTTTCGACTGAGTGTTTTTACGAAATTATTATAATTCTAAATTTTTTTGAGACATTTTACGTAAAATCTTTATTCCCTACCGCTTCAATGACCGTACGTAAATACTACGTAGTAATCTAGCGTAATGGATGTTTAAAAATAAGGAGCCAGTATTCAATTTGTGGGTCAAGTAATTTTAAATTATTTATTTTATAAAAATATATTTAGATAAAAAAACCATTGGCTTCGTTGTAGCCGTTAGATGATTATCTGAAAATATTTCGTGTATGATGTCCGTTATAGACTGAAATTATCCAACCGATGTGCCCCTGGTTTCATTAGAGAGGCAATAATGCGAAGATGGTATTAGACCACTAAAACAATGCATTAGGCACTATAGCGTAGTTGCACACGCCGGGTTTCCGCTAGTTGGAAATATATATTCATTGTATTATTTTATAGATTAAACTTTTAAAAGTGACGTTTGTATTTATAAAACAGCGTTTACACGATGGGAGATCCTCGACTCGAGTTGTCAATTTTCAAATGAAATGAAATCTTGACTTGTTTATATAGTTCGTACGATATTATATTATTTGTACCACGAAAGTCGAGAAAAGAGAAAACCCGGTTTTACCAAGACACCGAAACCGGGTTTCAATGCCCTAATTCCGAGTTGTCAAATCAACGTTCGAGAAATTCTATTTGCGAGTCTCTTATTAGATTCGATATTTTCTTTCTCAACAGAATGGAAACACTTAAGTGCGATAAATTGTCGATACTACCTTGTAAGTCGCGCATGATTCGACATTTCACTTCGCAAAAACGAGGTTTATGTGTATATTGTTAAGACGTCGTAAGCAGAACGTTTGAACCGCAACTTCGCTGCGTTTTGTGCAGCGAAATTAATGGTATAAAATATTTTCTCTATAATAAATAACGCTCTTTTGGCTACTCCGCTTTCATGAGGCCGCGGCCTTATTCCAGCATTCCAAAATGTTCAGGCTCCCCCAAAATATTCACACACATTAAGCCGAGTATTTAAAACTCATAAACATATTTGACGTTCCTTAGATTCTAAGCGGCTGTTTTGAAAACAATGCTGTTACCAAACGTATAGTAGCTGGTTTGTGTATATTTTGTAGGAAAATAACTAGACTTTTCTTGTGTTTGGAAACCGCTGATGCTAAATATAGCATACTTCACATTTCTTGGTGTGTTTGCGCACCACTTGTGTACTCCTGCGTACTTGCCTGAACTTCTTTGATGTGGGCAGTCGTGGCAGAAATTCGGTCGGGGGGTATTAATATTATTGGTGAATGTCGTTATGGCATTCAAGCTAGGCGTACTTTTGTGCAAATCATCGAATTCCTCTTCGAACACACCTACCTTCTTCAACTCAGCCTATCGTAGTCTGTGGACTGCGATAAATACATATGCTGGACATAGGCTTCTCCCAAGCTGCGCCTCAATATCCTGTTCTCCGACTTCTGCTTCCCGTTTGTCACAGCCAAGTTGTTCTAGCTTGTCGGTCCACCTACCTATCCTATCTACCTATCTTAACTCATCATCATCTGCCTAGCCTTTTCCCAACTATGATGGGGTCGGCTTCCAGTCTCACCAGATGCAGCTGAATATCAGTATTTTACATGGAGCGACTGCCTATCTAACCTCCACAGTCCAGTTACTACACATTTACTGGGTAATACGATACCCCTTGGTAAGACTGGTTGTCAGACTTTCGGGCCACTGACTACCGGCCCGACTAAATGACAGCCGGCACAAACGGCTTAATGTGTTTTCCGAGGCACGGAGGAAACTCGTATGTAAGATGTAATGGGTCAATGGTCACCCATCCACGGACCAACCTAGCCAAGCACGGCTTAACCTAAAGATCGACCCGAGTGGCTGTTATTTAGCCACGAGCTCCTCCTCCTACCTATTTCATCTGCTTACGCATAATGAAATTAAAAATACTATAACGTAACCATATCATCAATAAATCATTGTGTATTGACGCGCGATCGATTGTTGAATCGATTCGTCAAAACAACGAATAACTTTTTCAGTAAACAAGCAGTATTGCCCACTTCGCATAATGTGAATAGCAGGCAACGAATGATCGTGAACAATATGGAGACGTGGCTCCTAATACCGCCTTGGTCTGTGAAAATTAAGAAAAAGGTGCAGTGTTGATTTAGCAATATTTTGTATTTTCTGTGTGTGTTTTGACTCGTCTTCTCGTGGATGGAGCTTGGATTTAGGGGGACAAGCAAACAGTTCGGTGTTGTTCTCGATAGCATTGGTGGTGTTTTGGTATTTCAATAATGTTTTATAGGGCAGTGTGTGAGGAGGCCACGTTCTGTTGTGGGCATTTAAAATTCAAGTGTATGCGTACGGCTTTGACCGCTTGGAGTTCTGTAATTTTCTCACGGGATCGTGCTATGGATAAAACGTATTAAACCTAACATAAAAATCTTTTTATGTTAGGCTACGCTCGATCAATGTCATAATGCAAGAAAAGGATAGCAGTATAAGTTAGAACGTGAATAAAACCAAGATGAGCTAATAAGCTCTGTGTTTCAGGACTCAAATGACGTAACTGCCTAGATATTTATATAACAGTATTGATCTTATTTGATAGTAGGTTCTCTGAGCTTGGGCAGAGACGAGTAGGTACTTCACTGATTCGTATCCAGGCGGCATGCATTTAACTTTATTTCACCACTGTTTTAAAAACTGTGAAGATGTTTTTACCTGTGGAAATCCTCATGGACTTCCTCTGCCCCGGGGCGGAAGGAGGGGTCTGTCGTACTTACTGATTAAAACCACACGGTCTTCGTCAACTAACTTAACCTGACATTGATGCGGAGTTGGGGATCCCGTCACTCTGCCTTTGAACATTTTTTTTTTAATAAATACATCATTCTCACGCATGCACCTGACATGAATCCCAGTAGTGAAATAATATGGGCTATTTTTGTTTGAAAATAAGTTTTGCATCAGCAGTTCGGCTGTCGCCTACGCTAATCTTCAATTTATATCTTGAAACTAATTATCTAATGGTTGATAGACCTATGCTGAATCATTCATATCTAAAATTCTAAATAAGATTATTCTTCTTTTTGCTATCACATAGGGCTGAGTCTGGTTACGATAATATTGAAGTTAAGATTCTGTTTTCTCGACGACCGGTTAATATATTCTGAGCAGTCTGTGGTTTACAATCATGACCATTAATATGTGTACAAGTAGCAAATTTTGAAACTGTTTTTCTCCAACTTTATTGTACTGTATAAGTTTGTGTGGTTAGAAACATGGTATTTTTAGGACCCGTACTATTTTGAAATAGGTCTTAAAACCTTCAATCGTTATTCTATTCAGAAAATCGCTTTTGTATTTTCTTAATTGTAAACATATTATTTCCCTCGACTGTCTGTAGTAAAGGTCGCGGGATCGATGTTCGTGCTACGTAATTTATTTGTATGACCTACAGACTGTTTGTTTTGAGTCTGAGTCTGTAAATCTGCACTTAATGAGATTTATGTGATCATTTTGATGAATGCGCTATATCGCTTATTGACAGAAACATGCAGAGTAAGCCTTCGTTCACATGGCGTTCATCTGTACGTTACTTTGCCGTATAATTTTGGGATCACAGTGCAGTTCCATATTGCATTTAGTTTTTAACTGTATGCTCATTGGGTTATTCACGTATGGTCCCGATTTTTACTGTAAAATGTCGTGCAGAAGAGCGCCGTGTAAACGGCCGCTTACTAGCTTTTACCCGCAGCATCGCTTCTGCCGGGGACGGAAAATACTTTACGGGAACGTTCTACCTAGATGTTCTTCTTAGCGTGTCGGTGACAATCAAAATTGAGTCTGCCCAAAATTTGTCGACGAGTTTGCCACTTTCAGTAGCTTCCATCAGCTGCTGGGATGTTCAAGCAATAGGGCATAAGTACGGGATTAAAAATATGCTATGTTTTAACCCAGGTCATGGTCCACATGTTTTTCATATTAAATCAAAATCCATTTAGCCGTTGAGGAGTGAAAAGGTACAAAACGATAAGCTTGGATGAAACATTATAATTTAGAAAATAAATAAACTGGAATAAAAATACTTATTTATACGAACTAATTTAACTTAACTGCGGTTCTGTTCGCAAATAACATTAGATAATAAATTGTATTTGTAATTTGCCATGACAAATTCGCGAAGCTATCTTTAGTCAGTGCATTAATATTCACCGACTGTAATTTTTATAACTCACGCGATTTGTTTAAAACCTTCGATATCATGCAATCTGAGATTGGGCATTTAACTGGTAGATCGATACTGGATAATCTCAAACCTGTTTAGTGTATTTCAATTTGCAGTTAAATTGACTACAGCCTGTAAAGACTTTGGCAAGTTGATTTAATTTTGAAATGTTGGAAAATTCCCACCGTTTATTTTTTCAGAGTTAAGTAAACGATTCTTTGATTGTTCCGAGGATACACTGCATGTGTCAGTTCCTTGCTCGAAGACATCTTCTTTGCGGTCGTGCAGCTTACAAACCCGCAGGGCTGGGAGATCTAGCATGAAACAACCATAATTTCTGCGATCAAGAAGATCATTTGTGATCGCCTAAACTATACTTCTTTGCGAATACGTAAACATAAACAAATATGTCAATCGCAAATACATTTATATTTTACATTTTCCCCTATTTATATACATTACGCAGTCATTAATATAGTCATACCTTACGGTATTACAATCCCTTTAGCATTCTACCATAACCACAACCCAAGCCTTGAGATTGATGACAATTAACAAGAATCATCAGCACCATATAACAAAGTTATCATTAATTAACATTCACGAGACAAAAGCTTATCTTCTATTATCATCCCACAAAGTCCTTCCTTGATACGCAGAATAAAACAAAAGGCGAACACCCTGTTATCGCTCTATGTAGTAATTTCTTTGTATCCGACACATTCAACGTTGTATCCTTAGGTCATGGTCGATTTATCATATCCGTTGCAGAATATTGTTGTGTAAGATACCAACAACCGCCCTCGGCCTTGTGTGATATCCTCTTTTAAATATGTTTATTTATTTACTAGCGACCCGCCCCGGCTTCGCACGGGTGCAATTTACTAAAGAAAAGAATGGGTGCAACAATTCTCTTCGCAAAAAAAAAATAACGATTAACATCTCTTTTCCAATGGATTATTAAAATATTTCTGCTATAATAAACTTTAATACCTAATTAATAATCTCAAATTCTTCTCTCATACAAACCTTCTCCTGGCATTTACGAACACAACAAAAAATCCGCCAAATCGGACAAGCCGTGCTCAAGTGGTGATCCTTCACACAGGCGGCAATTCATTTTTACTTAAACATATTTTAAGATTTTTGCTCACAAAAAATATACAAAAAGGCGGACTTTAGTGCCTTAGGCATTCTCTATCAGTCCACCAAGGGTACTGGAGATATAACATGACAGTTGATTATTTTGTGAGAAAATGAAAAAATATCTTTTCTTTATTTTATTGTGACTTGTCGCACTCGACTCGTGGCAGCGCAAACTTGCTTCATTAGAAAACTTTTCGAGAAAACAAAGGAATTTCTCTTTGTAACGTAAAGAAACATGGTTTTGTTACAAAATAATGATAAACCTTCATAACTTGACCCCGAGTTTTGTGTTGTGTCTTATTACATCACGCGAGAGGGTCCACCCCGCAAGGTATACATGAGAACCTTGTTATAAGAGGAGAGCCTATTTAGTTTAGTTAGAAAATAAAGTTGGCTCGCATCCAAATGAATTGATTCCAATTTGAAATCAATACAAGATCAGAAGATTAGATCAAAGTTCCATTAAAAATGGAGACAACCCCATTCATAGGAAAATATATTATAATACTTCGTGTAGAAGCTCCTGTTCCGAAAGCTTTTAAAATCGCAGTTATGTTATGATTGCCTCGTCGGTGAAGTGGTCTTAATCGCGACTGCTGAGTATGAGGTACAGGGTTGGATGCCCAGGTCGGGCATATTGTTATTGGGTTTTCCATCAGGAATTTCTCAGTAGCAGCCATGGAGTCTGGATTTGTGTCCGTTTGATTTCTATAGGCTCGCCCCCGATTACATGGGACTTAAACATAACTGGCGAAATGTGGGGGTACTGTTAGGTACACCTCTGCCTAACCCCTTCGGGGATTACAGGCGTGATGTTATGTTATGTAGTTATGTTATGAGACTTTTTGTTATTTCAAAATCATCCCGAATACGATCCCCACTGGTTGGTGGGACGTATTTATCCTGTGGTTCGATGAAAACAACTTCGAGCGTGTTCGAAATCGCGTATTAGACTACAGTTTTAAGGCGACACGGTACGCCCAATTTAATTTCAATAAGAGCTGTGTTAAAATTTTAGTGTACAATAAAGTATATTCTATCTACACGAACTATAATTCCTTTTCCCATACCACGCCCCACTATAGGAACAGAACTACTTTACAAAGGCAGACAATAATTTCAAAGGCAGTATCGTAATCTTCCTCAGAATATCACGTCGGGTGCCGAGACCAGTACATCCACATCGAAGGTCGTGGATGTTGGGGCGGAGGGGGGTGTGGCTGAGCTGGTGGATTTGGAACAGGAGCTCAGTTCCCTTAGGAGAGGACTGACCCAGGTTGAGGGTCTGACTCCTTCTAATGACCCATTTGGAGACTCCTTCACGGCTTTGCCTTCGCAGGTAAACTTGGGAATAACAAGCGGATTTACCAATGACACTGAACGCGATTCATTTAGGGTTTCATTACGTTATTTAATTTATCTTCTTTAAAATTAAAACTACTTCAAAATGGTCCTGTAACGAACACTCAATTACAGGTAACCACAGTTTATCTGAACGGCGTTCGCGAGCTGTCAGCGTCAATATTTCACATCTTGATTAAACACTGACAGCTGCCAAAATGCAGTCAGTATTTTACGCTCTGTAAATAAGGGTATTAAATATGGCCAGTTAAATTAAACTACGAAAACATATTACATGGCACATAAACATAACTGGCGAATGTAGATAATATACTATTAGGTAGACCTCTGCCTAACCTTTAGGGGATTGCAGGCGTGATGTTGTTATGCTATGTTTTAAAAAGTTGTGTTTTGTTATAAAAACTTAGTCTTAATAAAATTATCGGCTTAATTATGTACGTCCTGACAGCTGTCATTTTAATCAAGTTATATTTTAAGAACTATAGTAAATATATGGCAGTTACAGCTCTTGAACGTGGTTTAGACGTGCTGATCGCGTTCAATTTTATTGGTGATATTCGCCATTGAATTTTAACTATAGGCACGTATTTGGTAGTAAATGTCCACAGCTGAACTTGGCTTTTCCCTTGAATCTTAGGTCTAGACAACGATTTTGGCATTACGCCATGATTAAAATTATCATATTTTCTTTACTATAAAACTTTTATTACTTGACTTGACTTTTACACAATCACAATAGGTGATATATAAAGTCAGATTCATATATCATTTTCATATTCCATCTTTTCCTTGGAAACTAATATTACTTGGAGCCACTAATAGACCACTACTGCGTGGCTTTTAATCTAACATCTCTCTCTTTTAATTCCAGAAAGGTCTCCTCCCCCCGCCCCCGGCAGGCGCGGCGTCGCGCGGGCGCAGCACCCCCGCGGCGCCGGCCTCCTCCCGCGGCGTGTTCAGCCCGGGCAAGGCGGCGCCCGCGCTGCCCTTCGACCTGGCTACCGTAACTGCCGAGTTCGAACCGACGCCCGCACTAGTTGACAATCTCAACGACACACCGGTTAGTAGAACATGCTTTGGAGATTATTTTAAAATGGTGGAAATGGAAATATGAAAAGTATGGAAGTGAAACTGGGCGTTTGTTGCGTCACGAATACAGGCTGATTGGAGTTATATGATGGCCTATTGGGATACGATATGTTACAAGTAATGCTCGCATCTATTTGGGTTTTATATAGTCGAGGTCGTAATCACTCTGCATTTCTGACAATAATTCCCAGTATGATGAATTGATGACATTACGCTTAGGTTGAAATATGTAACTGATTGACCGGAATGTCATTCAATCTTAGGGTTGCAAAACAATTACGAGATCGATTACACAATCATGATATATCTATCTATCGATCGGTAGTGTTATAATGCGTTCTGTGTAAGCGTTTCGTTTCCATACTTCCATATTTCATTTTCTACAACCCCTCTAGTTATTAGAACCGTTTATAAACGTTTTATAACTATATGTCCTTGTCATTTGCATGTCAATGAATGAGATGCCAAAAAAATGTTACCCACACCAATTTATTTATAAGACGTTTGTAAGGAAAAGATATTTCAATACAGTTGGTTCGTTTTTGCTGGGTAATCATAAAATGTAAAATGAGCCCATGATAGCTGGCAATACTTGGTGGTAGGGAAACCGACGCGAAACGGTAACCACGTATTCAGTACAACATTCTGAACCCCACACCCAGGAAACAGCTGTTTTTTTTTTGTTTTTTGACATACCAATGAATTAAGTACTTCATCAGTGATTAAAAAAAAAACAGCTATTTTAGTTTTTAAACTGACATGTTCACTAACATAAACACTAGAAAAGATCAGCAAAAAAAAAAACAGTCCGCCGGTTAGCCAGCCTGCCAGATCAGCTAGTACTAAAAACAGCTGTTTCTCACAAAAGTGTTTTTTTATTTTATTTCCGATGAATTATTTCGATGTGGGAAGGTTCAGAATGATGTACGTGAACACGTGGTAACCGTTAATTGTGCGTTGGTGTCTCTTCCACCTTTTATAATAATTATCAAAATGAATCGGCGATTAATAATGAAAAACTGTATGGAGTAAATAGTTAATAGGGAAACAAAAGTGGCGTCACTTACGTACTTATTATGTCTTTTTAACAGACTTCAAAAATGGGAGGAGGTTCTTAATTCGTTTTAATTTTTGTTGTGTTTGTTAACTCATATCTTCGTCATTTATGAACCGATTTGAAAAATTCTTCTTTTGTCTGAAAGGATAAATACTTCCCGATTGGTCCCATAGAATTTTTATCAGAATCGGTTAAACTCAATCTCAAAGCATTTAATTCAATTAGACCATTACAGGCACTTTTTAATGTTAAAACACAAAAAAATAAACTAAGCTACAGTCCCAGTCACAGGGCATAATAACTTGTGAAAGTACTGTAGTAGTAGTTAATAGTTTGGTTTTTAAATATCTGGTAAAAATATGTTATCCAAGTAAAAACAATTGCAAAATTGATAGTTGACAAGGCTTTGTGTGTGATACGATAACTAAAAAGGGTAAAATAAAAACTTCTATGCAAAAAAAATAAAAGTCGGTGGCAAAAAAGTCTATGAAACAAACAATAGTCACCGACTTCCGAAAGTAAAGTTATTTTCAATTTTTTTGTTTTTTTTTGGAAGTCGGTTATTTTTTTTTAAATTCTGTTACGTTTATGTTGTGATATTTTATTATTTTACAGAACACGCCAATTAAATAAATGTACTTATTTAATATTATGTACGATAGTGGTACCATTTGTGACCAACTTATTTACCCTATTATTGGAACGATTTTTGTTAAAACTATACAAAGTATAAATTAAATTAGTTAGCGACAGAAGTTTTGCTAGCTAATTTTATTTAATCTTATGTATAACCAATACTAGATAGTCATTGTGTATTGATGTTTTTCTCGATCTCAAGTGGCTTTAGAATGTTAACTACTTGAGGTCGCGAACGATGTATAATTGCATATGTATTGTCTCACCACACGCTGTTAATAAGCCCTTTATTCAAAGAAGTTAATGAACTATTATCATTATTTGTTTGTCTTGTCAAAATTTTGCCGAAAATCGCGTAGTGGTGGAACGCATGATAAAGCATACAAATAATCTTATACTCTGTATGGTGTAAGGGACATTAACGCTCATACTAATGCCACGTATTCGTCTTGATGCTAGACCCCCCAGTCTAGAAACCTTTCGTCAGTCTAAGAAAAAAAAACTGTTACTCACATTTTGACCGTGTAGGCATTGCACGAATGAAACAGCTGATTTTCTTTTTAGAAACGGAAGCAAAAATTCTACACCGGGGGTTCTACAATCATACGATATGAATTCATCTATTCTAGTTACTATAAATTCGAGTAGACAGTTTGCGCGTCATTGTCCGTTGCACTCTATGCGGGGTGGAAGGGACTCCGACGCAAAAACAGTTACCACATACACAGTGATGTACAGAGTATGTGGTAACCGTTTTCGCGTCGGACATAGAAATTTTTCATTGCTGTTTTTTTATATTACGGATGAAAAATGTCGGTGTGGTCAGTGTTTCTTCCACCCTATATTTATATAAACTGATATTAATAAATATGCGTAAATATATCTTAATTTATGTTTTAAAACGGCCGTTTGGACAGATGTAATACTTATTTATCAATTACAGTTTTTCTTGTAGTTGTGTACTTATTTTGGCAACGCTGTGTACTTTATGTTAATGTTATGTGTAAGTGAATATATACTGTTTTAGTACCCTATAGTGCATGATCTATCTGTCTATGGTATTGCTTGAAAATTACTGGCGTGGAATGTTATTGCGATAATCTACTTTAATACATAGAGAAAAGAGATTAGTATATCTTAGTTGACCATTTACCTTAATAAAAGTGACCAAAATAAATGGCCACAAAAATTATTTGTCTCTATTTCTGATTCTGGCACTTCACTTGGCGTGTTTATGAAAATATTCGCCTAATTTGGCTAATTCACAGTAAACTTTGTTGCAAAAGCCGTAGGGTATATTTTGTGTTACCAAAGTAACGCGAATATTTGAACTAATATGCCAAGCTGGCTTAAGAATCAGGAAGTTTGGCGGTAAATAAATCCCGTAATATTCCGTTAACTCATTCGCAATAACATTACAGTGTCAGTAGTAGCTCCCTGTGCTGTAACGTCTGGTCTGTGTGCTATAAGACTGAATTATGTGGACGTGACGCTTAACTTTACTGTACCGAGAACCGTTACCCGAGCATGACGCTACCTCGCGACGCGCAGTATCACTGTGATACCTCTAAGCTAAACGAACTGCCCCGCACGACTCAATCTCGCCCGGTTTACGTTACGCACTCCGAACGCACAATCTACGGTTATGTGTTTAGACGCACGCTTTCATCATTGTAGAACGAACCTTTTTTGTTTATTGAAAAAAAAAAATTGTATAATAAAATCTCTGGGTTACTTGCATCGACAACGATCAAGTAATTCTTGCTCTCTTCAAGTTTGTATGCGCTCCACGTCTACATATACTTAGTGTTATGGTGACTGGCTGTGTTACAGGTTTGCCAGGCCGGCGCGTCCACGACGCAGTCGCTCAGTTACGACGTATTCACGGAACTAGACCCCCTCGGCACCGGCCGGAGTAAACCTTACGTTGACAAAAAACTCTTCTTTCAGGAGCTCAAAAATCCGCCAAAGAAAGTGCTCAAAGACCTCGTGTCCACACAGAGTCTAATATCAGACATATTGCCGGTCACCACAGACACTAAGATAGAGCATTACGGGCCGGCGACGACGATGACGTCACTCTCGCGGCACTCGGGCGGGTCCGTAGCGATCGTCAAGCCGACGCAGAGCGCACTGTTCACGGGGAACTTTTTCTCCTCGGACCCGTTCGCAGAGACGGATCCTTTCGATAACACTGATCCGTTTTCGGATTCGTTTAAGGACGATCCGTTTACGAGTATGCAGGAGTTCCCTAAGTCGAGTGTATTGCGAGTGGATGAGCTTAAGAGCAAACTGAGCAGGGAAGCGCCGGTGGAGAAGACTGAGCCTGTGGAGAATGGGAAGGCCGTGTTCAACGGACCGCTGCAGGTCAGCCTGCCGCCGGAGCCCGCGCCCAAGTCGCCGCGGCTGCAGAGACAGGTAATTTCTTTAAATACCTAATCAATTGTATTTGTTAATTGCTCCTTCCATGCTCTTATCCAACATTCCCCGCTTGTTAATTATGTCGCTGTAAGAGCAACTATTCAAAAATAACTATGCCCGTGTCTTTATAAAAGCGTTTCACGTCTGACAAGTTCATTTTGTTCAGTGAACCTGAACGCCAAGTCGCGCCGAAAGTGTCCTTTTGTCCAAACAAATAAGTGACAAGACGCGATGATCGCGTATTCGCGCTACCGACCGCTTTGTTTAAGCTGTGTGGCGCGCTTTTACATTTTGACGAGCACGTCTCATAAGCCTTCAATAAAACAAAAGCACCACGACTCCTCATGACGAGGACCAACCATAACCTTTGATCCACAGAACACGTCAGGCAGCACAGTCCGGCAGCGGCCGCAAGCGCACAAGCTGAGCGCGGAGGGCGCGTCGCCGCCGCCGCCGCTGCCGCCCAAGAAGGTCGGCGAGCTGCCCGCCGCGCGCCCCCCGCCCCGCCCGCCGCACGACCACGACGATGATGACGTGGGCCCGCCGCTGCCCAAGCCGGCGATGAGAAGGGAACCTTTGGTAAGTTGTGTTGATTTGGATTATGTTGCTGCCAACCTAAAGTTCCTTGTATTTCATATTTGAAACGATTACCAATGTTTTGGCATGTGATAATTAAACTACGCATCTGTATCCGGCATTTATTTCTGACATTTACACTTCGTGAAAGAAAAAGGGTCACAAAAATCTGCTTTTGAGGTATTAACAAAGAGGTTCCGACATTTTTGTATGGGACCTAGTATACCTATACCGTCCGCCATTTCGAAAACTCGTTTTGGCGGCCAGTGACGAAACAAGTGTCGATAGAGTAAGTGATTGCAAACATAAATTATTCAGTGATGAATCTCGTAAGTGATATACTTTAGGAGATATTTGAGTTCGAAAACGTGAAAAAATATTTTTTATTTTATTTTATTTAGTTTTTCACAAATGATGCGATGCCCCGCCGCCGCAGCGAGCATCCCTGTGCCGCCATAGTACAGTTTGATATAAGTGGGGAAAATTTGTTATTGCGACCGAGGCGAAATACACACACGAGCCGCGGGCGAGGGTGTTTTGGAGCCGAGAACTGCAGTAACAAATGTCCACGTGTATCAAACGACGTTTTTCAATTCACTTTTAGTTTTTTGGTTTTAGTTTTTAGTTCAAATTAGTTCAAAGTCCAAATTGATTCAATGGAATAGAAAAAAATATATATATATGACGGCGTAAGCGATGGCTGAGCGATAGCGCCGTTGTCATTAGGGTTCGGTGGTACCAGGTTCATGATGAAATGTTAAAATAATAGTTTCGGTTTCGGTACACAAAAATCACAGTTTATTATTTAACACAAATTTACATTAAGAGCGTTTACGCCGTCCATGCGCTGTTTGACTCCAAAACAGTACTTTTCAAACCCTTTAATACCATCAACCCTTTATTTTACAAAAATGATAATTACTAATAACTTTAGGAAATTTCGTTGTCTCAATAGTTGGGGAGAAAAATATTTCAATTAATAGAGTATTGGTAAATTGTATCAAGATAACTCAACAGAGGTTTTCTTAATTTCCCTTTTAGCGTCAGTTTCGACGCTCTAATTATAGGAAACCACTGGCAAACCTAATTAGATATTTTTTTTTTTTACCTATTGCTAAGATCCTAAGGAATATAGTTGGAGAAGAAATTTTTTTGATTTAGGTTTCTTTATATAAGAAATTAAAGTTCAAACAATGTGAAATATTAAGGAATTAAAATGATTTTTTCACCGATATATCTTACTTGATTTAATATAATAATAGCATAATATAATAGAAGAACATATGCTTTAAAACATCCAATTTAAAATTTCAAATAATTTACAGTGATTATTTTTCTATAAATATTATAGATATACTATAAATCACTGCGCGCGAGCAATTTCAAATCAGACCGCCGCGAGGCTTTCTAGAGAGAGGACATGTCGCTCGGCGCTCTGCCTGACCCGAGTTGACCTTAGTCGTACTTGGAAGGATAGCGGACGTTTATAGTGTGATTAAAAAATCTTGGTACTTTGATGATTAAATTTTTTTATTATTATTTTTGATGACTGACAATATTTTTAGTGACAACCAATATCTACCCAATTTTTTTACATACGAATTTTATTTATTAAAACTTTTACTTATTTTTTTGTAAATAAGAACATAAATTGTTTTTAAAGTTAACGCCAACCTATTGTATTTCCCTCATAAGAGGTGTCACTAAGAGGAACATCGCGTCAGGTTAAAATATAATATAAAATAAACGTAAGTAAATCCGTATAAAGTGATTTATTTGAATAGAATAAGAAATATTTATTAATCAGTCACAAATCAATAATAATTAACGAAGTTCGGTTTCTTTCTAAAGTTTAGATCAACAAATTCATGTTTGAATAACTAAAAAACGCCTTTAATATTAATCATAATTTTAGCTATACTTGCAATATATTATTGAATACTTATTTTATGCACTCGTACTTTAGTAATCCGTGTACGTTCAAATTCAAATTCAAATTAAATTTTACTACAACAATTGCACTCGAACGGATCATAGTGGGTTAGTTTGACTATAGCACGCGAGAGCGCGCCAGCGCTATACACACAGGCACGCGCGCTTCTGTGTGTGTAAAAAATGCATTGAATTACCTAAACTTGATTTCGCGCGATAGACGTAAACGCTCTTAAATAACACTAACAAATAATCTCCACAAAAATGGGCAAACCGACAGTTTCGTTCTGAAGGAGTGACTTGGTTGGAGTTCCGAGCAAAAGTGATCTCGGCACAATCCCCACTCTACAAAACGACTCTGTCCACGTGCCGCCATTAAAACAACATCTGACGTCACGGCGTTTACCCCTACTACAATGGTCAAATCAGCAACTTGATGTTTAAAAGTTATCGCTTTCTCCGACATATATAAATGCGTGTGTGGGCGAGCCGCCTCACCGTGTGGAACTTATATTTCCGCACTATAGTGCGGAAATATAAGAAGACAACCACGAGGGTGAAATCCATAGCATGTTGAACCTAATCGTTATGCGATAAGAGCCAGTTTTCGAGGAAGTGTATTGAAAAAATGTTTGACGTTATTGTTGTTTTGTTGCGTTGTGTTTGTTGTACTTAAGTTGTTTTTGTTAGGTTTGTTTATTGTTGTATTACCGGGTCAAGTAACACCACCGGTCCACCAGGATCTCCGTGCTTGTTTTGTGGAATCAGTACGGCCACCCGAAGGGGAGGACGCCGTTCCAGACCGTAGCTATGAAAAAAAAAATGACAACTAACATAACGCAACAAAAACAACAATAATACTCTCGTGAGGAAATACGAATGACAAACGTCAAACATTTGGCGTAACAGGGCTGCGCGCTGCGGCGCCGGCGCACCGCATCATTTGTGAAGAGCCATAATAATGTGTGGTGTTCCTTTACAAGTACTTATCTCGTTCGAGTATTTGCCTCGCAAGGTAGTTTGGCCTATCTAACCCCGGCCGAGCATTTTAATCAGATTTTCAGAGAATCTGATACCTTGTCAGGCAACCTGAATTTTGTCTATATTTACCAGAAACTTACGTAGAAAAAATAAATGTTGTCCAGGCGGACCGCAGCATGAAGCCCCGCCTATCTTCAGCGGCAACCAATAGCAGCGAGGACGAGTACCTGACGCCCGCCCCGCCCCCCCTCCCCACCGCGCGGCGCTTCGACATCACGCTCAGCCAGCTGCTCACCTGCACCATGGACGAGCTGGCGCACAGGTAACCAGTGCCACAGGTACCAACTGGTACCAACTAGTCGCCCCCAAAATCCGATAAACCTAATATATCGAATCTTACGAAAATATCAACGCCACAGGCAACCCCACAGCATGACTAATTAGTTAAATTTGCAGGATTCAGGTTAACTGAACTCAGTAGAGTGCTCCTTGCACGATGCATAATATTAATTTAGATTTTAAAAACATCCAAACTATCCATATGTTTCTTCCAGATTACGAGTTCCCACCGCAACGCTGTCCTCTATGACTCTACCTCAACTAACCGATTACCTCAGATCGTATTTAGCAGCTGATAACGATAGAGCGGTAAGTAATCTTTTTACTTTCATAAAACAGTATCTAATTCTACATGTTATCCCGAAATAAGGCAATTATAAACAAAACCAGTTACAATGCATGGATCTCACTATAAACGATCAGTTAAAAAATAGTTGCCCTAATCACTTTGTGAACGCATTTGGTTAAAAGTAAGGCAAGCAAACTAACCAAACCAAACCGAAACCACCAAACTGCCAAACTGTATAAATGGATGCAGATGCCCCACAAACGATGGGACACTTGATATCGTGTCCTGTCTGTCCTGTTGTTTGCACATCACAGGAGCTGATGGACGCTACTGAAAGTGCCAAACTCGTCGACAAATATTGGGCTGACTCCATTTAAATTGTCATCGATACGCTAAGAAGAGACTAACCAAAAACCTTAAGATTAAATAGTAGGTTTACCGAGCCAAGCTTTTGGGCTTGAATGAAGATACCGCCACTGCCTTATGGCTGAAATGATCCCTCAGTTTTATGTCAACTACTACAAATATACTTGACATTTACTTGCAATTCCAGCATATACACGTAGAACCAGTAAAAAAAACCGAAAAGGAAAAACCCTTACCAGCGGTCACAGTAACATCAGGGTTATCAACCCCAAGAACTATACTCGAAAAACCAGAGAAAATAAACACACAACTGCCGCAACAGAACGACTTCAAACCGCAATTCGAAGACAACTTCACACCGCCCGCAGAAATTAGCGACTCTTTTGTTGCTAACTTCGATGATTTCGACAAAAAAGCGAACCCTTCGTACGACAGATACGCAGCTTTTAGAGAAATACAAGAAGAGGAGCTAAAAGCGAAGTCTCTTTTAGACCCTATTGACGCTTTAGAATCTGAGCCTAAACAGGATTCAGACGAAAAAGAATTGACAGCTATAGACAATTTGATAAGAGCGAATCAGGAGCGAGAGGTTGAAAATAAAGAGACAGCGCGTAGTCCTTTGAAAACTTTGGATGAATTGACGTTGGATTCTTTCAATATGTTTAGGAATTCTGTGAGTCCTAAGCCGTCGCAGATTGATGCGAAGATCGAGGATATCAAGTCTGTGATGAAGACGTTACAGATTGAGAAGTCTAGAAGGAGTGTGTCGCCGCGGGATAATGGACATGTTGATGTTAAACATGAGGATACTAATGATAGGTATGTAGACTGATTTTCTTTTTTTTTGTTTCGATTTTTTCGGTATTGATTCTATATACTTTTCTTCTCTCATCTCATCGCTAAAAGTCACTAACACTCTTTGTTTAACATTATAATCTGGATCTATTCAAGTTCGAGTGAATCGGTTTCTTCTAGGCGCGCGTGCTCCACCCTAGGCCGCATCATCGCTTCACATCAGGCGAGTTGCGACCAAACGCAAGCCTAAAAAATAATGCTAACTTGATATATTTTCCAATCCTTTGGAATTTTTTACGACTCATTCATACCTTTGAGCTCCAGTTAGTGTAGAAGGAATTCTGGCAATACGGTCTACATAGACGCTGGTTCGTTTCTTATTTAGACACAACCTAATATCACGCCTGAAATCCCCGAATGGTTAGACCGAGGTGTACCTAATAGTACACCCACATAATAGCGGGCGAGCCTGTTGCCAACAGTTAGGCACAAGTACAGGCTCCGTGACTGCTACTGAGAAACTCTCTGCCCTTATTTCTTTGCTCTTGCACTACTACCGCATCATCAATACGAGCAGAACCGTATAATCCTTATCCTTATTTTATTGCCTTTTTTGTTTCTTTTTAATTAATATACTTCAATTGAATTTACTTCAATTGCAGCATCGTTTCCAATCCTTCCAGGTACGCAGCCCTACGCGAAATCACAATAACAGAACCACCACAAGACGAATTCGAGTCTTTACCACCAGAGCTCCCCAAAGAACGAAAGAGATCCGACGAGAAATCGGACGGATTCGATAATTCTGACTTTTTCGACTGTATTGACAATAGCTCCCTCTCTTTTACCCATGTAGAAGATGCGTTTAGAAAGAGTCCTATAGTGAAGGAGAGAGAGAGGGAGAGGGAAGATGTGAAGAAGGCTGAAAAGAAGGAGGCGCCTATTGTGGAGATTGTGCCGTTGCCTGTGAGGGACCTCGCGCCGCCTACGAGACTGTCGACAGGGTCTATTAGTGATGTTGTTAGTGGATCGTCGCCTGATACTAAAGGTATGTTTTTGGAGAATTATTTTATTATTTTATATTGGTATTTTGAAAATGATTACATATAAATGATGCTTATATGGACACTTTTGATAACTTTGCTTTTCTATTAAAAAAAAATTAACCGCGTATGATGAAGCTTTTCAACTTTAGTTCGTTTGGGAGATGTTGACCGTATGTAACATGTTTATAATGATGGTGTGTTAAATATGCTTTTAGTGAAGATTTTGATGTGTTTATGGTGTAGGTGTTTCAGTATTACTGTTTTATTTGATGTTTTAGATGTGTGTAAGGTGTGGGTACTTTTATTTTGTGTTTCTTTTGTTTTTATCATTTGCTTAGTATGTTTAAAATATTTCAAATGTACTTATGTATTATTATTACCTGTATTCAAGTTAATGTACGTTGTTTTAAAATTGTTTTTTTTTTAATTTGCGTGCTATTATTACGGCGGAATGAGTTCTGCTCTAAAACATTTTATAACATTTTGTATTTACCTATTTTATGCAAATAAATATACTTGTTAATTTTGCTAATAAATCTGACCGTGATCAGCACGTCGAACCACTTTCAAGAGTTGCCAGCGTCAATAATCCCTAACAATGGTGACACTGACAGCTTTTGAACGCAGTTTAGATAAGCTATTCGTGTTTATTGGTAAAATCCGAATGATGAATGTTTACAAAAGTAAATTTGGTTAATAAATCTATCGAGTCTCAACTGTTGCTGTTACAATTTCATGCCTTTTCAGTCGCAACACTATCTAATAAATATTTTTCAATACACTTCCTCGAAAATTGGCTCTTATCGCACTACGATTAGGTTCAACATGCTATGGATGTCACCCTCGCGGTGGTCTTCTTATATCCCCGCACTATAGTGCGGAAATAAATATTCCACACGTGGTGAGGCGGCTTGCCCACACACGCATTTTTATTTTTCATTTTTTTTTCTATTCCATTGTATAAATTTGGACTTTGAACAAATTTGGACTAAAAACTGAAATCAAAAAACGAAAAGTGTATTGAAAAACGTCGTTTGATACAGTTCTCGGCTCCATAACACCCTCGCCTGCGGCTCGTGTGTGTATTTCGCCTCGGCCGCAATAACAAGCTTTCCCCAGTTATATCAAACTGTAGTGTTGCACGTTCCAGAGAAGCTAGGCGGCGTGGTAGCGGGCGGGGTGGCGAGCGCGGGCGCGCTGGGTGGGCGCTGGGCGGCGCTGGGCGCGGCGCGCGCCTCGGCCGGCTCGTCCGACTCGCGCGACTCCGAGCCGCGCGTGCGTCTGCGCCGCGCGCGCCACCATGACCCGCCCCGAGGTCAGTTCACACTCCAACCCAACCCAACCATGCCAACCCAACCACCACGGCACGAGAACAACTCAAGCTCCTGTCGAAGGCGCCTTTTGGTACAGCACGAGTATATTGCTTATCCTACGTTGGCAATTTAGTAACATTGCCTGAGCGACCGAGCTTCGCTCGAGTGAAAATATTGAGAAAACGAAATTTCCCAGATATGAAGCCTAGCTAAATCAATTTTTCGCCCTCCGTAAACACGCATATTGAAATTTTCATCACAATCGTTAGAGCCGTTTTCGAGAACGTGATTACAAATATTGCTCATTTAATAGCATAAGATAAATTTAAACACAAACAACAAAAAATCACAAACTATACTAACTATCTCACTAGATTATGCATGTAGACAAATGTGTATTTTAGGAAAAACAACTTTAATACGGACAGACAAAGTGAAAGTTACGCTACAGCTTCAAAAAGTTATGCTTTTTTCAAAACTACTAGTCGAACTAAAAATCACTATCTTCCACAACGCACACATTTGTAAGACTAATTATCAACTTTCCGTCTTAAATGATGTTACCGAAGGTGTCTGAAAAACTGACATATTATTTTACCAAGTTTGATAACTATTCCAGTACAAACATCATCATCTTCGCGCGACGTATCTCCGTGGGAAGAAGAACTGCCGCCTGTGGCTCGACTGCAGCGACCGCCGTCACATAGAGAAAGAGATTCAAGGTTAGCATTTCATTACGACAATATTTTGCAAAGGGTCGATCAGAGAATCATTAGCATGCCATACAATGCATCCAAACCCATAGACACTCACTTTTATACGTATAGGTTTGGGTGCATGGCATACTAATTATTATTGCTTTTCCTGCCTGTGTATATTTTTGCATGGATCTTTTTCGCGGAATTAAAACTAAATATTTTGCATAACATTAATATTTAGATTCCGGCTGCTACTACGACTACGAAATTCGTAATGAAATTACTAAAATACTTTGCGGATTAAACACAGCCCTATAAGTAGCAGTCGCGCTTGACACTAAATAAATAAATAAATACGCTGGATATTACACACAGCGCCATCTAGTGCCACACTAAGCAATGACCATATAAACATCCATGACTCGGAAACAAATGTCCATGCTTATCACACAAACACTTGCTCCTACCGGGATTCGGACCCGGAACCCTATGAACGTAAGGCAGCCTCACTACCGCTGCGCCATTCGGGTCGTCCACACTAGATTAACGGGGCAGTATTGGTCCTTACATAAGAAATTGGCGTGTTTTTCTTTTCAATTTTTAAGTCTCATACGTGTGAGGAAAGTTTTGAGTATGAATGTGGATGGGCATAAGAGTAGAGCAAGACCAAAGAAACGATGGATGGACTGTGTGAAGGATGATGTGGCTAAAAAAGAGGTGACTGATGACATGCCGAGTAATAGAGAAGTATGGAAGAAGACATGCTACGCCGACCCCGAATGAATTGGGATAAGGGCAGGAGATGATGAGGCATGTTGTACAACCGACCCTAGAAACTGGAAGGCAGCAACGCTACTTAGTGACAAGAAATGGTGTGTTGGTAGTACCTACCTCTCTGGACGAATAACTTTACAAAGAAGAATCCATTCTTCAATAACCTTGTTACAGACTAGATTGGTGGTACTAAGGATAGCTCTTAACCAAGGAGTTCTACAAATTCATACAATAAAAAAAAACCTTTTTTATTTTTGCTTTGTTACGTTACAGGCATAACTCATCTGGCTCAAGAGAATGTCTGGACTCAGGCAGCGGCCGAGAGAAAGACAAACTCCGAGACAAACGCGACATGCGGGATAGAGAACGGGACATGAGTCGCGACGGCCGGGACTCCGCGCGGGATCGCCGGGACTCGGCCCGGGACTCCGGCAGCGGCCGGGACCGACGTGACGTCAGCAAGGAGCGGGACCATAGAGACCATAGGGATAGAAGGGACAGAAGGTAATATTATTTATGGAATATGTTAGATAATCATATTTTGTTGTGTTCTTTGTAGATTTTATCCACTTCTGTTGTCCAATTTGTTTTCTTCACATAAAACTTAGACGATCAGTTTTAGTTTAACAAAAGTAAAAGTTTTAGTAAAACACTCGTTCTTATGGACAACTCGCACTTATTTAACCAAAAAATACATATTGCTAAACTGTTTACTTTTTTTTTTTGTGTAATTACAAAGACCTAAAGGGAATTGCTCAATAATGGCTTAACGTGGACAAGTTGTTCTGTAAAAAGTATTTTTACGAAAAAATATCATTAAATTTAAAATAAATATTTTTTTGATTCTCGTTGCTGGAAAGTAAATGTAAAAACAAGTCGTTTAATAAGTATTTAAACCGATTGAGATCAAAAAGCGTCGCCATTTTATGGTTGGAAGCTGATTCTGTGTTGCCACATTAATAATAATTGTGATTTCAGTCTTTTATTAAAGATAATAATCGATTTCTGAATCTGAGTAAAAAGTATGTATTTTCTTGAAAATCTGTAATCAATTGATTTTTTAAAAGGTTTTATATTTATTTTCCTTTAATTACATTAAATACAAACAAAACACTCATCGTTTTTGGCCTTCAAATCATTTTACATCCGATTATAATATTAGTTCGGTTGTTGTCAAATCGATTTTTTTTTATTACCTGGCAACACCGATTTGTCAATATTGACAAATCTAGACAACGAAATGAAATTAAAAACATTCGCTTTGCCTCCGTATAATGTGAATGTTGTTTCGGTTACTTTTGCGAAGTTTTTGGTTTTTGTTATAATGGACTCCGATACCGCTTCAATTGAAGACCCAGCTTTACCCTTGGACACTGATTCTGCTCCTGACGATGACCCTGGCGCTATTTTGTTAAACGTGGAACCGGCTATAAATGACAACCTTGGCATGAACACTGACGCTCCTGCGCACGATCTGGTTGCCCCTAGTGGGAATGAGGAACCAATGCGATGCGTCAATTGTGGCATTGATATTATGCATCGCAGGAGACGCACTCTGGAACCCGTTGAAATACTATCAGTAATTCGACAATGGACTGCTCCACAAGTGGTAAGCTAATGTTCTATATAATATTTTTGAAATAATCTTTTCCATTATCCATACAAACTGAACACATATGCATATTTCTTATTTACAGGTTACAGCCCAGAGCTTGGTCTGTCATTCTTGCTGGATGTTGGCTCTCAACAATTCAGCGGTTCAAGAAAATGAACAAAGCACAAGTAGTGGTCATCAACGACAATTATGTGTAAATTGTGGATGTTCAATACTACGTAGTAGATATCATGTTCTGCATACAAATTCTGAAAGAGAAACACACATAAGAAATGTAATTAGCGAGTGGATATCACCACGTCAGGTACTATTTTATGTATTTTGTTTGCATTTAGAATATATGTAATAGAACAACAAAGAAATGTACACTTTAGAATGATCTGTTCAATGAAAAGTTGTTTGTAAAAGAGTGTGATATACTATTTACACTTTAATGTGCAGACATAATGTCATATATCTTCAACTAATGAATAATATATTATTCTGATAATTATATTCATTGAAGTGAATGTGCGATCAATAAAAACGATGTCAGTTGGTGTTCCAACACCACTAACTATGAATTAAATTGTTTTAGGTTCATGGATCCGATCGCATCTGCCATCCATGTTGGCAACGAGCTGATAGAGCACCAGTTCCTGCTGTAATATCTGCAAATCTACCAGCGTCAACAGAAACAATATCCCTGTCAAATTATACTCGAGCACCTGATACACAAGCTCATTGTTTTTGTCCAGATTGTGACTCACCACAGCGACTGAGTATCCCAACATGGCTAAGGGTGAAGTTGTTTACTGATTTTAATTTTTATGTGCCAAAAAACAATAACTGGGCTGAACTTTTATCAAACATTTCTCATCCCAACCATTCATTTACTGCAGAATATATTCAGGATTTTGCTTCATTTATTAAAGAAAGGAACCAAACATTTGATTTTAATAATATAGAGGGAATGTCTGAAGATATTGTCCATTTCTGGATCGGACTGTCCAAACAACAATTTATTCAGTTAAAAGCAGACCTTCCAAGGTTATCTGGGGTGCATAATGGGACATTGGGTCTTACTGCATATTTAATTAAACTTAGAACTGGGGATAGTGATGAAAGAATTTCATCATTGTTAAATGTACCACGCTCAACATTATCTAGACTTATGGGCAAGGCTCGCAACATGTTAAATGAGGATTTTATTCCTCGTAATTTAGGAATAAACCATATTGCAAGGGCAGAAATATCCCAAAGAAATCTAATCATCCCCAATGGTTTGTTTGGTGGAGAAGACAGAAAACCAATTATTATAATTGATGGTACATATTTATATGTTCAAAAGAGTTCAAATTATCTGTATCAAAAAAATACATACTCCTTGCACAAGTACAGGAACCTAATGAAGCCATTTCTAATGGTATGCTCTGATGGATACATTATTGATGTATTAGGCCCCTATCCAGCAACAACATCTGATGCTAATATTATGTTAAACGAATTTAGAACTGAGGCAAACACTTTAAGGCAGTATTTTCAGGCAGGAGATGTGTTTATTCTGGATAGGGGTTTTAGAGACTGTGTATCGTTATTAGAAGAGTGTAATTATTCTGTACATATGCCTGCATCTTTACAAGCAGGTGAAACTCAGTTATCAACGTTGGCAGCAAATAAATCCAGAACTGTTACTATATGTAGGTGGGTTGTAGAAGCGGTTAATGGGATCTTTAAACACTCTTTTAAAATATTCCGTCATGAATTTTTTAACTTGGCTTCCAAGCATGCCATCATAGATTTTAAGGTGGCTGCCGCGTTGATAAATAAGTTTCACCAAAGAGTCAGGAATAGAGAAGATGCCAGCCAAATCCTTGAAATAGTTAACGAAAGATTGTACATGAATAATGCACTCGCTGAGTTTGTAATCCAAAATAATTTAAATAGAAGACGATCACAGTTTGTAAATATAAATGTAAACATCAGTAATATATCATTCCCAAGACTGACATACAGTGAGCTTATCTTATTCAGCTGTGGAACATATCAGTTAAAGCAAGCTAGATCATATTATGGGGAGCATATCAGGAATGACGGTTCCTATACTATTGAAGTGTGTACAGAGAGAGCCAGCAACCTCCTTGAAGGTTTACCCTTAACTGGCAATTGCACTCTATTACGAGGAAAAATTCAAAGCAGGCACATAAGCCGAAAAATATATTTTGTGTATATTATAATTAATAATAATCTGCAAGGCAGAGAAGCAATTATTCAATATTGTTGCAATTGCCTTGTAGGGCGAAGAACGGTGGGTTGCTGTGCTCACGTTATGACCATAATATGGTACTTAAGCTGGGCAAGGCACGAAAATAATATTAGGCCGCCTGCCCAGTTTTTAGATGATATTTTATTAATTTATGATTCAGAATAAAAATCACAAAACAAAAAAAAAAATAGTTTTATTTTTTCCATTTAAATTACCTCAGGGTGTTACTACTGCATTCAAAGTAAGATAATATCATTATTATAAAGGCAAATGATTTATTTTGGAAAATAAATACTCATAATTGTAACTTTTTCAGCGACAAGTTTTAGCATTAGACATGCTAAATATGAACCATTTTAACACTCTCCTGCAACCTTTTTGCTATAATTCATTTCTTTGAGGCATAAACTATTAAAAACCATAGTCATTAAATATTATACTTAATGTTCACGTTAAGCCAAATTGCCCTAACAAACTGAGCAATTCCCTTTCCTAAGAAAGTTTACCGGTATATCTAATGAGAATCCATTTATTGTCATATTCCTGTATTATCCCACTTAAAATAATCACTCTGTATACACCCAAAACGTATGCTTAGAGTGTTGCAATTCCTTTGGAAAATGGCAGAAATTTTTATGTTGGTTCCAATCGTACCTTTAAACGTACATTCAAGAAAAAACAAATGATTCTCAACGATTCCTATTTCTATTTCCAGGTCGAGGGACAGAGAGAACGACTCCTGGGACAGGGACAGGACGTACAGCAGGGAGAGAGAGTACCGGGACTCCAGGAGTAGAGAGAGACTGCCCAAAGACTACAGAGAGAAAGACAGGGATAGACATAGGAAGCCCCGGCATTCGTACGACGAGGATGAGGAGTAAGTTCATACTATATTGTATCCTTTATTTACCGACTTCAAAAAAAGGAGGAGGTTCTCAATTCGGTTGTATTATTTTTTTGTGTTTGTTCCTCATGTCTTCGTCATTTATGAACCGATTTGAAAAATTCTTCTCTTATATGAAAGGATATACTTCCCGATTGGTCCCATAGAAATTTAATCAAAATCGGTTCAGTAGTTTGGTTTTTAAATCAAAATAGCTGGAAAAATAGGTCATCCAAGTAAAAGAAATTGCGAAATTGATACTTGACAAGGATTATTTGTTTGTGATACGATAACTAAAAAGGGTTAAATAAAAACTTTTTTACAAAAAATAACCGACTTCCAAAATAAAGACAAAAAAAAAATGGAAAATAACTTTACTTTCGGAAGTCGATGGCAAAAAACTCAATTAAACAAACAGTAGTCACCGACTTCCGAAAGTAAAGTTATTTTCCACTCTTTTAGTGTTTTTTCATTTCTAAAAACTTTAAATATTTCTTAAAAGAACATGAAATAAAAAATACAACAGATAGTGGTCCGCCAGCCCGGGAGCAGGGTCCAAGCTACCGGTGGTTAGGGCTCCAGGGACAGGAACTTAATATTGTATTATTTTTACTTTTAGCACAAGTTCAAATTCAATTAACTGGCGCAGCTTCAGATCGTATCTATTTCTAATTAAAATAAAACATAAAGAATAACAAGTTCTTTTTAAGCTGATATTTTCAAGTAATTACAGGAGATGAGATGTGCGATCGCAGTTTGTTATCATCAGCCGACGAAAATACGCCTAAAGTATTATCCTCACTAGTGAAAAAAAATATGCTCTTGCAACACCCTTAAAGACCTGTAACCGATATTTTACGACACAGGGTCGTGGTCAAAGTCCAACAGAACTGTGATATATCTTAAATAATAGCTCAAAATAAGTTCTCCAGTGCATTCTATTACAACAAGTACCAAACTCGCCGGAGACCAGAGCTGTGCCCAATGAGGGATTTTCTTTTTAAACTCTTCCCTAGTCGCTGGATAGATGGCGCTGAACTTGCTAAGTTACTGCAAGGAACGAAACGTCACATCATTTCACTTGGATGTAATTTTAATTATAAACGGAAGTGTCAGTCAACGAGCGTATATAAAACGCTAGAAAAAAGCAAACATTGCGGCACTTCAAGTGCCGCAATGTTTTTTTTTCTAGCGTTTTGGCTTTGGCACCTAATAACGTAGTCAGTTCAACGCCATCTACAGAGGTCTTGGAAACTATGTTTTTTTT
Source organism: Standfussiana lucernea (assembly GCA_964057025.1). Lineage (NCBI taxonomy): Eukaryota > Metazoa > Arthropoda > Insecta > Lepidoptera > Noctuidae > Standfussiana > Standfussiana lucernea. The sequence continues at coordinate 10,899,605 of OZ059803.1, read as the reverse complement.
AATACTCAAAAAGAAAACCTCTCATTGAATATGACGCAATTTCTTGTATTTTGTTTAAGATTTGACTACAACAGTGATTTGTTTATTCAGTTACAGTGACGGGTGTGGATCAGGACGGTCGTCACCCAGGGACCGGTGGCCGGAGCAACGGTGGCGGAGAGACGGTTAGTGTTATACATACGACATACAATGATCATATTGTTCAGGGTGGAAGGACACCGACGCACAAACGCTTTCCACGTATTGAGTACATCATTCCGTACGCACATATATATTTTTGATCGGTAATTTAAAGAAAATACCACACCTGTTCCATGCATTTTAACCGTATAGGTATTTCACTTTTGTAGGAAACAGAATGATGTACGTACTGAATACGTGGTTGTGCGTTGGTGTACCTTCCACCATGTATTGGCAACAAAGACATTTAAATACAAAGCGAACGTCGTAATCGACTTGCAATAAGAACTGGTTGGTGTCGATAAAAAGGTAACGACATTTCTTATAGAATTTTTATACAAACTTAATCTCTTTGATTTATGATATTGAATTGTGTAGCCTTAGAATCAAATCAAATAACAATTTTCGTTTTTTTTTTTTTCAGAGAGAAATTACGGTTCGCTAGGCTGGCGAGAGACAAGGCGTCGAGCTGAATTGAGACAAAGTGAAGATTCTAGTGAGAGAAGGTTTGTGAATGACACAGTAGTAGTAGTCTTAGTAGTTCTCCAGACCGAATTTCGTCCATGGTGGCCAGTCTCAGTAGAGACTTGCCGTTGACGCGAGAGATATTGCAGTTCATAGTCACAGGTGAATTCCCTTTCTTTACTCTATGGTAAAATTCTCTAGAGCAAGATCACAACACAGTTATAACTCGGTGTTGTACGAGATGCAGCATCGCCTCAACTCGGAACAGTTCGGGACCTTTCTATGACAATCCATAATTCCATTCTGCAACCCACACTTCCAAGGCCTTATTTGTAGTAATGACATGTTCAATATCCCAGGTACGGGTCGACGCTGGGCTGGTCGTCCCGGCGCGCAGGCACGCGCGAGCGCGAGCGCGAGCGCGAGCAGCCGCGCGACGGGCGGCGGCGCGCGCGGCGCGACGACTCGCGGCGCCCGCGCGACTACCGCTTCTCCAACGACTTCTCGCCGCGCGACCGGGAACACGCCTCGCCCTTCGACAACGACTTCCACGATACTCCGACGCCGACGGGGAAGAAGAGGGCACCTTACACTAGTTTGGAGGGGACTAGGTATGTATATTTTCGATGATTCCCGATGTCCACCACCGGATTATTCAACAGTGGAGGACGGCGATGCAATTTTAAAAAATAATTCTCTCTGTTCACCAGATGGTGGACAACGTGAATTATGGACGTTTATATTATCGATGAACAAATAGTTATCAAGTAATTTAACGCCGCAAAACAAGTTTTGAAGGTACTCTAGCTTTCAAAACTTGTTTTCTAACAACATTTGATCATAACAAAATCAACCTCCATTCCAGATTCGCATTCGAACCAGAAGACGTAACAGCCTCCCCGATATCAGTAAGCAGCGCGCGCGCACGCGACAGCGAACAGAACGCGACTCGCTTCCGCTTCGACTCCGACTCCATGTCGCCTCGCTCTATGTTCGAGGACGACTTCGCCGCCGCCCCCCGCCCCCGCACCGCGTCCATCGCCGAGGAGGAAGAGGGAGACCTCCCTCCCCTGAGACCTCGCCCCCCTCCCACTACCACCAGAGATATCCGTAAGTCGGACTCTATAAACATCTTTACTAGAGAGTCAGACCCATTTGAAGGAGATGCATTCTTCGCGTGTACTGGATCAGATCGGGCAGCGCGGAGGGAGAACTGGCCCGGAGACTTTCAAGGGTTTGATAATGCGTGAGTTCGGGTAGTCCGGTTTGTGTAGGGTTGATTAGTTCTTAGCGGGGATGGTGGAAATGGTGATGATTTGGGAAGACGGAAGGAGTTTTTTTAATGCTGTTTATAAGTTTTTTATTAATGTTTAAAAAAAAAAATTGGTCTTTTCAGACATTTCATTATCATCCCTGTTTCCACTTTTTGTGAACTCTATTTGCATTCCATCGTACTAGTTTTTGGCTGGCTTTTAAAAGTTCCTAAAATTTTTCTCGTCGCGAGGTTGAATTTTAAATGATGTTTTTCTTTGTATTTAAAGAATGAATGATTGCGTTGCCAATTTTATCGTTGAAAAAAAAAAGCCGCCACTTGGAGTATTAGGATACAGAGGAAAGCAAATAGAGGTCGACGGTAGGAATTGGAAATGCTGTAAGGGACATTAAGCGTGCTGTTGAATTTCCAACTTTCGGCACTGATCCGAACGCTGCAAATCCAATCAAAATCTATGCTCAATGCCTTGTTATATTAAAAGGAGGTTTATTTTAATACATCAATGACTCAACGTCTCTTATAACATTTCAAAATATCCATCGTCAATGTGTTGGGTAGTTTCCGCTAAGGTCGTAAAAAGGAGGATTGATAATGTAAAGAGTCTTGCCATAGACATTAAGTATTTTTCCATGGATCTCTTCTAACCCTGTGCGATAGACTCCCAGATAAATGTCTAGAATAATCTCACGGTCGTTCTCAAAATGAAAGGATTTTCACATCGTTACGCGTAGCTTTTAGTGTTGCATTTTTATAACATTCTCGAACTTTTATGTATGACCATAGATAATGAATCACTTATTACAAAGAGGTGCGTAATGGTGTGAAAAGACTTATGTCGGTTTTGACCAACACTACGCGACACCAAAAACAATGCCTAAATGTGTTCTATTGGATTTTCAACGCTCGACTCAGGGTCAAGAGTTGGAATTTCAACAGTAATAATATTTGAGCATTCGTATAGATTTAGCCTAGTGTTTGTCAAAACTAGCTGATAAATGCCTTAGCTTTAAGATAACATGCCGCTATTGATTACCTAGTGTAATTTATTTAGCAAATAAAACTGGGTGATTTTTTATACGTGGGCAATAGTCTAAGGGTATGTATTACTTATTTACGAAAATTATCAACTTTTACTTTATTGTACCAAACATGAAATCGCGAAAAGAATCACCTACTCCATCAATTTATGGTAGCATAATTCGAAAAAATTGGAGTAACTGATGCCGTGACGTCTGACAGGAGAGAATGGAAGAAGTAAAAGTGTTGCGCCGACCCCAAGTCGAATGGTACAAGGGCAGGATGATGATGAATTCGAAAAAATTGTAGTACGAAACGGCTGTTTTTTTTTCATATTTTAGGAGTAGTCCCGTAGTAAAAGTTTCTTATATGTTTATGAGTACTTCATTCCCTTAGAGTATTGCCCACGTTTAACCAATCAACCTGTATAATGGGTGTAAAAAGACCCTTAATGAAGCCGAGAGGCACTTGATCTCGCCGTCATTGTGTTCATTTTTTAACCGACTTCAAAAAAAGGAGGAGGTTCTCAATTCGGTTGTATGTTTTTTTTTTTTTTGTTTTTTTTTTTTTTGTGTTTGTTACCTCATATCTCCGTCATTTATGAACCGATTTGAAAATTTCTTCTTTTATCTGAATGGATCTACTTCCCGATTGGTCCCATAGAAATTTCATCAAAATCGGTACAGCAGTTTGGTTTTGAAATCAAAATAGCTGGAAAAAATTTCATCAAAGTAAAAGAAATTGCGAAATTGATACTTGACAAAGATTTGTGTGTGATACGTTAACTAAAAAGGGTAAAATAAAAACTTTTTTGCAAAAAAAAACCGACTTCCAAAAAAAATCACTAAAAAAGTGGAAAATAACTTTACTTTCGGAAGTCGGTGGCAAAAAAGTCAATGAAACAAACAATAGTCACCGACTTCCGAAAGTAAAGTTATTTTCCACTTTTTTAGTGATTTTTTTTGGAAGTCGGTTTTTTTTTGCAAAAAAGTTTTTGTTTTGGACAATACCAGTAAAACCTTCTAGTTACGGTGATATTGGAGGTCAAAGTTACAACTTTATGTCAAGTTTAAAAAAAATACAAGTTTTTAATGTTATAACTTTACTTGAATCAAATCAAAGCATTTATTTCAAGTAGGCCAATTACAGGCACTTTTGAACTGTCGAAACAAAGACAGCAATAAAAAATGAGGCTACAGTCCCAGTCACAAGACATAATAACTGTGAAAGTACTGTAGTTGCCCATTCCAAAGCGTAGATCTCTATGGAGAAGAATGGGCAAGAAACTCCATGGACACTCTTTTAAATCATAATGTTTTTACATAAATCTTGGATACATCATTCTTGTTGAGATGGTACATTATGTGAGAACGATGTAGCAAGACGTGCACGTTAAAAGTGTCCACAGTACAAAAAAAAAGACAATTAAAAAACAAAATAATTACTTCAAATAAACCGTGGCAACTAAGAAAACTTGAAATATTTCCAGGACCCCTATACTATTCAATGCATCCATTAGCACTGTGTTTTGAGTACGTTACATTGAGTGCTATCGTAAGCCGTGTTTTTACACCAAAAAAAAATTCGTTATCCAACAATATTTTTTGCTTAGAGTTGCTTAGTTTGATGTACAGAATCCTAAGTTGACGGCTTCGTGAAGGGTCCCTTTACACCTTGTATAACCACTGACCATTGTCGTCGTAGTATTATGTATATGTTGAGATATATACAGACAAGAGAGCCCCTCCTGCCTGTATCTGTCTTTAGACGCAACCTGTGATATATATAAGCAACGCCCTGTTTATTTCTGCGCTTTCCTCATGAATAATTCTTGTTTTTTTACCTGAAAATAATTTCACAATTCGTTAAAAGTAGCGTTGTATGAATTTCTAAATAATCGTTTAAGTAAAAAGGTTTTTAACAACACATTCATTGATATGCATTTTATACTTACATACATGTTTTTTTTTTTGTTTAGAATTACTCGATTTATACTTTTTATCGCTTGTTCGTTTAAAATCGAATGAAGTGCCGACTTTAAAAATGGATGTGAAAAAAAAAGAAATAAAAATGATTTTTAATAGTTTTTCACTGAATACAACTTGCCTGTAAATATAAATATGTGGTATGTAAACCCTTTATTTAGAAGACTGCACATATTTGTAGGCGTAGTGGATCAAATATTTATGTATCTTATATTAATAACGAAACAATCATTCCGATTTTATACTATAACGCTCACAGGCCGAAATTAGCACGGGCTTACTGATTACATAGAAAAATATGCTTTATTAAGATTCACATAAAGTGCATATTTGTACAATCATCAATGGCGTCGGCGAGAAGGCTCGCACTTACACGTTTGAACAGCTTTGAACTTTAAAGTACTAAAAATAAAGTTAATTATTTAATGTCATTACAAAAACTCCGCTATTTCTTTCGGTTTGCTGTGAGCCTATGATACTAATTATTTTGGACTGTAAAAGCTAGCAAGTCTATGGAATAAAATTTAGGTATGAAGAGTTATCATCAAAAGAAAGTTTGGGCACAAATCTGTACAGTATTTAAATTGGTATTGTAAATATTTTGCTACAATGCAATCTTGTGCCGCTGTGTTAAGTGTAAATAATTAATATTTTGTAAATCAATTGAAATATTTACGTCGACGACTGTACGCGTACAGCTAACCTATTTTTGAGCACATCATCAAGAAATATTAGAACATTTTTGTATACTTACTGACTTATAAAATGTAATACATTATTTCTATATTTTTGGCAATCATACCTTTTCTGTTTATAACAAACAACCTATTTTGTAACAAAGAAATAAAAAATGCATTTTCAAACTTCATACAATACAGTATTAAATAGTAGTCAATAACTTTGCAGACATTTGGTATAAAAAATATTTATTTTATGAAAATGTACGTTTTCAAAGTCAGAAGCATTTTGTGGATAAATGAATTGTCTATCTCATTAACTTATATGGAAATCATAAATTTTTAATGTTTTATTGTAATTTATTAATATTTTTTTGTGATGGAAATACTTTGTGTAAAAGCGAACTTCTACAATATTATATTAAATGTCAATTTTGCTTCTAAGATATTATGGAATTTATGTTTAGTGAATCATTACTGTGATAACTTTAATTTATTGTGATTTTTCCCGAAAGTCTTTTTTACTTAATTTTATGCACTTGTTTCTATGTAATATAATCAGCATAAAGCAATTAAATAATATTCTAAATGAAAATGTCTATTTCTAACATGATAAACTTAACTAATAAAATGTTGACTTAAAATATTGAATACCTATAGCATTAATCAATCAGTAATGTGACAGAATGACTGGTTTAAGATAACTTGAAAAAAGTCAGTTATTTAGTGCCAGTTCTGAAAAGTAATGTTATCTGTTAGTTATAAATAATATACCTTCAATATAAACCTAATGACCCGTAATCACTTGATAGCGACTTTAAAAAATGTATTCATGTAAACTAATGTTACCTATAAACTAGTGATGACGTCGATTTTGTATTAATGTATTTTTTGTACATAATGTAGCTAGAGGAAATTAATTATGTGCAATAACTACCACCTCTATGGCGCAATACCAAAGGTATTTATGTTCTGTAACTGTTGTGTAAAATACTCGGAGTTATTAAAATTATAACGAAATGATCGAAAACGATTACTTTGTTTTTATTCATTTACCCCCGACTCTTAAACCTAAAAGAGAAAAACTTCAAAATCTACTTGCAGTCGCAACTCACAGTCCACATCAAGACATTGGTCTCTCCTCTCCTAAGCTGCCCCACAACCTCCCGCATCCAGTCTCACCCAGACCTTTTTCCAGTGAAGAATTCTTTAACACCAACGTAGGTAAAAGGCGCTCTTGATGCCATGTAGTCAGGTAATTCTCTATTGGATTCGGTGGTTCTCCAAGTAGTACCAGCACGAAAATTACGCAGTTTACATATTTAGTAAGGTTTTTAAGTTAGTACTATGTTTTGCAGTTTTCTGTATGTTTTGCAGAGGAGCTCGTGGCTAAATAATAACAGCCATTCGGGTCGATCTTTAGGTTTAGCCGTGCTTACCTAGGTTGGTCCGTCGTTGTGTGACCACCCATTACATACTGAGATTCCTCCGTGCCTCTTAAAGCACGTTAAGCCGTTGGTCCCGGCTGTGATTTGTTTGTAGATCTTTGATAGTCGTTACAGGTAGTCAGTGGCCCGAAAGACTGACAACCAGTCTTACCAAGGGGTATCGTATTACCCAGTAATAACTGGGATGTGGAGGTCAGATAGGCAGTCGCTCCATGCAAAATACTGGTATTCAGCTGAATTCGGTAAGACTGGAAGCCGGCCCCAACATACTTGCGAAAAGGCTAAACAGCTGATGACTATGTTCGGTCAGTGGGTCATCATAGGGGCGGGTTCTGAAGTTTTCACTACTCAGTTTTAACCACAATATATAAATAAACTACACACATCAAAAGTATCTAGGGATCAACATATATTTTTGCAATAACTTTTCTCCTGATTGATATTAATTAAAATTTTCTTTAAGGATTTATCAAATAAAGTGTTTTCGTTTGTCACAGTAACGATAAACCAAGTCACCTTTGCATTAATAAAGAAATTTGCCATTTTCCTAATAAAGGGATTTTTGACATTTGAACCACTAACATTAAAGTTCGAAAAAAAGACTGAAATAACAGTTTTCTTTAAAATTTTATTGGGTAACTTAAACAATTAATAATCCGTGTTTCTACCGCGAACACTAACAACACAAGAACATCGGTTTGGCATACTCAAAATGAGTTCATCCAAATCACGCTGTGGAATGGCCGCCCATGTTCGTTGCAATAACAAAAAAAGGTCTTCTTGCGACTGGATACCCTCCATATTCGGCAGAGCTCTTCTCTGTAGCATATCCCATGCATGCTCAATCGGGTTCAAGTCTGGCGACTGAGCAGGCCAGGGCAGGACATTGATGTTAGCTGCGGCGAGAGTCTGTCTTACAACTCTTGCGGTGTGCGGTCGTGCATTATCATGCATTAACTGAAATAAGGGACCGATTTGCACTTGTAGAGGAACGAGAGGAGAGGAGGAGGAGGTCTCAGCATAAATTTGAGCGTTGAGGTTGCCTCTGATCCAAATCAACTCAGTTCTTCCGCCGATCCAAATACCCGCCCATACCATGATGGTTCCACCACTATAAGGATGGACTTCCTGGCAGGATTTTAATCGCTGTTGGCGTCCAGGGGTTCTCCAGTGTCGTATACGTCTTGTATCCGGTCTCATACCAAAACGAGACTCATCAGAAAAGCACACGAAACGCCATTGTTCTTCTGCCCAATTTCTGTGTTCAAGAGCCCATTGATATCGAATCCTACGATTGTGCATTGCTATAGGTGGTACCCGTAGCGGTCTTCGGGAATGAAGGTTCACTTCATGCAAGCGGTTTCTGACTGTTTGGTCGCTAATTAAGTTCCCTGAAGAGTGATGAAGCCTCACGGCTAACATCATGGCGGTTATTGTTGGAGCTCTTCGAGTTAAGATTTGAATGTATCGGTCTTGTCTCCGTGTGGTGCAGCGATACCGTCCTCCATGGCGCTCAGCCACGGTACCAGTGCTTCGGTAACGTGTCCAAAGTCGACTGATAACACTCTGACTTGTGTTCAGAGCTAAAGCCACAGTACGTTGCCGGGAACCAGCTTCTATCATTCCCACGGCTCTGAGCATTTCTTCCCTGCTTAAATGACGTCGCCGCTCCATAATAACGTTGGTTTTAATCAGTAGTAGGGAAACAGTAGCACTAATAATGTCTTCAATGCGTTGTATGTTTTTATAGGGAAAATATTGACAGCTTATTTTCATCTTTTACTCGAATTTGATTGAGAGTTCCTGATTCAAATTATGAAAAGCACCAAAAAGGATCCATATAAATTTATAAAATCATAAATTTATTACAAAGCCACATCTCAATCTCAAGAAATCCGCATAAAATGCTTGATCCCTAGACACTTTTGATGTGTGTACTTATTTAATTTTTGACAGTACCTACACCTCATTATCCTATCTAGTATATCTAAAAAGTTTTGGTTGCGTTGCATTGCACTAGTGCCTTAAATATACAAAATTAGGATCTCCGCTCACAAGCTTAGTGGCGTTTTTCCCTTGGTGACACAACTGAGACTTCAAATAGAACAGCCCTTTTTTTTTTTCGTATGGGAAATCATCAAATGACTTCTCCCGCTCTGGGCTGAGCGGGAGGGAGTGTCAGACTTTTACTGACTAAAACCCACCCATGTTCCTTCATCGCCCTTTGTGTTCCGGGGGCCGCGGTATCTCTTTCGAACAACCCGCAGCACCCGGCAGACATCGGCCCTTGCGGGCCCCTTCCCTATGCTGACATCTCTTTGAGGCGCGCGTGGAACACGAACGCGCCGTCGACACGGCCTGTCGTCCTAAGACGGAGGGACGGCGAGCTAGCCCTTAGCTCACCGTCCACAGGCCCGCGTCTACGGTGGCCGGGGGCCACCACGTGGCCCCCGACGCCCGGTGCGTCTCCCGCGGCGGCTGGGACGTGAGGAGGAACGCTCTCTCTCACGTTCCGCCTCCTCCTTTGCTAGCATGACTGCTTCGCAAAAGGAGGTGACGGCTTCCCATTCCGTCTCGCTCCAGACCATAGCTCGAACCAGGGCCGGACGCGAGAGGTCGCCGCCGCCGATCGCCGCTATGAGGACACGGCGTTGCTCCGCCCAAGCGGGGCAGACCTCCACCGTATGCTCCACCGTGTCCTCCGGTCGATCCTCGCAGTGGAAACACCCGGGCGTCTCCTTCCGCCTGATTCGGTGCAGGAACCTCCCGAAACAACCGTGTCCGGTGAGGACCTGCGTCAGGCGGAAGGTGAGGACGCCGTGGCGCCTCTCAAGCCACTCCTCAAAGAGGGGACTTATCGCCACTATCGTGGCGTGCCCTGCACGGGGTTGCGACAGTCGCTCTCTCCATGACACCATGAGATCGGCCCGGAGGTTTGTCCGCTGAGCGGCAATTAGCCGTGGCAGCGGAGTAACCCCCCGGCGAAGAACCTCCGCGCGCCATTCATGTAGGCGCGCGAGGACTATCGCCTCCAGATCCCATGGTGGCAATCCGGCTAGGAGGCTCGCAGCCTCGCTCGAGATCGTGCGGAACCCACGGACCATCCTTACGGCTACCACCTTTTGGGGCGCGTTCAGATAATGGGCGGCTCGCCGCCTCAAGGAACGCGCCCACACCGGAGCACCGTAAAAGGCCATGGACCGCACGACCCCCGCATAGAGCCTCCGGCAGGAGGCGTTCGGCCCCCCCAGATTGGGCAGGAGCCGCCTGAAGGCAGCCCCAGTCCGTTCCAGTTTAGGGGCCAAACGTCGGAAGTGCTCCATGAAGTTCCACCGGCTGTCGAGGACAAGTCCCAGGTACTTCAACGTCGACCCGACGCCGATGGAAACCCCTCCTACCGTCAGTGAGGATCCCGACGGTGGCGCATTCCGAGGCCCATGAAAGCACATGGCCTCGGACTTGTGCAATGCCACCTCGAGACCCAGTTGTCGGATCCTCTCAACGACTATCGCAACCCCGCGTGTCATCAGTTCGGCCGCCGCCTCGTGCGACCTCCCCTGTACCAGCACCAGCGTGTCGTCAGCGTAGCACACTACGCTGACGCCACTAGGGAGGTCGGCGCGCAGCACCCAGTCGTAGCCGATGTTCCACAAGGGCGGTCCTAAAACCGATCCCTGTGGGACACCGCACGACATCTCTCACCGGTTCCACTCTCCGGTGCGACCGGGGTAGATGACGGCTCTGTCCGTCAGGTAATCCCCGACCACACGACGAAGGTAGGTCGGCACCCGGTGATACCGGAGTGCCTCCCTACTGCAGCTCCAGGGCATGGAGTTGAAGGCGTTGACGATGTCGAGAGACACCGCCAAGACAACCCCACCCCGGAACACCGCATCCCCCGTCGTGAGGGCTCTCACGCGCATGATGGCGTCCACCGTGGAGCGCCCCTTGCGGAAACCAAACTGGTGTTCCGCAAGATCCGGACCCATCCCCGCAAGGTGCTCGGCGAGGCGGTTTGCAATGACTCTTTCAAAGAGCTTGCCCACCTCGTCGAGCAACACAACGGACCTGTATGCGGACGGAGAGTTCGCAGGGCGCCCCGGCTTCCGAATGAGAAATAGAACAGCCGTTACAATATCTTTAGTATAAAATGTTGCAAATCTTTTTATTGACATGGCTTTACACACCTTTGAAAAATCTCTCAGGTGTGCTGGTTTCCTCGCGATATTTTCCTTCACCGGTTTCAGCAAGTCATAATTAATTTATAATAGGTACATGAATTCGAAAACACATTGGTGCGTGCCGGAGTTCGAACCTACGACCTGTGACTTGGTAGTCCAACGGTCATATCCCTAGGCTATTATTGCTTCTAGAAGTTACCTAAACACTCACTGACGTACCGTTCTGTTGGCGAACAATCCATGGGCCAATTGTTCTTTGGGTAAAAAGTTATTGGTCAAAACATTCTGTTGGCTAAGCATTCACTGACGTAGAGTTATGCTGGCGAAACGTCCGTGGATGAAAAGTTAATGGTTTAAAGATAATGTTGACCAACGGTTCATGGACCAATCGACTGTTGGTAAACCGTTTCAGGTTCCCAAACTGGGGTGATTCTCCACAGGTCGGCCACCTAAAAACGCTTTTAACTTTTGAACCAGTGACCGACAGATTCTGATATTTGACGACTGATTCCGACTAATTACCGACAAAGTTTGGGAGACAACAAATCTTCGCTAGGTGCCCTAGCTTTTGAGATTCAACTTGGACTAAACTGGGGAGATGCTCCCCAGATCGGCCACTTAAAAACCCTTATAACTTTTGAACCAGTGACCGACAAATTCTGATATTTGGCGAGAAATTTCGACAATATTACTGAGTTATCAAAATTAACACAGCAAAATCAGCGGGGTTACCATGATCTGTTAGTGCAGGAATGTTTTAGTACTATTCGGAGAATGGGTAAGAGATCTTTTCCACTCTCGGAATAGTCCTAAAACATTCCTGCACTAAGAGATCATGGTAACCTACCAGAAGTAGGTACCCACGAAAGAAGTCTCGCAGTCGCGGCGATGCGTCATACATAGATTGCAGATGTCCTACGATGTTTCACTTATTATATATTATTCGTACGTAGTTCCACCCCTTACCGGGAGCATTCGCCTGAAATGTAAACAGGCCCGGACTGGGATCCGAAACCGGCCCGGGCATTTTAGAGACGGTCGGCCCACCATTCTCAAGAGAAAGGAAACCTAACAAGGGCGTGTGTAAAGAAGGTTGCGAGTAAAACGGATTTGTCCCTTGCAAGTCCCGTTAAGTGAAGTTAAGTTTACTGTATACGGATACGCAGCTGAAGTTCTTCTAAGAATTTAAAATGCAAATCCACTTGTTTATATAGAAATACTTAAGTTACTTACTAATTTTGAATAGTAGGTATAAGCACAAAAAGAAAATTTAGCGTCTCCACTCCAGACAAATTAGCATCTCATAAGTCGTTTTATTCAAAAATCGAATATTTTAACATCTTGCCTCGAATAAATTCAGATAATATGTAGGTAATATGAAAATTGAGATCATAATGTCAGGTAGGTAGGTATGCTATAATTGCCTATTAAGGCTTCGGAGCAAAATTCATCAATAGATCTTTTTCTAAAGCCATGATCATGAAATAATTTAAATCATCACAGGATAAGGTACGCCACATGCGATTTTTGATCATTTTTAGGGAAGAAAAGGATCTTTCACAAGCAACTCGACACAATGATAATGTTAGCAGAATTTTGAACGTTAGTCCAATTAAATTGTAGACGTTGGTCAATAGATTGTATCTATATAAAATTTTAAAACAATTTTTGCATGTATGGCGTGTCATACATGGAACAAATCTTTCTTCTTGGTTTTCTATTTGTAAAGGCATTTCACCGTTACATTCACTTCCATTCTCTACATATTTTGTAATCTTCTAATTCAGTCGTTTTAAGTTTATCCCAATGCAATGCCACATTTTTCAATTCAGTCCACAAATTTTCGCCGTAATTACTTATATCTCATCTATGTAGTTGACCGGATTGAAGGTTATTTTAACGTGTCAGGGGATTTTTGTCATTTCTGGCAGGGACGCCGCGCCGCGGCCCTGTCTCAAACTTTCCCGAACATAGTATGACCTACCTACGAACATCGATGGCCACTGTGGACGTTATTTTAATCGACATATTGTGTTTTTTTTTTTTAATAGCAGAAGATATTCACACCGGCCCATCAGGCATTTGCCCGATTTGCCCATATGGCCAATGTAACAGTTCAGTTGCGAGCATCAATCACATCAATAACTAGTGAGTGAGACGAACTGAGCTTTATACTGCGCAACCTGTATTGCTCGGTTACGATACAATTTGTAACAGAACGCGACCTTAGTATAACTATGGATAAAAGCCTATAAGATGTACCTATTATAAGTATGGTTTTGTCATGAGATCCACTTCAAAGACTTCATGCGACCCTCTACTTATAAGTTCAACGAGAAAAAGCCATAAAACTAGTTTATTAAGTATTCGATTTAATTTTTAATTTACATTAGCTTAGTTTATGTTAGATCCACGAGCGAGTTAGAGCTTACAAACTAGGCATGAAGGTACATTTGAAAGTAACACGATTATGGCCTATCTTACTTACAAGTATTCGTCATTAATAATATAATGAGGAAAATAAGTATCAAGTATCCTGACTTGGCTCGCGACGTTGTCGACATGTGGGATGTGTACTCAGCGATCATTGTGCCGATAGTCGTTTCAGCCAATGGCTTAATTGCCAAGAGCCTCGACCAATACCTAAGGAGGCTCTCGTTAGGCAGCTGGATCAAGAGCTTGATTCAGAAAGCGGCTCTCCTGGACACGGCTCATATTGTTAGGAGGTTCCTCTCTCTAGAGCCCTGACCCTGAGCTTGGACCATAGGCTTGGACCCTGTTCCCGATACCGGTGGGCTACAATTTTTTATATTTTTAAATGTTTTTTTTTTGTATGTTTTATTAAGAAATATTTAAAAATGTAAAACAATGCGTAAAGGAAATAAATAAAGGAAAATAAGTAGTAGACATTGTTAAATATTGGTGTTTTCGATTTATTGAAACAAACTTAACGATTAATTCAGGTTTTTAAAGAATTTGTTATGTTTGAGTACCTATAGTTAGCGGAAGTTCCAAACAAATTATACACATGACATAATTATTACCAATAAATAATACATATATTGTAAAAAACCTGCTTATTTTAATATTCACTAACTACCTACGTATACATAAACATACCTACCTACGTAGTTTCTTATTATTTTTAAGTTAACATTGTATAATCACAGAACTGGCAGTCGGCTGTCAGTAGTTGGACGAACACTTTGAAGATCCATTTTGATATTGCGATTCCTTTGCGTTTTATTTGATTTATTTACATAAAACTCATACCACAGATCGCGATTTCTCTTTACAACAAAGAAATAAACGTATAATAATAGCGGGTTTATTATTAGATTAATTAAGAGGTTTAGAAATGCTGTCGTTGCATTGTGGTTGATAAAATTTAATACATAAGAAGAGAATATTAGGCTGTCGCTCAGTAAAAATATTAAAGTGGCGATGTACAAGCGACGCCATTTGCTGGATTTCTTATGTGAACTCGCGCAGGGACTACGAGATAGTGTAAAAACAATTATAATGTAAAGTAAACTGTTTAATGCCATCGGTAAAGCATATGAAAAAAATAATACATCACGAGCATTCGAGTTTAGATTAAGAACAACACTAATAACATATATATATACGACGCTAGTTACAAAAGGCAGACCCCAAGCAAAGAGGCCACTTTTGAAATGTCTCCTTTGGATATGCCCATTGAAAACTTTAACAATGTCTACGTAAAACGTGTGGCATATAACTATTAACCAGTACATCTTCACTGTTGATAAGTACAAATATAAAAAAAAATAAAGTACTGTAAACTGCTGAAATGCCAAAGTTTTACTATTTATTAAACGGTTTCTAAATACATAATTAAAGAACATAACTATAAGAACACCAAAAAAGTTTGCTAAAATTGTGTTAAGAAACACAAAGTTTTTGTAATTTCGAAATTTCTTTAGGACGCACCATGATGACACTCCGTAAATCAATGTAACTGTTGTCAGTGCAAACGAAGTGTATATTATTATTCCGTTTCGGTACTTTACAAATTCTATCTCAGCATCACCACTCCCTGTAGAAACACCCACTTGTGTATTGTTGTCAGCCATGGCGGACGTAACTTGCACTTTCGATTAATTCACTTTAATATTAAGTACGAAAAAGTATTTGTGTACAACTTCACTTATTATCGCACTGACCTGTTACCGGGGATCTCACAAGAATGGATATAATTTATTTTATCTCATTAGTCAACAAACATTTAAGCGTGTTGCTTCTAAAACTGTCGCTGGATCAATAGTTTTCATGTAATTTAACGCTCCAAAACGAGTTCGAATCATACTAGAATATTAACGGAACCCAAAAAATAAACAAGTTTTGGAGGCCACCACTACTAGCTCCAAAACTAGTTTTTACCAACAGTTGATCATAAAAAATCAATCTCCATTCCAGATTTGCATTCGAACCAGAAGACGTAACAGCCTCCCCGATATCAGTAAGCAGCGCGCGCGCACGCGACAGCGAACAGAACGCGATTCGCTTCCGCTTCGACTCTGACTCCATCTCACCTCGCTCTATGTTCGAGGACGACTTCGCCGCCGTCCCCCGCCCCCATCCATCCCCGTGTCCATCGCCGAGGAAGAAGAGGCAGACTTCCCCCCCCTCCCCGAGAACTCGTCCGCCTCCCAACACCACCACAGTCACTATCGTTAACACATAAAACGGGATATTTACCATGTTTAAACTGACTTTTTTTTTCGCCGCCTGACCGCCGCTGCGTACGGACGTGCCCGCGCTACCTGCTCGCACCCTCCCGCCAGCTACCTGCTGTCAACGGTTCGTCGCGCCCTCGTGACGTCATCGTAGTCCCCGACTACACCCCCGAACATTTGCTGTCTTTTCCAAGACAGCACTTGTTCATTCATTCCCTTTTCGGGAGTATCATCAAAAACGTCTTTGCCCCTTCAGGGAAAAGCCACAGTTTCGTGGTTCTTGGTGGAAACCTCACGGTGCCAACGAAGCCAAGAGGGTGTTGACCCGACTCACCCGCCGACCCCCTTCAGGGCTAGGCATTAATCGGAAGGGCTCTGGAGCCGCGGCCTTGGGGGATCTCCTAGTCGCGACCAGTTGTCTAACCCCGTTCTCTTTCAGTTTGCACCCGGGACGGTTGGGTGTGTCTACCCCTACGGCCCGGTTTGGTCGCAAGACCCATAGGGACCCGCTGTACAATAAGACTGACAGCGGGATCACACAGCTTAGGGCACGCCTTACGTACTCACCTCTCTGCCTACACCCGGCAGAGAGGGTACACACCCCCGGGCCCGTCCACCCGGGGAGCTAGGTTGTTAGGTTGTTAGGCGTAGGATTGAGAGCCGAATGCCGGAGTCCTTAGCCGCCGTTGTTTCGGACACCATTGTTTTCGAAACAATGGATCAATCCGCACTATCGGCCGATTCCGAGAAGATGGACACGTCAGTGCCCCACTCTGACTCGGAATCCATGTCGGATTCTTCCTCCGCCTCCTCGTCCTCCGAAGACGACTACCAAGTCGTCGGAAAGGGAAAGAGGAAGAAGGGGAAGAACTCCCAGGCCAGTTCGGCCAAAAAACCGGTCGCCGCGTCCTCCCGCCCCCCCCGCTGCTCAGACCAGTAGGCCTTCTAGCCCTAGGGCTACCCAATCCGTCCCAGCTTCATCTAAGAAGCTCAAGCCCCCTCCTCCGCTCTTCATTCAGGACAAGACCAAATGGACTGAAGTGTCCAGGATCTGTATGGATCGCAAGATCCAATACACAAGCGCCCGTAGCACCCAACAGGGTATCAAAGTCACGGTCCCTACGACCACCGACTATAGGGAATTGTCCCGTCAACTTCATGCTCGGAATGTCGCATTCCACACTTACTCCCTTCCTGAGGAAAAGCCCACCCGCGTGGTGATCAGGAAATCCCCACCGAGGACATCCTTGAGGACCTCAAAGGTCAGGGTGTCCCTGCCATCACTGTCCACCGCCTTCATAAGACTAGAGGAGGCGACCAGTACGACATGGTACTGGTCGTCTGCGACCCGGTCGATGGGCATCATCCGATTTTCAAAGTGAAAACGGTCTGCTATTCCACATATCACGGTATGGCATCTCCATAGAGAAGCCATACCGCTCCAACATAGTAGGTCAGTGCCACAGATGCCAGTTGTACGGGCACAGTCAAGCCAACTGCTTTGCGCCACATAGGTGCGTCAAGTGCCTAGGTGACCATAGCACGGCTGACTGTCCCTGGCAAGGACATCTCCAAGTGCACTGAGCCACCCAGCTGTGTTCTCTGTGGACAGTCCGGGCACCCGGCCAACTCCCGTGGCTGTCCCAAAGCTCCCAAAGCTTCATCTTCGAAGCTGGCGAAGCGTGCTCACGCCCGCCAAGAGAGAGAGTCCCTCTGTGAAGATTCCTTCTTCACAGATGCCAGAGCGTCTTAGTGCTCAGAGGCCCACTCCCTGGACCACCGAAAATCACCAGAGAGCTTTCCCAGCTCTTGCTAAGGCTCAGGCCAACACCACCCCCGGGCTACCCAAAACCCCTGCACCCGCGCCCCCCCCCCCCCAAAGGTCAAACCCGTTACCGCACCCGCGCCTCCTGGCCCCGTGGCCGTTGAGGAGGAAACCAACTTCGACGTCATCCTCGGTGCCTTCCAGGTATTCTGTACCCCGGAAGCGGACCGCATGGCAAACGAGATCAGGCCTGCCAAAAAATCTGCCATCGAATATGGCAAGATTTTTAAGAGGTACCCCACCATCGAGAAAGCCATCCGCGCCCTTAACCATAATTAATTTGCTATGGATAATAATAAATTAATAAGGTGTACCAAGCCCCGATCCCTAAAACTAGGCTACTTTAATGCCAACGGCATTTAACGGCCAGCGTGATGAGATCGCCACATTCCTCCGCGACCATCAACTGGATATCCTCCTCATACAGGAGACCTTTCTAAAGCCTAGCCACCGTGATCCGAAAATTGCCAACTATCGCATAGTTCGCAACGATCGGTCGCGCTGTCACAAGGGCGGTACACTTATCTATTGTAAAAAGGAGCTGCACTGCATCCCGATAGATCCCCCTCCGTTAGAGTCTCTCCTCGAGGTATCCATCTGTCGGCTCGGCATGACCGGTCATCAACCGATCAGCATAATCTCTGCGTACATCCCTCCCGGCGGTTCGGCCGCTGAGAATATTTTACTCACCAAGGACCTCACAGTCCTCTTCGGCTTGAGCGGCTCCGTTATTATAGCGGGCGACCTCAACGCCAAACACCCCGCCTGGAACAGCACGACGACCTCTGCCAGAGGACGTCTCGTGTTCGACCTAGGGGCCTCCCTTAACTTCAACCCCATCGCTCCTATGGAGCACACGCACTATCCGCTTGATCCCGATCACCGTTCTGACGTGCTCGATATAGCGCTGCTCAAGAATGTCAGCTTAAAGTTGCATCTCATTGAGACGCTACACGAGCTAGATTCCGACTACCGTCCAGTCCTCGTGCACTTAGTTCCTCGCTCAGGTCCTTCAGACCCCAGCAAACCCCCGCCTTCCCAAGTGATTACTGACTGGAGGAAAGTCAGCGAAAAGCTGAAATCCACCACATCACCTCACCTGGACTCCATTCCAGAACACATTGTCTCGGTCGCAGACACGACGGCCGCCATCAACTCGTTTACAGAACACGTTCAATCCGTACTGAAGGATTGTTCACGGGAAGTCTCAGCAATGAGTGATCATCGCTGGAGACTACCCGCTGACGTACGTGAACTGATAACCGAGAAGAACGCGGCCATCCGTGCCTACAGCAACTTTCCTTGCGACGCGAACAAGGTTCCAGTCCATGGGACAAGACGCTGAGCGAACTCGAGCCCACTCACCAAGCTTTCTGGCAACTGCAAAGAAAGATGCGCAATACCGAAGAGGCTTCGATGCCTCCTCTCATTCGTCCTGATAAGAGCGACGCTTTCGATGACTCTGAAAAGGCAGAATGCCTAGCCGACAGCCTGGAATCTCAGTGCTCTCCCAGCTTACAACCAGTAGACCAACGACACCTCGATGAGGTGGACGCCGAGGTCGAACGTAGAACCGCTCTACCTCCCGTTGAAGACCCCGATGCTCCTCTGCCTTCCATCACACCTGAGGAAGTGCACGACATCATAAAAGGGCTTCAGCCACGGAAAGCACCTGGCTCTGACTGATGGATTCACCAATAGGGTGTTAAGTCTTACCCGCTCAATTAATCGCGTTAATGGCAGCCATCTTCAATGGGGCGCCATTGAAGACACCATTACGAACAACACCTCCCGCAGGTATGGAAAGAGGCCACTGTCATTGGTATCGCCAAACCTGGCAAACCCAAGGCGGAGCCTTGGTTTTGAGCTACCGGCCCATCAGTCTCCTGAGTGCACTCGGCAAAATCTACGAGAGGCTTATTTATAAGCGTCTCAAAGATTACGCCGAGGCCAAGAGCCTCATTCCATTCGGCTTCAGGACCGAACACTCGTGTGTACAACGGGTCCACCGTATCGTAGAGCACGTGAGCGCTGGTTTCCAGCGTGGTTCGATAACGGGCGTGTTGTTCTTCGATATAGCGAAAGCGTTCGACAAAGTCTGGCACAACGGCTTAATATACAAGCTGTACCAACTGGGAGTGCCGGACCGTCTCGTGCTCATCTTGCGAGACTTTTTGTCCAATCGCACCTTCCGCTATCGCGTCGGGGGAGCTCTCTCTTCCCCTCACCCGATTCGTGCCGGAGACCGGAGTCCCTCAGGGCTCGGTCATCTCCCCTCTCATTTTTACGTTGTTCACCAGCGATATCCCTAAGAGCAAGAAGGCTCAGTTAGCCCTGTTCGCGGACGACACGGCCATTTATTATACTGGTCGTTGTCACAACGTTATCGCCAAAACGCCAACGTCCTCGGCGCTTGGTTCAGGAAGTGGAGGATCGAGGTCAACCCCGATAAGAGTCAGGCGGTTCTTTTCTCTAAACCGCGTATCAATCCCCCCAGCCCCCGTCCGATCACTATGTACGGTAAGCCTATCCCTTGGGAGAAGCAAGCCAAATACTTAGGAGTCATACTTGGCCAACACCTGTCCTTCCGGGCACATACCAAAGCAGCTCGCGACCGAGCTGCCTTCGCTATGAGTAGGCTTCATTTTATGGTAGCGGCTAAGAGCAAGTTGTCACTTAAGTACAAGTTGCGCCTCTATATCGCAGTGATCCGTCCCATCATGTCGTACGCTTGTGTTGTGTTCGCACATACCAAGCCCCGTTACATTCATAGGATGCAGACGCTCCAAAACCGATACTTACGTAGGGTCACGGGTGCCCCCTTTTACGTACGTAACGAACGTCTCCACGTAGACCTTAGGATGCCCACCATATAGCAGTTCATGAAACGCCTTTCCAAGCGTTTCTTCGATCGTGCAATAAAACATCGCAATCCCCTGATCGCATTTGCTGCCCGATACGACCCCTCGTGTATCAGTCAGATTCGCCGACCAAGGCACACTCTAGTCACACCCGACCATCACTCTCCTCCAGGAGAGCCGTAGGGAAACTAGTACGCTCAAGCGTAAACCGCGCCGTCTTTCGTCTTCCGTCGAGGACCGTCGCGACGTCCCGGTAATTGCCCTCCCCGACCCTTGCTCGAGCCAGCCCGCGATGCTGTGCCAGTAGAATTAAACCAGCAACACAATAATACCACTCAGATCCAGCCTGTCCCCTTGCTGCCCTCCCCCAGCGACGCCCTAAGCCGAGGTCCGAGCCCCACAGGGGGTGCCCTTAGCGTGTAGTCGCTTAGTTTGTAAGTTTTTTGCCCTGGCTGGAGGCCTTAAATTCAAGGTCCGGTTAAGCAGACGACAACCTCCAAGGTTGAACTGCGAGATGCCATACATTAAAAAAAAATGTTTAATCTGAAGTTATTGCGGGTGGGTGTTTTTAACAAGACAAATCGGTCAACCCTCTTTCTTGTTCGTTTTTTGCGCTCGATTCCGCTACCACTGTCACTCACAACTCGATTCTGTTCCCGACACACGAAACTCAGTGTCCACTCGCGATCTACACCAATTATATATTCTGCGTCTACACACACTACACAATAACAACATACAAACAACAACATACTAAATCAACACAACACAAAACATAACATAATATACTGTTTACATGGTAAATATCCCGTTTTATGTGTTAACGCTAGGTGGTGTTAGTGACCTATATCAGTTTAAAAACGCACACAAAACTTATACGGAGGAAGAACTGGCCCGCTGCGCTGGCTGGCTGAACTGGGTCTGGCTGGTCTGACATTCAAAGGTTTGATAATATAAAGAGTTCGGGTAGTCCGGTTTATGTAGGGTTGATTTATTCTTAGCGGGGATGATTTGAGAAGACGGAAGGATTTTTTATGGTGTTTATAAGTTTTTTATTTGTATTTTGGACTGTAAAAAAATATTAACTGGTGTTTTCAGACATTTCATTATCATCCCTGTTTCCACTTTTTGTGACCTCTATTTGCATTCCATCGTATTAGTTTTTGAATTTCCTTAAACTTTTTTCCCGCGAGGTAGAATTATTTATACTTACAAATAAATGAAATTGAAGTATCTGTTTGTAATTTCAAAATAACAGCTTTTTACTGAATGCATATGAAAGTATAGACCTACTTTTTTATGTTTGGTATTCTGATGGTATTCTGTCTGTCGGTCTGTCTGTTCGTTCCGGCTAATCTCCGAAACGGCTGGAGTGGACCGATTTTGTCAAAATGTCTAGAATAATCTCACGGTCGTTTTGTTGAAAGGCTTTTCACATCGATGCGTTAAGTTTTAGTGTTGCATTTTTATAACATTCTCGAACTTTTATGTATGACCATCGTTAATAAACGACATTATGCCATATTGTCAGGTTATTTTTTATTGGATTCGGTGATTTTTCAAATAGGATAACTGATGAGTACCAGCACGAACATTACGCAAAGGTTACATATTTAGTAAGGTTTAATTTAGTACTATGTACCTACAGTTTTCACTGTTATTTCGCCATTACAACCTTATTTCAAAGCGATTTAAGATCACATAATTTTGAGAGGGATGCAAAATCAGAAGAAGTAACGCTATCCCACGAAAGAAGTCTCGCAGACGCGGTGCTGCTGTCATACGATTTCACTTATTCGTACGTAGTTGCACCCCTCACCACGAGCATTCGCCTGTAATGTAACAGCTCAGTTGCGAGCATTATATCAATGAATAGTGAGTGAGATGAACCGAGCATTACACTGCGCAACCTGGTGGGTTACCATGGTCTGTTAGTGCAGGAATCTTTTAGTATTATTCCCAGAGTGGGTAAGAGAGCTGTCTAGCGCTGTCACTTTTCCACTCTCGGAATAGTCTTAATATTGCTCGGTTACAATACACTTTGTAACAGTCACTTGTTTCTGTGCAAAATTGAATCTTGGATTTGTTGTGAGGTCAAAAGTTAAGTTATTATTTTGATGAGATATATTTTTTAAGAATATTTTATAAAAATATCCATTATTATTCTAATAAATAGTTGGTGTAGGGTTGTGTAGATGTGTATAGACGGACGACGAATTGAAAAAAAGGAAAAGTGTATGGTGTTTATAACATAAAAACAACAAGAATGAAATATATGACAGTTTACTGATATAAAATTGTTTCATATTTTTATTTATTGTCCCAAATACCCGATTCTAATCGAAATCATATAGCTACATTATAATACCTGCCTACCTAAACGTTGCTGATAATAATAATACACTCCTTTGCAAAAAAACGGGTGGTTATGATTTTTCTACATTATTGGTAATCATTTAGTTCTAAAGAGGTTTTAATAGCCAAACTATGTTACTGGCACTTAATAAAGAGTCTGTGTACGGTCTACGTACTTACATTGACCCGACTTCTGGCTGACGAAGCGAATCAACTGGTTCACTTGTCACAACTAATATTTTTACTCAGTGTGCAACTAACCAACACGCGGAACAGACATACATGTAGGAATCACCAATCTTTATTACGGTGTACGATAATTGTGATAAATAAACTTTTGGGTTACTACGTGAAGAGTTTTACATGTTGGCCACACTCACTACCTACTTAACAACCGAACAATTATAGTGTACAGTTCAGGAACTAAACTGTCCCGTACATTTAATGGTCATTCGAGCCTTTCACTGTTTGGGGTTATTGTATCTCTGGAAACGACAGCGAATCGGCTTGGCTGGCCTTCCACAAGCGGATCTCACCAGTCAAGTTGAGAATGCGCGCATATTCGTAGAAAGAGTACAAGACCTCTGAGCAAACAACGAAGAGTGAATACTTTGGAACTTATTCGTGAATCAAGCGAACAAAGAAAACTCAACTACGTCAACCAGCCAACTACTACTGCGGCTGCTACGATTGACTACTACTACTACTACTAACTTAAGGTACGTTACTACTACACTTAAGTCAAACTTAAAACTACTGACTTACAATGGCACTACTTACCAAACAAGTCGGCATCTTTGAAGACATCAAAACGTTGTGCACCAACTACAAAAAGGACAGCATAACTAGGAAAAACGTTGATTACCTGGAGAAACGTTTAAAGAACTTAGAAGAACTGTGGTCAGCCTTTGATGAGCAGCATCAAATACTGTTGGAGACCACTGAACATAAAAACATCGGATACTTTAACAATGATGTTTACACGAAAACAAAGATTATGTACGAGTCAACTAAAAAGCATATTATGGATCTATTGGCTTTTCACAAGAGACAACCAAAACAAGACCAAAACTTCGATCTTTCTGGGCTAATGGATGAAGAAACTGAGGACGACGTCAAGAAGCTCATCACTCAGCAAGAACGCAATTTTAAGGCTTTAACCAAGGCTATGTCAAAGATAAACATTGACTTCATAACAGAAAATTGGGAGTTCGAAGAACATCTAGCAACCTTAAAATCAAAGTGGCAATCCATCGACAAGATACACTGGGAACTTGAAGATGAGCTGAAGGTGTCTAGCCTGAAAGAAGATTACAATGAAAAGTACGAAACCATTGAACATAAATACGACAACTTGAAAAGAGATCTAAACAGTAAGATTTGGTCCAAGATTCATTTACAACAATCTACACCTAAAATTGAAATCCCGGAATTTACCGGTAAATATGTTCATTGGATTACTTTCAAGGACATTTTCCTTGAAACCATACACACTAACTCGAGTATTCCCAAGGCGCAGAAGATGCAACACCTGAAGACGAAACTAAAAGGTGAAGCAGAACGACTCGTCCAGCATCTGTCAATCAGTGCGGACAACTACGATTCCTGTTGGGAAATACTATCTCACAGGTATGACAATCGCCGACTACAGTTCACCTCGTTTATGAGCACTATGCAGCACTTACCCACCATTCAGCAACCCAACGCCAACAACCTGAAAAGGATGCATGACGTGATAACCGAGTGTCTAAACGGTCTCAGCAACATGGGAGTTGAAGTGAGCAGTTGGGGCCCGATAATTGTTTACATGATGTCGCAAAAATTGGATCCCACAACACTCAACGAGTATACCAAAGAAACGCAAAACAATAGGGAATTGCCAGATCTAGACGAATTCCTTAAATTCCTGGAACTCAACTTCCTCGCTCACGAAACCGCAAAGAGCTGCTTAAAGGACTCGGGTGAGAATAAAACTACACAGAGACCGAACAATAACAACTGGAAGCATAACTACAAGTTCAAAGGCAACTTTAAGAAGTCAGAAGATCCAACGAAAGTGGGATACTCTAAAACATTTCATGCGTCATTTGGAAAATGCCCTCTCTGCAATAACGATCACGTGCTGATGCAATGTGACAAGTTTGTTAATATGGATATTTCGCAACGAAACAAAACAGTTGCGAAACTAAAACTTTGCAAAAACTGTCTGTACAGCCATGGCAACAACAATTGCAACTCAAGGAAAACGTGCCGCGAATGTAACTCAAAACATCATACACTACTGCATACGAAAAACCCCTCTGACTCTGAACTGACTGTAGAAAACAAGGATGAATCAACCATAAATTCACGACCGTCGACATCAACACAACCGGCAGCGCACCACTTGGCTACCGATAATACTGAAATCTTATTAACTACAGTCCTAGTTAAAGTTAAATCAGCTGACGGAACTTACGTAACACTACGAGGTCTCCTAGATCAGGGATCTCAAATAAACTTAATAACAGAGAATGCCGCTCAACTATTGCGCTTACCTCGAAAGAAACTGGACGCAGCTGTGACTGGAATAGGTTCTACATCACGAACTTGCAGGGGACTCCTGCATCTCAACTGTCAATCGATACATTCCAGCTATAAATTCAACGTGCAAGCATTAGCCCTACAAAACTTAACAAACAAGTTGCCCAGCTGTACCTTCCAAAGTGCGGGCTGGACACATCTTCGAAATTTAAAGCTGGCCGATCCTAACTACAATATGTCAAACTCAATAGATATTCTACTGGGAGCTGACGTTTACGCAGACATCATCCTGGACGGAGTTCTAAAAGGCGACCAACACACACCTATCGCTCAGCAAACTCATCTGGGCTGGATCTTGTGTGGAAAACTCAAGACCTTCAACTGTCACTTGACCTTACTCGACACTACAGATCTGTCGAAATATTGGGAGAGTGAAGACATTACTCCAGGTGTGGAAGACATGGAGAGAAACGATCAATGTGAACGTTACTACCAAGAAACCACCAAGCGAAGCTCAGATGGCAAATACATAGTCAAAATGCCCATGACCCAAACTTACGAAAAAGAACTTGGAAATTCCAAGTCAGCTGCTATTGCGCAATTCCTACATCAAGAAAAAAGACTAAGTAAAAACGAACAATTTTCAATGATGTATAAAAACTTTATCCGCGAGTACTTAGAACTACAACACATGAAGCCTGCGGATCAAATTACAGCCAACCAACTTGAATGTTATTTACCTCACCATGGTGTCCTAAGGGACCAATCGACAACCACTAAACTAAGGGTGGTTTTTAACGCGTCACAAAAAACATCTAGTGGCAAAAGTTTGAACAATCTCATGGAAAAAGGGCCTAACCTACAAAAGGATATTCAAGCCCTTATCCTGAAATGGCGAACCTATAAATATGCAATAACTGCTGACATAGAAAAAATGTAAAGATGCATTTGGATAGCCGAAGACCAACAGCAGCTTCTGAAAATCATATGGAGAGACTCTCCGGACGAACAACTACAAGAATATGCTCTACGGACTGTGACATACGGCACAAAATGCGCGCCATGGTTATCCATGCGAACTTTAAAACAATTGGCTAGCGATGACGGTCACTTATACCCTGACGCAGCGAAAATACTACAAAACGAGCTATATGTCGATGACCTAATTAGCGGCCACAACTCTCTCGAAACTGCTAAACAACTACAAAATGACTTGATACAACTACTTCAGCGAGAAGGTATGAACTTAAGGAAGTGGTCCAGCAATTGTACCGAATTACTAAAACATCTTCGGGAAGACCAAATTTCTAAGACTAACTTCGACTTTAAACAAGAAGATTGCACGAAAACACTTGGCCTTGGCTGGAACCCTACGGCGGACACATTTACGTTCAACTGGAACCTGAAACAAGACTCACAAAAGGGACTGACTAAACGATCCCTACTGTCTCAGATTTCACAACTATACGACCCCCTCGGCTGGTTTTCACCGGTCACTATACGAGCCAAGCTAATTTTCCAAAGCGTCTGGATGCAAAATTTAACTTGGGTTGAACCGGTACCAATTAGCATACAAGAAGAGTGGCTGAAACTGAAAGATCAACTAGACGAAATGAAAACTATAAAAATAAATCGCTGGATTGGAAACATCCAAAACAAAATTGAACTTCTTGCATTTTGCGATGCAAGCGAGAAAGCATATTCTTGCGTCATCTATACACGAGCGTTGAGCGAAGCCGGAGAACTTAAATTAAGCCTGCTTGTAGCAAAGACTAGGGTTGCTCCGCTCGCACAAAAACTTTCTCTTCCAAGACTTGAGCTCAGCGGGGCACTACTTCTATCACAGTTGGTAAACAAAATCATCGAGTCACTAACAGGACACACCATAACTATATGGGCCTGGTGCGATTCAAAAGTGGTGCTAGCTTGGTTGCAAGGAGTGACATCCAAATGGGAAAAGTACGTAGAAAACCGGGTCGTCAAGATCAAGCAAGTGGTACCAGCATCCCATTGGTTCTACATAGAATCAAAAAATAATCCTGCAGATTGCGCAACCAGGGGGTTATATCCAAAACAATTGGTGAATTTTCCCTTGTGGTGGAATGGACCTGCAACACTGAGAACGTTTACAGACAAACCCGAGGAGCAACGTAGTTGTCTATTTACAACTAAGATGGAACAAAAAATCATCGTGCCAACCCTAAGACAATCAGAAAACTTAATAATCAGCTTATTAAACAATTCCAGCAAATTAAACTGGGTGACGCGTATTGTCGCTTGGATTATGCGATTCAAGACAAATTCACTTAGCAACGCAAAACAAATGAAGAAATGTGATGCCGATCAACCGACACAACACAATGACCTAACGGCCAATGAACTTAACTACGCTACGAACATAATAACAAGAAATGTTCAACGATTGGAATTCAGCACAGAATATGATCTATTACTAAAAAAATCAACATGTTCCCACTAAAAGCAAAATTAGCAAACTATGGCCTTACCTAGACAAGGAGGGTGTCTTGCGTGTCGGCGGACGACTGAACAAAACCAACTTACCGCCGGGAATGAAAAATCCCGCAATTCTACCACGAAAGAATAGACTCACAGAACTACTGATAAACCAAGCTCACACCGCTACTTTACATGGTGGAGCCCGGTTGACGCTCGCCTTCATCCGTCAACATTATTGGATAATAGGAGGTAACCGAGCAGTAAAAACTCAGTTGCGACGGTGTATAAGGTGCCATCGATTCAAAGCTACGGAAAACTACCAGCTCATGGCCGATCTTCCACCACAGCGTGTGACACCGTCCCGACCCTTCACTCACACGGGAGTGGATTTTACGGGTCACGTAGACGTCAAATTAAATAAAGGAAGAGGCGTTAAGACATCCAAAGGTTACATCGCAATCTTTGTTTGTTTAGCAACAAAGGCAGTTCACATAGAACTAGTTTCAGACTTGAGCACTGAAGTTTTCATGGGTGCTTTCCAGAGGATGTCCTCAAGACGTGGAACACCAAGTCATGTTTATTCGGACTGCGGCACAAACTTCACCGGAGCCTCAAAAATGCTGAACAACGAGTTCGGAATGTTCAAAATGGAGTTGCCCTCTGAATTTTTTGACGAATTAAGCAAAATGAAAGTGGAGTGGCATTTTAACGCCCCTGCGTGGCCAACCGCGGGGTTACTATGGGAGGCCGCGGTGCGCTCTATGAAACACCATTTACGTCGAGTTCTAGGCGAACAGAAACTCACCTATGAAGAATTTTCGACCTTACTGGCAAAAATAGAAGCATGCATGAATTCCAGACCATTCTGCCCCCTCACAGAGGACCCAGATGAGTTCTACAACTATCTTACTCCGGGACATTTTCTTACTGGCAGTCCAACTATGACACTTCCGTTGTCCAGCTATGAAGATGACCGCCACTTAGATCTACGCAAAAGGTGGCAGTTAACCGAAAACATGTTCCATCAGTTCTGGAAGCACTGGTCCTCAGACTACTTAACATCGCTACAGGCTCGCAGTAAATGGCTGAAACCTACGCCTAACATCAAGACAGATGATGTTGTCTTAATAAAGGAAAACAACCTCCCACCAGGAAAGTGGGCCCTGGGGCGCATAACCGAAGTGCATCCGGGCAGCGACGGACATGTCCGAGTCGCAACTATAAAAACGCAAGGTGGCACATTAAAGCGTCCGATCACAAAATTGTCACTGTTGCCAATTAAAACTATGCACTAAACTAAGCAAATAAATACAAACCACAAATCGCTACGCACTCACTCGCTCAACAAAACCGCGACATACTACACCGAAAACTCGACAGAAAACAATCTTCAAGTCATCATGTTAACCAAACTATCATTCATCTACTTGGTGACCAGAATACAAGGCAGTGTCCTTCCACAAGAATCATCAAGTGTTCAAATAACAACTTTAGGAAGTGATCGCCCCATATACTACGACACCATTGGAAAAGTACAGCTGATCCATGACGAATGGCGATTGCTGATGTACTACAACTTATCTACCTACTGGAGCGGAGTACAAAGGTTCGAAAACTACTTACAAGACATTTCGGACCTCTGCAATAAGTTGGAACCAAGATTTTGTCAAACCACAATTCGTCAGCTTTCGCACGAATTGGACCTTCTGCAATACTACAACGACATACTGCTGGCCCCCCATAAACACTTGGCGGGACGCAGCAAGCGAGGTCTGATTGACGGAGTGGGATACGTGGCAAACAGTCTCTTCGGAATTCTGGATCAGAGATTTGCAGACCAATATCACAAGGATATCCAGAATGTGCAGAAGAATGAAGATTACATCCTGCAGCTCGTAAAAAACCAGACTTCTATAGTTGAAATAGAAAACGACATCTTGAAGAAAAACGAAGAGAACATCGATCAGCAGTTTACACTTGTCAACAACTTTATGAACGAAACTGATTTGAGATTAGCGAAGATTGAATCAGGAATTGAAATAGCCATGGCCACGAGCTTTCTTACCTCGACGTCGCTAGCTGCACACTTATTATTGAAGAACTTGAAAAGCATTCAAGAAACCTTTTTCAACACATTCCTGGATATCTATAAAGGACGTATGGATGTTCACTTAATAACTCCAGTCAACTTAATGCAACAGTTGACAATTATATCAGGAAAGCTACCTAAAACATTGACGTTACCGATCGACAATATTCAAGAAGATATGAAAGATATCTACAAATTAATTTACGTGAAAGCACGTGTAACCGACAGCTACTTCTTGTACGAGCTCCACATTCCACTGGCAAGCGACGAGGATTTTATTGTGTACCAGATTATTCCACTGCCCATGAGAAATCCACAGAAGGAAGACGAAACGACTGTTATTCCTGTGACATTCAAGTACATCGCAGCGAACCTGGAGAAGAACAATTACATTAGACTCAACGAAAAAGAATTAAATCGCTGCATCCAGAGGCGACCGGAAAATCTCGTCTGCATTATGAACTTGCCTATTTTTAGTTTACAAAACGCCGAAACACCGTGCGAAGCCAGACTACTAGGTCAACATTCAACCTTGCCATGCATTACGGAACAAACGAAATGTGAAACGGCCTGGATCGCATTACATAACACGAACACATGGCTGGTGACATGTTGCAACACATGCACTATACGTACTGTCTGCAACGATGATATCAGATCGCACGTCATCAACACGTCGTCTATAGTGTCGCTGCAACAAGGATGCCTTCTTCAAACAAAGGAGCTGAAAATACACTCCCACAACAACTACGACAGCAACGCCAAATTAGATTACGACATCCAAGTCCCTACCCTGGACAAAACAATAAATTGCATCATAAATACTCATACAACACCTCTGCTGCAAGTAAAACACAACGAAGACATCGCTGTCGTCGAAGAACGACTGCGGTACTTGAAAAGTATGGAACAACTTCCGGTAACACTAACAACACACGATATACATCAGTACGTCATTTCTTACGTATTACTGACTGTAATCGGAGTTGCAATAATTGCATGGGTGGCAAAAAAGCGCGGTTATTGTACGAAGACAACAGATGACGCAAATCGTGTTACTCGACATAGTACCGCAGACGTGGAAATGCAGTCCAAGAAACCTGAGGCTAGGATGAGAAGGCTGTTCAGGTCGCGCTCGCTACTAGATCGCCCGCCTTCAAAGAAGTCAAGAGATGAGGGAGAGCGGATGACGAGCGGCAACCATCCACCGATAAGGTCCACAATGGATTCCAACACGGATATTGAATTTAATTTTTAAAATTCTATTTTAATTGTATTTTTAATATTTTTTACTTTTTACAATGTTACATTTTTTACTATAATTTCTTCCTTTGTACTGGTGATTCTTACATGGTTATATTCTCCTCATCCCTTGCTTGGGTTACGAGTATGTACGGTCTACGTACATTGACCCGACTTCTGGCTGACGAAGCGAATCAACTGGTTCACTTGTCACAACTAATATTTTTACTCAGTGTGCAACTAACCAACACGCGGAACAGACATACATGTAGGAATCACCAATCTTTATTACGGTGTACGATAATTGTGATAAATAAACTTTTGGGTTACTACGTGAAGAGTTTTACATGTTGGCCACACTCACTACCTACTTAACAACCGAACAATTATAGTGTACAGTTCAGGAACTAAACTGTCCCGTACAGTCTGGGTATGAAAAAAGTTAGTCGGAAATTCGAAACTTCTCTTTGAAAAAAAACCTTTTTCAGTTTGTGACTTTTTACTTACTTTTCGCGGGTTTGCGGTTAAAAGGTTATCAGGCAACTAAAACTAACTTCTCGTTATTTTTAGTAGAATATTTTTGGTTTGTCGCATAATCGCGCCTTATTGTGTCTCAATGTCGATTAAATGGCAGAAAAAGCAATAAGAGCTAGGAAAACTATAGGCTGCTGGAAGAGGGGTGTAGACAATGTTACGTCTCGCAGCGGTTAAACGTGGGTCGTTCAACCGTCCAAAGAACCTGGACTCGATACCGAGAGACATGTTCCATTCAGAGATGGCAAGGTTCTGGGAGAAAACGTTGCTTACACCCACGAGACGACCGCTTTTTAGTGACTCATGCGCTGAGGAACCGCAAATGCAGTTACATAGACCTCAAAAGAAACCTTGAAGAGGTACGAGGAGCACAAGGTAGCTTATGGACAGTGAGGAGGAAGCTTTTAGCGGCTGATACACGCAGTCGACGACCAGCGCGGGTGCCCAAATTACTCCGTGAGCACCGGATTGCACGATTGAGGTTCGCTAGAAATTGCCTATCTTGGACACTAGGTAACTGGAAGACTGAATAGCGTCGAATTTGTCCACCAGGGCAACGCTTTGCTGACGTTTATTTTGAAGAAATCACCCCTTATGGTGGAGGGTCCGTTATGTTTTGGGCGGGCGTAACTTCCAGCTATCGTACCGAGATAGTAATCACTGAAAATGGCTCACTAAATGCGCAAAGGCATATAACAGAAATCCTTTGTCAACATGCACAACCCGCACTGACTGTAATTGGTGAAGATGCCATTTACATGGACGATAATGCTCGGGCCCAACGTTCTGGCGACGTAGATGCTTAAGGTGGAAGCGCCAGGGTAGCCCGCGAAATTCAAATTTTCTTACGTTTTTTGCAATTTTGCATTTTTTAGTTACAGAATTATAATCATTAAAATCATCAATTGATGATTTTTCGGAATTAAAATCATAAACACAATGTATTATAATTCTGTAACTAAATACCAATTACAGCCGCGAATCATATTTTGTTCTATGTACAGCCTGACAATAACCGGCAAATTGCAAAAAAACTTGAGAGGTGTCAAGGGACACCCGGATGGAACGAAGTTCATTTCGATTAATTAGTGAAGGAATTGTAATAAAATTTTATTTTATTTAAGTTATAATATTTTTTTTTTATTATTAACAAATATAATTATTATATATATTAATATTTCGCATTGAATATTCTTACTAGAAACGGACTACAATACAAGGAATTAAAAAGGATTTCAAGTTTTTCAGTAACCGGTGTCTTTGAATGTTGTGCCATCGAACTGATTGACTACAAGATTGTTATTGTCTGTATTTATAGAGTCCCAAATAGTAGTAATTTCAATACGTGCATTGATAAATTACATATGATTTTACGAGAACTGTCCAATAAGCCCTTTCTAAATAGCAATATTGTAATAGCGGGTGATTTCAATATCGATATCTTAAAGAGAACTTATCAAACCTTAGATTTTGAATGTCTGTTATTGAATTATAATTTAAGATTGTCTATTTATCAGCCCACTAGAATGAAGAGTCAATCATGCATAGATAACTTTGCTCACAATTTTGAGAAAAAATGCAAAGCGGAAGTGTTGGAATTTGCCCTATCGGATCACACTGCGCAATTGCTGAAATGTCCCGTAAGGGTGGATTGTGTTTTGAAATATTGGTTCAAATCTCAACGGGACTTTAGCCCGGAGAATATGACTAAATTCAGATCCTGTCTTGAGAAGCTGACGTTCTCTGAAATATATGACAGCGATGATCCAAATGTTGTTTTTAACTCATTTATAGATCAATTTAAATTATTTTACGACTTATGCTTCCCCAGTAGGCTCATTAAAGTGCAAACAAGTAAAAAGCCAAAATGGATATCGCGTGGTATCAAATTATGTAGCTTAAAGAAAAGGCAACTATTATGGGCTTCTAGACTCCAACCGACACAAATAAACAAAACAAAATATTCTAACTACACCAAATTATTTAAAAAAGTTATTAAACTGACTAAGCGATCTCAAAATGACAACAATATTAAAAACTCTGACAATAAAAGCAAAATGACATGGAAACTAATAAAGAACTCTAAATTTAATGTACCAAATGACTTAATAAATACAATTCAAGCTGACAATAGAACAATTAACAATCCTCAATTAATTGCTGACAAGTTTAACGCCTATTTCATTGATAAAATTGAACCAATACCAGTGATACGCAATCAATCAACTGCGCACATTTTAAACAAACAAAAATCCATGTTCATGGCACCATGTCAACCAATGCAAATATTTAATATTATAAAAAGCCTAAAAAACACCAATAGCGTAGGGTATGACGAAATTTCAACAAAGATCATAAAACATGTTGCTGATCTAATTTCTGTACATCTGAGTCATATACTTAATTTATGCATCAGTCATGCTGTTTTTCCTGATCGTCTTAAGATCTCTATTGTAAAACCCGTTTTCAAAAAAGGGGATAAACAGCAAATGGAAAACTATAGACCTATTGCGCTTTTGTCAATTTTCTCAAAAATATATGAGAAGTATATTTATAACGAGCTATATGCATATTTAGAAAAACATATGATTCTCTGCAACGAGCAAAAAGGTTTTCGGAAAAATAAGACGATAAATATGGCAATCTATGACTTCTTGAATACAATTATGACTAATATTGATAATAAGAGACCTGTTTGTGCTATATACTGTGACATGACACAAGCTTTTGACCATGTTGACCATAATATCCTAAAAAAGAAACTATACTCCTATGGTATAAGAGGTAATATCCTGGATTTATTAATGACTTATCTCTCAAATAGAAAACAAAAATCTGCCATAACAGACTTAAATTTAAAGACGAAAGAAGTAGTTACATACCTATCCAAAGAACGTACTGTTTACTTTGGCGTACCACAGGGCAGTGTTCTGGGTCCCTTACTTTTTTTAATCTATATTAATGACTTGCCCAAAGCCATAAATTACCCTATAACCCTATTTGCTGATGATAGCACGATAACTGTAGCTAGTAATAAACCTGACCAATACGAAGCTGATGTTAATGAAGTGTTAATCGCAATAATCGCTTGGCTTAACAATAACAACTTAAAAATTAATCTAGGTAAAACTCAAATTATGCACTTTGGTCATAGAAAACCTAGTACAAATATGGAGGTGACATTCCAAAACAACGTTATTAATGACGTAGACAGTGCGAAATTCCTAGGACTTATAATAGATAGACAGCTTAACTGGAAGAATCATATCGATACATTATGCAAAAAAATAAGTTGCTCATCCTATGCCCTATATAAACTTGCCCCAATTGTTAACACGGATGCACTACTCACAGCCTATCATGGTCTTGTGGCATCTGTGTTAAGATATGGCATCATATTTTGGGGTAACTCTACAAATAGGGAAGCCGCGTTTAAAGCGCAAAAGCGCTGCATAAGATCTATGTTTGGGCTTCGGGTGACGGACAGTTGTGTACCATATTTCAAGAAGCATAAAATCCTGACACTACCAGCTTTGTATATATATGAAACTGCCTTATTTGTAAGATTAAATCCAAATTTGTTTTCCTATCTATCTGATACTGTACAACGTAACAGGCGAAATGACATGCTACGCGGACGCAGAGCCAAGACAGCTCTTATGCGTAAAAGCATATTCTGCAGAGCCCCGCAAATTTATAATAAAATTAGTAAATCCATTAGAGAGTTAGATTTGGCTAGATTTAAGAAGCAATTTAAAGATTTTTTATGTTATAAATGCTATTATAATTTGAATGATTATTTAAATGACACTGACATATTAATTTAATTCAATTATTATTTATATTTTTTTTTCATTTGTAACTAACATTCCGTTTTGAAGTTTAGCTATAATTATTAAAAACATTATTATTTTATTTTATATAATTGATCACCAATATTAATTAACATTTGTACGCCCATGTGGTAGAATATGATGACACAATCAATATAAACTCAAGACCATGTTATATACATACCGACCATGTTCTAACAAATAAATGATTTGATTTGATTTGATTTGATTTGATTTGAAAACCACACTGTTCAATGCGAAATAGAAATGAAAATATCTGGCTTGCTTTCTATAAGAGAGAGAGAGACAGACAGAGAAACATGCGACGCCGCACAGCTTACAATAGCTTACTATAGCAAAAAGTGTCGTGACAACTTTTCGTAAGAATTTTTTCCGTCTAGCCCCCTTTCACAACGCGCGATAAGGAACTTCGTTCCAAAACGTAAAAAAAAATGAATTTCGCGAGCTACCCTAGCGCTTCCACCTTAAATGCAAGAGGTCGGTATTCGTCATTTGGATTGGCCAACGCGGAGCTCCGACCTTAACCTCATTGAGCACGTATGGGACCTCCCAAAACAGCGAGTCCGATCTGTCCAACCACTTCCACAAATCATCAGGGAACTTAATCGTGTGATCTCGGCTGAGTGGGAACACATTCCACAGGACACCATCATAAGGCTGGTGGAAAGCATGCCAAGATGATTACATGCTGTAATCGCTGAAAGGGGAGGTCATGCTCGTTATTTTTTTTTCATGTCTTTTTTTATTAAAATACCTACCATAAAAATACTCGCAGTCTTCATTTCAATATACCCATAAAAATGTTCATTTTAACACGGCTCTCTGTTAACATTGACTAAAACACCTATTTCAGGACAACTATGTTCTCATTGATAATAATAAATTTCTAGTCATATGCTAATGACATACTAACAATATTAATTTTATCCATAGAAAAGCAAATTACTGTAAGGTGCCCGTTTTTTTTTTCTACGTATATATAGGGACCCTGTAGTGCGTAGTGTTGTTGGTACAGATTACTAGATGTCGTCACTATTCAATTTAAGCTATCAAATTTTCTGCGAGTCGGCCCTCTTTTCCTCTAAGTATAACTATTCTACTCTTTGGTTCCCATTACCAATAAATTATTATTATGAGCCTGTTGGTGGCCTGTTGTATCCCACTGCAAGGCAAAGCCCTCCCTTCCTTTCTTCTATTATTCTCTCTCTAGAGCTATTTCAGCCCAATCTTTTAAGTAGCAATCCAGCATATCACGCTATCTCCTTCTGGGTCTTAAAATAAAAATTAGTACCAATAAAAAATATGATTTACAAATTATTGCAAAAAGGACAATACCTACAGAAAATGAAGCATGATTGATTTTTGTTTTTTCTTTTAGATCTGGCAATTTTAAACCATGCGTCATAACTTGAAATTTTGTAAAAGACTAAAAGTTGTCATCTCTATGGTTGTCATTGTCAAAATTTTTGTCAAGACAGAGTGAATCAACAGCTGTTTTACATTTTTATATCTAAAAATTAATTAAAACTGGGAAACAAACAGGTAGTTTTGTATTCCTTATTCAGGTCATGGTAGATCTTATTAGAATTAGTGTTGTATTTGAACATGAAACAAAGGTAAGTGTAGCAAACGATGAGCCAGTTTAGTCGTGTTACAATGTTGTTTACGTGTTACTGACAAAAGGGTTTTGTTTGTGAAGGGCTCGCCCAATGCACGGCGGAGATGACTTGGTGGCTTACGCCATGGGGAAGAAGGCTGACGACCTTGGTGATCACGCTGAAATACAACTGCATAGAATAAAACCCCAGGATCATTTTATAGAAGCGCAAGTACTTGAGGGGGACACTTTACAAGCTATTGCGTTGCGATTTTATTGTTCTGTGAGTATTAAAACACTTAATTTTTTATTCTTATTACTCCATGAATTAAATTTTAAATACAAAATTGTACTTTGAATGTTTCAAATTGAATAATATCAGTTACTTCCTGTTATCATTGTTATCTTATATATAGCTAATACATCGTGTTTTGTACACTTTACAGATATCAGAGCTAAAAAGGATCAACCATATACATAAAGATAATGAAATATTTGCCAGACGGACTATAAAGGTACCAGTAACACCTTATTCAGTGTTGACGGAGCTGATACCTACACAGAACCCAGAACCTGTGCCTTCAACCTCAAACAATGCATCCCACACAGTCATACAAGAATTGTTAAATACTGATCATTACAATGGACTGATAAACCAAAATAATGTAACAATAAATGCACCTCAAAAGGAAGATGTGCAGTGCTCCATAGATTGTAACTCAGTTGTGATGAACAGCACACTAGCGCCATCTGTTGCCCCGTACACAGACTCTGAGCAAAATGAACATGCTACAGAAGGTACTCAACTCTTGCCAAATAATAAAGAGAAGATATCTGTAGAATCAGTAGTGGTGAAGGAGCTGACCTCACACGGAGCTGACTTTGGACTGAAATGGTTCCATTTAGTGTGCTGTATGCTCATCTTAGGTGTTGTGATACCTCTTGTGTATGTTATGTT
This sequence comes from Standfussiana lucernea, assembly GCA_964057025.1. NCBI lineage: Eukaryota > Metazoa > Arthropoda > Insecta > Lepidoptera > Noctuidae > Standfussiana > Standfussiana lucernea. Next base: position 10,861,384 of record OZ059803.1, on the reverse strand, counting down.
TTATTTAGACAAACATGAACATTCAGAAATTTCAGATCTTCCACCATTACACTCAAATCGATGACTGAATTATATAATGCGATCTGATAGAAAAGCTTTAAGTTGTAATAGCAAGCATTATAAATCAATTTTTATATATCACTGTAAGGGGATACTTTGTGATTCTTTTAATAAAATTTATCATTATAAGTACTATACCTATGCTGCTTTTATTTATAGTTTAAGTGCTCAATGATTTTTTTAAAATCAATTGTATTGTTAAGTACATTGTATGTATGATTTATGTGTCATTTTAAAGTAAGCAGACTCAAAAGTTAAATTAAATACAAAGCTAGCTTGTTTGTGTTTCAGGGCGTCCGTCAAAACATGCGCAGGTGCTCGTGCGGGTGCACGCTCATGTGTCTGTATTAAAACTTTCAGAAGTCGGTGGCAAAACAGTCAATGAAACAAACAATAGTCACCGACTTCCGAAAGTAAAGTTATTTTCCACTGTTTTTAGTGTTTTTTTGGAAGTCGGTTTTTTTTGCAAAAAAGTTTTTATTTTACCCTTTTTAGTTATCGTATCACACACAAATCCTTGTCAAGTATCAATTTCGCAATTTCTTTTACTTGGATGACATTTTTTCCAGCTATTTTGATTTCAAAACCAAACTGCTGAACCGATTTTGATGAAATTTCTATGGGACCAATCGGGAAGTAGATCCATTCAGATAAAAGAAGAATTTTTCAAATCGGTTCATAAATGACGGAGATATGAGGTAACAAACACAAAAAAAAAACAACCGAATTGAGAACCTCCTCCTTTTTTTGAAGTCGGTTAAAAACAGTATGGGCAGCGCTAAAAGGCGCGGGCGCATGCGAAGGGTTTTCAAGGGTAGCTTGACATTGCCCACTGCTCCGTGCTCCCGCGCGAGTTATAGAGTTGCGCCTCATTGATCAGCACGGAATCGCTGCGCCCGCGAATCCACGCTCCTACCCTTTTCCGTCGCTTGGTCAGTTCGTCTTCATTTGCTAGAGCGAGAGACAGCGGGAGTGCTACGCTTCGACGGTGCGCTCGGCAGCACGCTCTGTTGAAAACTGCGATTCTGTGCTGCTAGATGAGGCGCTACCCTTAGCGGACGCCCTCAAAATTATTTTCCACACAATACTCGTACAATACATGGCAGACGCGCTTGTTAGGTACAATACGAGCAGATATAGGCATTATTTTGTTAATTTAAACCAGGATATAATATTTTATCTTAAATCAAGTTACTTTTCACTCAAGTTTCGCTTTTCCTCGAATCCCATTTCAAGTATCCTACTTTTACGGAACAACAGCTCATCCTACGGCTCGGAGACTACGTGATCGCATCGTAGCACAGGTACGGCGTTACGTGGCTCTCACCGAGCTACGGGCGAAGAGTGCGAGTGCCTAAATTACATACTATAACTAGCTGTACCCAGCATGCGTTGCAATGTACATTTTTCCCTACGTAGCACTAACTCTTTGTATTTTACTACCAGACCCACCTCGCTCCCTATTACCTAAAACCTTCCCTGGCGTATGTAGAACAACTGTGCAAAATTTCACCCAAATCGTTAAGTAGTTTAGGTACATAGATTTCGAACAGACGTAAATTTTTAGATATATAGATAATTATGGTTACATGATTGCTTCTATTATTATATTACGGTTTCTTTTTTAGGGTTCCGTTGCTCAATGGCAAAAACGAAACCCTTATAGATTCGTCCTTAAGTCACACCCATTTTACTCCGTGACTATTTGTCTGACACAGTTGAAATTTGGAGTAGGTGACTTCTATGAACCGCTACACAAATATGTGTAATAATAAAAAAAAATAGGGGTGGCCCTCCGTACATGTAACTGAGGGTTGAAAAAAATATATCTACGTATATAACTGTGTGGAGTGTCTATCGATAGCTCTTAACAATGATACGGAGAATATTAAAAGAAAAATCATAATCAGACAATTTAGTATTTTCTATTAATCAAATTGACATAGAGCTGCCGTCTTAAACATCATTGTTGAAACTAATAAAATGGAGATAGTGGAAGTCATTGGCCGATTAGTATTATCGATTGCTTAGTTGTGGTGTTCCAGGCGGCGAGAGCGACTTAGCGGTTTTTATCAGATTCATGTCGGGAAAGTGATGATAATAAAAACATTTTTCACAAAATAAACTATTTATTTTCCTTGCTATCACTTAAAAATACATCGATGTAACAAATAAATCGGTAAATCCATTGACACAATCTTAGTTAACTCTTTTAACAATTATTTTATTAATAATGATAAATGCAATCTTAAATAGCTAAAACCCGACCAGAGAAATAATATATGGATTTATATATTACACTCTTATTGCAACCGTATAAGATATTGCAAACAATTTAAGACAAAATACAGCCTATTATTCAAATAAATCAATCGAGTTCAACTTCATTATGATAAGGTACATTAAAATGCCATTAGTACAACTAATTCAAAGCATTTATTTTCCTGGTAAGGCTTAGTCACTATGTACAGATATATAATAATTAGGTGAGCCTCGTAGAGTCTATACTGTATAAAATTAATGACGTGATCTGAGGTGAAGCATTTGATAATATTAACAACGCAGCTCGCGTAAGCGACTGCAATCAGAAGTTTCCGCGGCCGCCGAGATTCGGATTACTCTCGTGCACACTGTGGAAATAAAGGGAATGTTAGTAGATTAATCTTTATGTCCAAAGCACATAATGTGTATTAACAAAGATGGATCTCCTAAGAAACGTTAATACAGCCGTCGATCTGATGACCATGTGAATTCCACGGGGCGAACGTGAGGCTCAGAACAGGCAGAAATAGCGTAAAGCGTATTCTTTCTGCCACTTCGGCCGGTCAGAATATAGGTCCCCCGCTACTCAGAAATGGGTAGATATGGTTTTAATTGTAGCATTTTAAGTAAGTTTTGTGGATTTTATGTCTGTGAGATAGGGTTGAAATTAAAATAATCAATGATAAAATGCTACAACTACGAACATAGAAAGGTTAGTTACACAAACACGGTAAAATTCGAAAGCACACAAGAAAATAGACAATGTTAGTATTACAGAGAACAGCAACACAGAAGTTTATCTTGATCCGAAGAGCGGGCCAGCGCTTTGTAGGGAGATTAGTGATTTCTTGTTACTCAAATCAAAACAACAAAATCACTAGTCTTCCATACAACGCGGAGCCGGTGGTTGAGGCCGTTAGTTGATGGACACCTATAAAGGTTATTTACCAAAAGAGTTAGTCACAAAAAAAGGTTAAAATGAGTTAGAACATACAGCTGTGATGAGTGATCATTTCTAAGTTACACTAGAATAAGGTAGTACAGCGAGAATAATACAAGAATGGTAGGTACATGTGTGAACACTCTCGAAGTCTAAGCTCCCTCTACTAACAAGTGTGTGCACTTTACCTTAGCGTCACAACATCGCCGTCATATAGTCAAATCCGTTCAACAAACTCTACTTAATCTTAGTTTGGTTTGGTGCCAACTCAGGGAACTCTTCAAACATTCTATCGTCAAAACAATACTGTGTTAGTGTTTATATTGAATTATTGTGATAGTTGATTTCAGGAAACTCCTCAACCAAATTAATTGTTAACAGCACAAATTAATAATCAGTTTGACTGGCAATATTAGCAATGGTATAGTATGAAAGTTACTGAAATTAATGTGGACATGCTTTCAATTATTTTGAAATAAAACAATACACATGATTTTGAGAAAACATGATGAAATTAGGCAGTAAAATAATTTGTATTCATCCTGTAATCTCTCATTTCGGAAGTCAGTTCAGTTGTGTTCATTATCGTAGGACAGACATGAAAGGGGGCTGTGAAATAGTCTAGTTGTTATTTAGCCTACCTCTGTTGCAAGAGATACTGTGCCATCTGTATGCGCTGTGGGGTGCCGGTGATGGTGATGATGCGGTCGGTGGAGCCGGGCAGCGGCTCGGCGATCTCGATGCCCGCGCCGCTCTCCGCGCGGATCTTACGTATGCGCGAGCCGGCCTTGCCTATTATCGCGCCGGCCAACTGGAACGGAAATACAATACATACTGTCACATTGATGTAGCGACCTAGTTAGGAATACTAGATAATTTTTACTTGCATTGTGATTTTGTTTTGATCTGGAGTTATGAAGAAGAGGAATACTAACATCTTTGGGAATAGTGACTTGCGTGGTGGTGTCCTGCTGGTTGCCGCCGTTGTTGCTGAAGTTGCCGCCCCCCCCTCCCACGCGGCCGCCACCTCCGAAGTTCCCTCCTCCAAAGCTACTGCCGCCGCCACCACCTCCTCCGCCGCCGCCGCCGCCGCCGCCACCGAAGGCCCCGCGGGGTGGCCCACTGAAGCTAGCTCTAGGTCCGGGCCCACCGAAGTCATTGAAAGGAGCTCGGGGACCACCTGGCGGGCCGCTGCGACCTAGGGGAGGTCCCCTGGGCGCGGGGCCCCGGCCGGCGGGGCCCATGGGCGGCATGCCGCGCGGCGGGCCCCGGGGAGGCCCGCGGGGCCCTCCACGCGGAGGGCCGCCGCCGCCGCCGCCCGCGCCTCCTCCCTGCCCGCTCCCGAATCCTCCGTACTCATCAGCGTAGAAGTCATCGTAATTATGTGGGTCGTAATTTTGTACCGCACCTTTGACGGGGACCTGCAATTTTAAGAGTGGTTAATACCAAATGTGCCAGTATGTCGAAAAAACTAATAGATACCACCTTTAAAAAAAGTAAGCAAAAAAAGTATAAATAATAACGTAAAATATTACAATGTTCAAATGTATGTATGTGCGGCATAAAATACTGGTACTCAGCTGCACCCGGTTAAACTGGATCCGACCCCAACATAGTTGGGAAAAGGTTTGGCAGATGGTTAAATGTTCAAAACTGTGAGGTCTAATTTATATTCTCACCTGTCTAATAAGGTCGAGCACCTCCTTGACGCCGGCGGCGACGGCGTCGGCCTTGCCCACCAGCTGCACGACCCGCTCCGTGCTCTGAGGAGCGGGGTTCGAGAATATTTTCAGGCGAGCGCCCGTTTTCTGTAAGGAAACAACACCACAGTCGATACGGATTTGATAGCACTCGGTTATTTTTTTGGTTGGTAGCAGATTTATGTGGGAATTTATTCATTAAGTTTATTAGACACAATGAAATTATTAACTGAATGAAGCCACAAAAAGGTGCCAAATATTCCGAAAAAGAAATACTTTTAACTTGTTTGTTAGCAGACAGAAAACTTCTGAAAGTTCTAATAAAATAATAGTGGGAGCTTTCAAACTAATTCAAACAAAAGCCATTTACTTAACAATTAATGGTAACCTAATTCCGGGCAATTCTTTATCCAACGCCCTAATTCCAAAACAAATTACATAACCCACATAGTTGAGTTGTTTACGGCAATCTGTCGCGACATAGTCGGGGTGTTATAGAGTGGCATGAGAAATCGATGTGTGATCAATTACCGATATTAGATAACGTCAGAGTACGTGTGTGGTGTGTGGTGTCGGTGACGTTTGACAGCGAGCAGGGCGCATGCGCGGCGCCATCGACCGGCGCACGTGGCACGCACAAACAACCGCTGAAACCCGCCCTCCGCACGTACGAGCTACGCACCGCAACGCACCGCCTACTACGAGCCATTGCTCGATACTGACGCGCGTCAACTCAACTCACTTCACTGTTTGTACAGCAATTATACACTACACTAATGCCTGGACCCAACCACTGATGATCCAACTCAATTATTTATTTTAAAAAATTGAACACTGCAATAAAAAAATATTTGGAACACGGCAAACGAACAAAAAAGTCGTCGGTACTATGTTACGCGGACTAGGGAGCGGGCGGAGCGAACCACCTCGAGGGTGGTCGGACGCGGAATGAGCGGGCGACTGGCGGCGCGTGCAACACCTGCCCGACTCCCCTCCTTGCACTTGTGGGGCTCCGAGGAAAGCTCGCACGCGCCACGCCTACCACATGCCACTACGTAATGGCTGGACAGAACTCCCATTCCTGACCATACTGAAAATCTCGGTCAGACAAAAGCGCTTCGAAATTAGAATATCTACTTAGCGGTAGACCGAATTTTGGCAAATTTGATCTGCTTCGGTTTCGTTCGACTTCTAAAAAAGGAATCACATCATTGTATACTATTAAAAGAGCAGTAAGGGCCTTCTGTTTTACACTTCTCGTGGTACGTTCGTATCCAGCATCCACCACAAAAGTAAACCGCTTCAGATCCTCGTCACGAACGCGAATCCGAGACGTCACTCACTATGAAAAGGATCCGGTGGCGAAACGTCCGCGACATAATTTATCAGATTCAGTATACTCCGAGCTTATACAAGTAAACTACGAAACTGAAGTATAGAGACCAAAAATGCTTCGTGACTCGACTTTCAAACTTAGCAGTAACAAAATAAAGTTGACTATAAATCATAAATATGCCAGACTTATATAACAACTTACTATACTTTTCACCTTCAATCAATCATAAAGTTCGCTCGTCTAACCATAAAAGCTGCTGCAAATATTTGAACACAATTTATCTTGATCAAAAGTGAAGCCGTCTTTACGCTGAAGCTAAACCGCTTACCTATAGGGTGGTTTACTTCGTTCTAACCTTTGTCTGAGTATATTGATGCAATTTGAAGGAACAGTTCAGTTAAGTAGCAGAAGACATTGACCCGAGTTAATAAAGATGTGGCTTTAAAACGAAGGAGATTGCCTAACCAGACCTAACTGGGTTACCAGAAAGTTAATCGATAGAGATAATATAACACTGCGTAAATTTCACAGTAAGCCCAAAATGTGTTGGTGGCAGGATATTTCCCCCGGGAAACTACCGCTAATCAGCTACTGAGCAAGTCGTAATATTTCCAAACACGCCGCGTTAACATTATTCAGATCAACGCAATGCTAGTATTTCCCGAACCACTAAACATTGTAGCATTACAGAGAGAAAATCCGAAAATGTTGACACAGTTAACTTCTAAATTAGAATACGGATCAACAACCCTCCATCGATCTCTTGTAGTATTGATCCGAGCGCTTGAATTTTACCTGTTGCTTGTATTTCGGGGTTAAGCTTTTCTAGAGGCCACTTGGAAAATCGCTAAAAGGGGCCAATTTTAGCCAAATCAAAACAAAATGGGCTGATACGATTCAAAGTAAAGAAGCCGTATGTGAACCGGTGTGGTTCAATCGGAAACGGAAGCGGCTAGCTCGCGTGCTGCCGTAGCCCGTAATTGTCGGGGACACCGCCACAGCCCGGTGTCACCCGCGCCTAATTACACTGACGACATGTGCGCGGCGGCTGGTATCTGTTATTCGTCTAAATGTAAATAGCATTCCCATTGTATACCAGAAAGCTGGTTTTATTCCCGTTTCAACCCTGAATTACAATGTATAAATAATTGTGGTACTATCATGAGAGCGGTTCCACATATCCGCTGTAATATTTTTTGTGGTGTACATAGAGGATGTGGAGGAGGTTCACAAAAAGTTTCCTGCGTCACGTGCGCGTAGCTCCGGTAACCCGACGCCGGCGCCGCGCATTTCCGACGGATGAAACCCTACATGTGATATTACCCTACGGCTATTTCACAACTCTACCCAGAACCGCGATTTCATCACAAGTAGCACGGGCCTTAACAAAACGTTTTGTTTCAACTTCCAACTTTGAAAGTGAAGCCAAACGTTTTAATGTTTACGCAACCTACAGAAAATAGACGGGAGAACGCGCGCTGAGAAGTTTATTTACTATATTATGTAATGTTATGGATGTTTATTTACTATGTATAATTATCAGAAGACCTCAATGCGGGATTTTTGAATTAAACCCGTCTTCATTGCCGTAAATGCAACACATTGTACTAAGTTTACCTGCATGGTTCAAAGATAGGAGCGGCGGATGCGGTACCATATGTTCAACATTTCTATTTATGTAAGAAAGGAGGCCTCCGAGGGGCGAGGAGCATTGTGCAAGTAGGTAGGCTGGGTGAAGCCCAGGTGCGCGCGAGCTTTTTGTGAGGCCTTCCGGCGGCTGCGCGCGCACCTGCCGCGCCGACGGCAGCTGCCACCCGCGCACGCGCCGCGACCCATGGCCCGCGACAACACACTTCAAGAAAACTTCTACCCTAGGTACAGTTGATACGTGAAGGTCGCTAACCTCCTATTAATTCCACATCTAGGCACATGTCGATTCACTTGGGTTCTGAATAGCGACAATAATAATTGCTTTCGCGCGAAAACACAATGATACCATTGTCATAAAGACATCCCCATTCATCGCATTTTTTATTTAGACAGTATTTCCATGGGGATATTGTTAATTCTATACTTTATAAAGAATTCTCTGTCTTGTTAAATTGAGGCCGAAACGTAAATTGAACAAAGGAGTTGCGAGAACAGCTGATCGAAAGCAAAAAAAAAAACGCAAAGAAAAAGGGAGCAAAATGGACTCAGGTAGATCACGATTGAGTTTTTAAATTGTTTCCGAAGAAGATCAACACTGATGCATTCAAATGCATTGTTCGCGAGGAATACGCAAACTCATTTATAGACACCCCGAGGCATCGTGCCGCTACTAGCCATGTCTCAAGCATCAGCCCTCGTTTCTCAAATCTCCGGACAAACATCGGCTAACTAGCTCGAGTTATGAAATGCAACACCGCTAATAGCTAGATTGCGAAGTTGTCGACGGGTGTCCCGTCCAGACAACGGCGGCACGTACACGTTTTATAACTTTCAGCGAAGTTGTTCGAGTGGTAATTGATCCTCCGCGATGCACTCAGTAGTTATGCAGACGCTTTGTCTTGTTTGTTCGACTTGACGACCAATTATGACGTCTACCGTCGTCGTAGCTCTTCGAGTATTTTAATTTCCGACGTCGGCGTCGGTCGCGATTCATTTTAAAAGGATACCGTGAACAAAGGAGTCTACGTTTTGTTACAGTAACAATATTGAGTGTATCTAAAAATTACATTGTCGATAAAGAGATAAAGGCTCGGGATTCGGAGCGGCAGCTGCTTTCACATCTGCCTTGAAGCCCGTGCATCGGCTCTACGTGGGTGAATGCCATCGGTGTCTACACGATAAAAAATCCTTAAGTATAACTGCACCTTCGCTCGGCAGATGACTGCTAACAAGTTGTAAAAGCTCGACGCATCTGCTCTCCTCAATTATTGGACGAAGATAACGGGATGCTTTTAATCGCGAAAGATATGAAGATGATATAAACCCGAGTAAAAATTCTGCAGTTATTGTTTGTGTAAATTGCCTATGAATACACCCTTTTACATGTGCCTAACGAAGTTTATCAACATACAACTTATAGGAATGATATCATTCAGTGTTCAAAAGATATTATGGTTCGCTAGAATATAAACAGGTCTGGCACCCGGCTGTTTTCCGACGAGATCAATTCCAGTGATTGTTTCAGGGAGACTTATTGACTTTCGACCGCTCTGTTGTTGCGGCAGATTGATGAAAGACTCATGGCGGTCGAAATTCATCGTTTTTGCGCGAAAAACATTGGAGATATACTCCAGAAATCCTAGGGATCAAAAATATTTCATCTTTTATGTTTTTTGCTTACCTCTCGCAGCTCTTTAATCTTGGCCCCTGCCTTGCCGATAACGCAGCCGGCACGGCTCTGGTGGATCAGTAGGCGGACATCCAAATCTTCGTTACTGCTGCTCTTTGGACCTCCCTAATGAATAATTTTGGTTTATTATTTGAATCTTAACTAAGGGATTCGAGTGTTTTCACATTTTGTAACTTTTCTGGTTAGTGAGAGGTAAAACTGCTCGAGTAAACTAGGTATTATTTTCATTTTCATGAAAATGTAGTTGTAATTAAGTATGTCAAATATTATGACTGTCAAAATAAAATTTTCCTATCTTGGTATCGCAAACAGAAATGAAAATCACGCATTACATAAATAACACAATACTTACTTCAGCTAGACATGGAAGGATTTCTTTTACGATATCCAGAATCGTGTCGACATCCGGCGCCGTTATCGATAGTACCCTGAAAAACAAGCATCATTAAAGCAAACTATTTTCGCAGTTCGGGGAAATAAACTCACAGCACAATATTGAACAACGGTACAGACGTATCAACGGTCAGGGAGGTCTGGACTCATAAGTAATCTGAAGCATGATGGCAATGAAACTTTATGTCCGTACGTGTCGTACTCAATAAGTAGATGCCTTCCAGCGTGGACAGAAGTAAGTCGAGTGAGAGGATTCAGTCCTAAGGGAACAGACTTATAGCGGCTAATGAGCGAGATGCGAGGACACCGAGGTCGTGAAAGTAAGATCAGAAGGCGTCCAGTGCGACACAGTGCAATCCTGCGGAGGTGATGAGGACGGGAGCTCGAAATACGGAGTAAAGCGCCTAACGCCGGGAGCTAATGATGTTTTACAAGATTCCAACTCCTGACTGTTGACGAGTAGTGCAAGAGCTCCACTCGGGCTGTATTAAGATTTGAGAGTAGATGTTGGCGATATAGTTTACCGTTCGGGGCCGGGGCAATCTGGGACTGTTATAGAGGCTTTGTACTGCGTGGCGGGGCGGCGGGTGCGGGGCAGCGGCGTCCGGCGGGGCGGGACCGGCAACCAAGACACGCTGTAGCGGCGCACCCCGCGCCTACACTCGCTAACCCTAGGCGCGCGTGACCAACTTCAACTCTTACTACCACTCATGTAACTCTACTATTAAGGCGAGTTGAAGGTGGCCAACGACGTCGGTACGAGTGTAGGCGCGCGGCGCGTGGCGCTACTAGCCACAGGGGCGTCTCGGGGGCAGTAATGACCTGCAAACTGGCTGCCGGGGGGTTATTCTGTCTACAAGTCTACGGACTCGCCGCTGTCGCAAGACTCGATGCCGAGATGAACCATCGAATCTTACAGTCTTCTTCGTTCATTATAGTTCTCTTTGCTATCTACAAGACAGACTAGAATAGCGTAATTGATTAAGCATAGAAGATACGGATTTGACAGGTTTTTTTATTACCCAACAGAGACACAGAGCAGTACAGTTTTTAGAGTTTATAAGATTGGTGGACGTACCTGTGGCGAAAAAATAGGTAAAAGTTAAATATATAAACTAATTAAATAAAAACATTCAGATAGGCATACAATGAGAAACAAAAATGCGAATATAAACTTACTGATATCGTAAAATGATTTTTTTAATTGATTGATCTAAGCAACTTTAATCAATTCTTTGTAAATACCTGCTATTGCTTGAAAGCTTACAAAAATACATTATTACTCAACGAAGAACTAGATTAGAACCTATAAAGTAATACTTTATGTGTTTCAAGCTTATTTATTGAACGAGTCTACTCGTAACCAATCCACTACTTACTTCACGAGTAGCTGCGAACATTATTGTTAATACTGACCTGATTTCTTAGCCTGGAAATATTCGATCCTCCCTTCCCAATGATCGAGCCGGCGACCTGATGACAATGAACACATCAGTATATATGCATCACATTTCAGTAGATATGCAAAAACGTGTTTGAATGATGAGCATTTCTATTGCAATTCATGTCACTCTCTGGATATTTTTTGCCGGTTCTCGTGGTTATTGAAAAAGAAGGATTTGTCGTAGCTTCTAAATTTCATTAACTCAAAAAAGAATATGTTTGACGTAACCCTGTAAAATTCATCCACTCCTTTAGCAAAATTCATTCGTGCATTTGTTTGACCCAATTGAACCCTTATGATGTCAATATCACAAGATCAAATACTAAGCAAAAACTTCTATTCATAAATGTAAAGCTGAAATAGCTCCAAGTGGAAATAGGCGCCTATTACAACCAGACCTAATATGTTCCGCAAACTGTACATAAACACAACCCGTGAACTGCAACCTCACAGGCCTGAATTGATTTTATGTAATTTTAATGACATCGCCGGCGTTGGAGGGTTGGCTAAAGGCAAACCAGCTGTAACTTAACACGAAATCCTGTTTTGTACTTGTGTATTATTTTGGATGTTATACAATTACTTCATTGAATTGTTAAATATATGAGCAATAAAATATCGCGTAGTATTTTTAGCAACTTTGAGAGAAGAGTGGAGCCTTTGTCCAGCGCCCCAATTACGTACCACTCGAAATGACAAATTTGAGGCTTTATTTTTTCGAAACATAATGTATTATGTTTTAATTATGTGCGTATTGTACCTATAATTATCACTTGCTTCGGTGAAAGAAAACATCGTGAGGAACCAGCATGCCTGAGAGATATTTCTCGACGGCAGGTAAAAGCCAAGTCAGAGGCCCTTGGGCGGCATAAAAACTCTGACACCAGGTTAGGCACTAACCACACGATACAGAAGAATTAGCGATAACGCTGAGTTATCAAAATGAAAGTAATTAAAATTCCGAATGTTACGCAATTACCTAAAGTACAGGATTGGGACAATTTAGATGTTTCCATTGTACTTTAAAACTATTATCATAGACTGCCACCAGCAGATTTTCTCTTAGATTAAAATTACTATTATAGCTAGTCTATACTGTCCTTCAGCTAGCCAAAGGCCTCCTTACAATATTTTTAAATGATGAAAACTATTTAAAAAATACCTTGCTCGGAATCAGGAAGGTGACTTCGTCATCGGTCTGCCGAGGACGTTTCTGCACGGGGCCCCCCTCGTCTCCATATGCGTCTCGCTTCATTTTACCTGTACAACAAAACAAAAATTACCGTTAAGCTCCGAAACATTCAGAAGAAAGACGTGCACTCATAGACTAGTCCTGAGCTTAAATCCAGCGGAAACCAACGACCTTCCCCAGGTCATCTGTTCACCTTGTGGGGGCTCTATAGTTTAACGAAGCTTCAACAATTTCTTGCCAAATGGTTTATTCAAAACATCTCAAAAACACGACAAATGATGATCAACTGCACTCCTTTGTCAAAGTCACTCGAGCGCCAAAAGATGTTTTATCACTGTATCAAATTTTTTTTTAAGGAATATCCAAAATATTTGTTTTCTACATAATTTTAAGGTCAATTACGCACCGGGTTACTAATTAAATTATGTACCGTAGCGGGTGTATCCACGTTCAGTTATCGGCTGCGAGAACGGATCCATCTATTAAAATTGTGTTGCTTTGAAACGCCTCAAGAATTGCTGTTTCTGTCTTCAGCCTTCCGTTTAATCGTTCTTCGAATGATATGAATGAACAAACGCTAATTATGCTTCGTTCACATCGCGAGAATTTTCCATGTGTCCGTTTCTGCGCGCGTATTGAATAACTACAAATCGAATCAAATTTTATGAGAGTCCGTATCGATTTTAAGTGCACAACACATTGATTGATTACTTACAGTTCTACGAGTTTTAATGGTTTTCTTTATTGTTATAACAATCGATTACGACAAATTCAGTTCTACTGTATTTTTGAACATCATTTAATTTAAGAAACACAGTTTTTACTGAATTTGTAAATCATTTTCTGACATTCGTTTCTAATATTTTCAATAAATGCTAAGTTACATGTTCATAGGTGTAATAAGGTTCGAATGTAACTAGATTATCTGTACCTATAATAAGGGACTGCTGCGACCTTAGTCCTGGGTACGGGATGTGGACGTGACTTGGCGAAGCGGACCGACGACCTACATCCTCCCTGTAGCTGTATCCCTATTAACCTTACTTGCGAATAGATTACTAATGAACGTACTACACAGTCGTAAGTTTTATAATAATAATTAACATTTAATTTGTTAGTAAAGTTTAAAGTAATGCCAGTAGTTTAATTCTATAACTAAGAATATGAATGAATGCTATAAATTCCTTTTTTATTAGGTATTCGACCGAATAATTTCATCATACAGTACCTAGTAGTAAGCTATTATTTAAAGCTTATAAGTATGTTTTTACAAAACCTCTTATCTCACAGAAGACCTATAAAATCATTAATAATCATAAAATAGGTACTCAACCATAAACGTACATCAAGCGAAACATAATTCCATTGATACGCCTACGGAAAAGCTTAAAATACTTTATTTTTCCTACTTGTCTGAAAACTGATTGAGATATCTTCAAAATTAAATGATAAAAACACTATATAGTCACAGGCTAGGAATAAACGTAGTCTTCATCATCATCATCTTAACCAAGACTTCCTCGCCGGATCATCATCAAAATCAAAATTAGATATTAATATAAATCACATTTGGTTTCATGAATGGTTTTATTTTAGTATGATCTCGTTTTGAAGTATTTTTTTTCCGTTGGATTAATGGTTACGTTTCCGCTTTTCCGTTATGTCGCGCGTCCGGAAACCGGCGTCGGCGACTGGTGATTTCATTATGATAGAAATCTAGTCATGTGCTTTAGCTTTTCTAACGAAAAAATCCGGATTCAATAAAAACATAGAAGAACAAAAGTTAAATAATAAGAACTTAAACATTAAATTAATTAAAGAAAAATCCCAACCCTTTAAGTTGTTAAGTAAATTGAGGAGTATGTTTAGGGGATCGTTAAAATTATAATAACATTTTAATAAAGTTTTGAAACAGTTCGAAACTTCTATGTATAAAGTTGTTCAAGGGTTGGCTTCAAGAGTTAATGGACTTAAGCAGCATTTAAATAGGTATTATTTCACCAAAACTTGGCCTAATCCCTAAAAACATCGACAAGTCGTTATGGACCTCTTAATTAATTTTCACGTCTAACAACACAACAACTTAATGGTTTTCGAAATAACGAGCAACTTGGGAACCAGGAAAATTCGAATGCAAAAATAAGAGCTTTTCATTACCGGGTAATACTCATTTATAAGCAGAAAGTTTTCAAAAGACCGAAGAGAAGTATTTTCTTATTTTATTGTTACTTTGTGACATTGCATCCACACGGAATTTAATTTCAGTTCACAAAGCATGGTTGCATGCCGCGAGCACTCAACTATTTTTCAAGCTAACTGCACCCAGTTCGTGTTAGAAGTTTGCTGGGAAACTGTTGGAAACATGAGTTGGCGTGTCGAGGGCTACTATCACAGTATAAATATGGACAGTATGGAAACTAAGCCTAGTTGAGGACATAATTACCTACGCTCCATTGAAGCAATAGGATTGTAACTTTTAATGTTTTTGATATTGTTTTTTTTTTTTACATTTTTGGTCTGTAGTGATCAATCAATCGAATTTAAATAAATAGCTTACACATACAATTTAAATATGTAATCTTATGGCGTCGGTTAATCTCAGCAAAAGACGATAGTTTAAACACGGAAAACAATTTAATATTAACGCAAAACTTGTAGAACTGTAGATCTTTGACTTTGTCATTACGGCGTAACCTTTTACAAGTTTTGTATGTGTAGCAATCTGTTTAATAAAAAAAGTTCAAGCTGGTGGCCACTTTTACAACTCAGGAGGAAAGTAAACAACAATTTTTGTAAAAAAAATACTGTCCTATTTTATTAATTTATCAGCTTTAAATACCGACTATAATTAGATAACGATTATAACAATAACAATAAAGCAGGAAGTCTAAAATACGATAGTTCCGATTTTGATGAAGCCGAGTTCAAACAGCCGTATACTACGCAATACGTTCGTGGCATTTTTAAATAGATCGCGGAGATAAACTTAAACGTGACCGTTCGTCTTGTCACGGCACTCAATACTGAGAGTACCGCGCCGGTCACCTATGATTCTCGTCGTTGCGCATGTTTGTGTGAATGTGCCGTTTCCAGCTTTTGTAGGTAGTTTCCATACTGTCCATATTTATATTGTGCTACTGTAGAGCTAATAACAAATATAAAACTACAGTCGGGTGCACTCTTTCTAAACGTATATGGTTTGGATATACGAGATAATCTCCGAAACTAATTCCAAAAACTCTTTCACTGCTGTAAAGTTACAGTATTACCGAGTGCCACAGGATATGTCGCGGGCAGAAGCTAGTGTTTATTTAAACTTGAAATAAATATGTACGCCAGAATAAATAGAGATTTTATAATAGTGTTCGAAGTTCAAAAACATTTTTAATCAAAATTTATTACGTTCGCAACTCACTTAAAAGAAGAAACTTTTTCTGTAATTTGGGAAACGTACGTATTATTTGGACACGGACCCTTTACGTTTTAAGGAGACCTGAGTATCCAAAATTTAAAGTAAATCTAACCGAATTATACAGGGTTACTAAAAGAAAAATAAAAATTACACCGCAGCCTAAACCCCAGCTAAATCCTTAAACATCTTGTGAGCGCCGAAAAATGGATAGAACCAATAAAAACGGAGGTCTGAGAATTAGTCCAAGGGTGCAGATGGCACGTTTGGCTCAGCGTATGCTAATGGGACCGTCTACCGGGCAGCAGGTGAACGGGGTCACTGACACCCGCAGGTGCACGCCTACATTCGCAAATCGGGTTCGCGCCACAAAGGGTACCAGTGTGCCAACTATCAACCATCGACAAAGCTTCAACTTTCTTCATTTCTTGCGACTTCGCTTTTCCAGTCCAACCACGTGACCCGTTTAGCCGAAATATTAGTTCCACATGTGAAGTGGGCTTTGAAATATTAGAGTTGTAAGAAATATTTTTATATTTTAAAGTGATCAAATAATTTTAATTAATATCAGTTTAATAATTTTTTCTTGCAGACATATTTATCATTCTAATACTCCCAGGATTTTCCCCTAATCTTGTAGAAAACGCAACGCAGACTTCCAAAAAATATCATATAAAAATTAATCGCAAAATTCGATATACGCAATGTTTGTTACACGTGCAAAGAATGGCAACCAAGAGTTTCTGGAATTAGAACCAGGCTAAGGACGATTAAAAGTATAATCAAATGTGTGAATAGAACAGGCGAGAGTGAAACGGGGCCCGAAGCCCGGCAGGTGTTCGACGCACAAAGAACGACATACCGGTACCTAAAGACCAACTCGCGCAAAAAATATTATAAAATAAAACCAACAGGCAACCGTCGCTCAAAATGTCACTACCAGCTGTCCTGCTTCACCTGTGTACCATTCCTCTACCTAGCCAACCCTCTGTCTTTTACTTAATAACCTAATAAACATAATGGATTCCTAAAGTCATCGTTTCTTTTTATAATATTTTCTTTTAGGCTAAACGAGAGCGGCGACGCTAAATAAATTAATTGCAGGCCCAATAAAACTGACAAACAACTGAGGCAACCTTTAAATTTAAGGATAATTCGGAAAAACCGAGGAAAACGAAGCGATAGAAACTGAAAATAAAGAAAAATAAGTTCGCGGAAAATTCCTGAAAGTCCGAAAAAAAAGAATAAAACCCGCGGAAACGTAATTTACTCACCGAAAATTTTCAGAAGCGATTGGCCACGGCAGATTATACGAAAGACCAACCATGAGCCTATTGGATTCAAGTACGAATTGTTTGAAATAAAAAAAAAATTAACGCGAAATATTTTGAATCGACTTAGCGGCTTTGTAAAATAAAGAGCGCGTGTGGCTTCATGCTATAAGGGTTGTTTCGCGTCTAGTTGTGAAGACATCCGCGGGTGGACTGACATCGTTTGTGTTCCGACGGGCTTTAGTATAGCACCCCCGAGACGCCGGGGCGCCGGAGGTGCACATGCGCGCCACCCGCCGCCCCGTCAATAACACCCTGCCTCTCATTGTGGCCCCGGAAACGAAGACTTAACGAGTCACGCCGCAAGACGACACCCTGTTCTATGTCTAAGCCTACCTAGATATCTTTAACAATGTGACTAAGATTACTGTTGATATACAAACAGGAAAAGCATTTTACTCTCGTATGCCATGCGGCACTCTTCTTTGTGCGAACTTATGGGTCAGTCGGTTACATCTTGCAAAAAGGGTTCGTTTTTTGTCTAATTAGATAGGAAAGGTTCATCGACAGAAAGTATGAATTCAAATTAATATTATACATACTAAGACACAGTTGACAACTTGGCAGGGAAAATAATAGAGCACAGCAGAAATGATAAATTACTTAATATAAACTAAAATTCCCCAAAAAATGCAAATAAAGACTAGGCAGGCCCAATTAGAACCACACTATAATTTCACAGACACAAACTCATATTATTTCGTTAGGCAACACGCTTTTATAGGTCATCGATGAGAGAGTAATCTACATAATAAACATCCTAGGTGGCTACTCTTGCATGCGACACTGTCGTTACGAGCCACTAATGTCCACCTACGACTTCACTTAACAAATTGACCACAATAAATGGACGTTAAAATCGTTGTTACACGTCCACCTCAATAATAATAACATTAATAACGTTTTAGTTAAACGCAGTTATTTCTAAATCAGCCGCTTTGGGATAAATGAAGCGATTATCCTCTCGGTCAGAGCCATATTAATTTGCAATCATGACAAAAGATAGATATTTTGCCAAAAGTTGCTCCTCCACCATTCGCAATTTACAAGACAAAGAGGATTTCCTCGATGTTGCACCGAAATACCAAAGAGAAAAGCTTCATCAGATAGAGGAATGGGGATAAATATTTTACATAATTTACATTATCTGGATATGACAAAATTCAGTAGTCCTAATGACAGGGGATAGTAAATTACTTCCACTGCGGACAGAAGACCAATCAGACCATCCAAATATTCGTGCGATCGAAGTCCGATATGTGTGTTTGGACTACATTTCATAAAGTTGTGTATGCATACCTATATTTAATGTTTGTATTTATATGTCAATAGCTAATAGCTTACCGATGAGCCACGTCGAAGACAATCGTTGCCTAGGCAACCTAATGACAACAACAATGCGCACTATAATAATTGTCTGGCCTAGGGACAGCAAATTATGATGGTGACCAATATGCAAGAGATATTTCGGAAATATGAAAACAGAACTAATAGATGGCATTATGAGTAAATAGCTGCGATTCACTAGTGTTTTTGGAAAATAATATTGATGGAACTTCATCTTTTTCGGTTGAGGTAAAAATGAGAGCAATGATTATTATTTAATTCGTTACACGAGGCGATCTGGTGAGGTGCGCCCTTCAACAAGGGTGTTTGAAATTGCCTGATGGAAGGAACTCTTTGAATATCTTATATTTATCGGAATTCTTCATATCGAAGACTTGAAAAGTAAATACAAATTTGCCACTGCCTTTGATTAAATATTAACGTGAGATAAAACATGTGTTTCGAAGGTGAAGTATTGGTTCAGTCGTGAGAACCAAAGGCTGTTGGGACAATCATGCGGCGGCGCTGACCTAATTGTAGCTCGCATTTCTTCCAGCGACATTATTTTAAACGTGTAATTGAAGTAAGGCCTGAGTGAAGTCTGTAATTTACCAGACACAGGTTGCTAAAATATTCAGCGACAATGGGAACCTGCAAGGCGCCACCGTCCACCACCTACCCTGTGACTGGACACGTGATGTTTGGAGGCTACACCACCGCCACCCATATCATTAACTCCTCCTTCTTCTAGAGAATATGCAGGTGTCTTTGAGGCCACTTCTTTATAATTCAAATGGCCGTAATTACAAGTCTCGATGTTTCTTGTGCATTTTAAAGTTGAAAATGCACGATGTAAAACTATCTAATTGAAACCGTTTCAAAGGAAATTTCTCGGAGCATGCATTTTTTATACGATAATAACGTAGCGCTTATTCGAAAGACGTTGTGAATACTGGGTCGTTTGTAGAATAGGAAGCGTTTGTACTATATCAACTTATGCCATGAGGATATAAGGGATAATTCGTGGAATAAAATATGCGGTTTTTCTCAGAACTAGCACGCATGCGGCAGGTAGTTGTGAGTAAGGAGTACACGCCTGTCACATATATTTTGCTAAAGCGATACTTACTCTATAAATTTGGGGACGTTTAGAGAACGAGGTCTGCGCAAAGGTTCGTAAGGACCTAATCTATTATTGATAGAAGCTTTGAGAAAAGACTTTTGGCCAAGGGGAAATTCGATTATGGGTACTGTCGTGGAACACCTTGCTATTTTGACCAAATTATTCAATACATACTAGAGAAAAAGTATATTATAACATCAAGGATTAAGAAGGATTTAAATATTGTTTTCATCAAAGATAACTATATTTTAGATTATGATGGTGTATGGGGGCAGCATAGAACAATGAGAATGTTACTTCAACTGAGAAGCGCGTGATCACACATCGCTTTAGCAATTATAGGAAAAAAACTGTTCTTTAGAGATAGTCCTAAATGATCTAGTCGAGCTTGTTGCGTAGTTTATTCCTTTGCTCGAATTAATTAAGGAAGTTTTCAGAAGACAATCCTTTTAACGCTATCCTCCCACCACTCATTGTTAAACACGATGAAGTAACAACATCAGATAAAATCACCGTTGTTTTTCTCCCAGCTTACATTACCACTAACGTTTTCCGTAAATCGTGAAAGGATCCACTTAACCCACTGAGATTGACGACTAAGATTTTATCCGACAGCATTCAATTATTCATAACACAGCCGCGCGCTGTATTATAAAATCTACAGAATATTTTGGCAAAATCAACGTTACGTAGTTTGTGCTTAGTATGTCGTGATTGCCACTTCATAAAAAGCAATCGCACTTATTTCACGCTCGAGGTCCCACGTTGGGCGCCCGTGTCTGTCGTATCCGCTTTAGTATAATGTGCAACGAACCATGAAGGCATTACAACCTTACTTACGACGTTACCAGGCTAATATTCGCTACGTTTACAGCTCTCTGCGAGATAAACGATCTTGTAAGTGTAACCCTACCTGAACAAGAACTTAATTTGGATATGTATGTCATGTAACATAAAAACTACGGTTGGACCTTTTGGAGCTAATCTCGAACATAATAGAAAGGGTTCCGGAAGGTTTTAGCACTTAATCTAAACATTCCTCTCAGTCTCTGAGTAACATGGCTGTATTATTTTTAATTACTATTGCGAAGCTGAAGAGGCAGCACAGTTTTGCTTTTGGCCTCCTTCCTGCTTTACATCAGGCCAAAATAAACGTTTTAGGGGAAGACTGAGACATCATCAAATTAGCAGTAAAATACATTTCAGAGGCTCCGCCTCATTACCAAAAAACAATTCTGAGCTTTCTGCATCCTGTAACAGGAACTCAGTCTGGAAAAGATCACGAGGTGGTACCATCACGGTAAACAGCATTTTATTTGCGTTTTTTTGCGGGCAACGTATTCAAGAACAGTTGAAGACTCGTATTAACCGCCCTTTTAGGTTTAAAACCTAATTCCACACAAGTTAATGCATGCAAGGGATTGTAATTTAACATAAGTTCTAAGAATGTTCGTAAGCAGCGTTTGAAGTTGTTGAGCGCATTACCAATTCCTAATTATTACCTAAAAATGCTAAGAGCGCAGTTAAAGAATTGTTTTTATTTGAAGAAAACGTTTAGGTAATTAAGAGAAAGGGGCAGTGTGGAGGCCCTTGGTCGCCCCCTGTGGCCTTTCAGACAACGGTTATCCATTTCGTTTCCTCGTGGGCCGGTGTGCGTGAATATTTGATGTTTCTATCGATCATAACTTCTTTGCGGGGTTACGAGGTACCGAAGAAGGCCCTCTACAATAGCAACGGTTGTTGAGAATTTTATTTTATTATGTCAGGCTGCATTTACTTGAAAAGACAATGGTATTCACGTTAAACATTTATAGCAATTGTTATTCTCTTTTAACGGAATTGTCGGGAAGTTTTTTCTAATCCATATTAAGAATGTGTTTTGCTATGCATGTTTTGGTTCATCAGCCACAGAGTCAGTTCAGGGTCAGCAGTGGTTCTCGCGACCGTATATCGTGCTCTATCGTTATCTTACGAAGATGCCGCGTTACATAATTTTTCTCGCAAACTGATCAAGGTGGTAATCCAATTTGATAGACATTCCAATTGAACGTCCGGGATATTGTAACCTCAAGCCAAAACTAATTGCTAGTCTGTCTAAAAGAGGCTGTAATGAATTCTTTTAATTAATAAGTTTTCACTTGAAATGGTTTTTCTCTATTTCAAGTCTTGAATCTAATTACATCATTACATGTCCTCCACTTGCCGACCAAAAGGCCTACGACTAAGTGGCGCCAGAGTTCCATTTTTCTTTTCGAAACAGACGGACAAGGAAGACACTTGCATTTAAAATGCAAACAATAATAGCCCTCTACACAATTCCGTATTGGATATTTGCGTGCAGGTCTATAAAGTAAAAGGAATATCAAATGATGCATTTAAGGGCGTAATGGGTTTGTCTTCATGACTTAAGGAGGCGACCGATGTGGTGGTTCCGAAGTAAAAATAGTCTAGAATAGTAAGAAAGGTATCGGACGAACGTTTCGTGAGTATAATTGGAGGTTCGTGGGCGTGCCGCACGCCACGGCAGCGCAGTCGGGCGGGAGACATCTTATATGTATTTGCCTCTCTAGTAATTTCCCCGTCCGTCCGTCCTTGTATATTTAAGCGGCAGCGTCGTTCGTGCCGCTCTCATGCATATGTCATGAGCAGTTGCCTCGCGACGGTTTGTTGACGGTCGAGCCGCGGGAACCGCGACCACCGGCCCCCACAGGCCCACCAGTCCCACCACCAATAATTATTACGTTCTACTTTCGATTCCGGTGACTATCGACGCCACCCGTTCTGTGGTGGCGCCGCGACGTCGCACCACCACGACCAAAGGGATGAGGCGACAATTAGATGTCCGTTTTCTCCAATACTATATTGCATTTGTACGGTCAAATTAAACGGCAAGCACGGGTAAAAGCAGGCATAAGTCCGGTGTAGGCACGCGAGGCAATAAATAACGTGGCTCTATTTAATGTCCCCGTGGGCAAACACCGTGGATATTGAATAAAATCATTAAACATTTTTATGTGCTACTTTAATGCTTTCGCCGGAGTCAATTGGTTACTTCAGGAGATTTTTATTTACTGAATTATATTTAGAAGATGTATAATAGATACATAACAGTCGAGCCCCGACGGATCCATCGCTTTCCTCGAGATAGATTACTTTGGAGATTTCATAGATGTTTGACTTCGTGATGGATTGCCTCAGAACCCCGCTACGTTTAAAGGGCGAGAGGGAGTCAGTCATTAATTAACCACTACTGTTAAAAAGAGTTACTCTGTATTATGAGAAAATGAGGTCAATGGCTTTTTTATATAGTTCCGTAAGGGTATTTTTACTGCCAGCTTTTATTACGTTTACATGGGTGTATTAGATTTGACGCAATTCTATAGATGCGTCCCTCAAAGATAACGCAATCATATCTAAATTAGTACTAAATTCGTTCCGATTTTTAATTTCGCTAGGAAAGTGGCAGTATTTTATTGTTTTGAAATTAAAACACGCATGATTGGTTTGTTATTGTGCAATACGATAACAAATCATAAATTGTTCGCAAGACTAATAAAATAATTCTGCTTCTTGTAGTCACAGATATAATGTCGCCACTAATGCACTCAGTTCAAAGACGAACGAAAAATAAATAAATAAGATGTGGGCGCCATCCTATAGATTTATCGCGATCAATTCTTCATTCACATTCCAGTGCTTCGCCTTAGTATTTCTAATTTGCGTTTTTTTTTTCTTTCGGCAATTTAGTATTTTTAGTGTTCATACTACTCAGTCAAGAAAGTACCGGGAAACGATCAATAATACACAAAATGTTAGTTATTCATCCAAAGGTATTTTATCGCCTTCAAAGTATGCTTCTTCAGAAACGATACACTTACGCCAACGAATAATTTAATCATCAAAACATTTTTAAACGCTTTTCCGGAATTGAGTTCAGTTCTCGCCGCGAATTCTCTTTTATGTCTTCTACCGAATAAAAACGGGTGCCACGACAGTGGTCATTTGAGTTTAGGTTAGGAAAAAGAAAGAAGTCGGTTGGAGCCATATCTGGTGAATAAGGTGGTTTGCTCGATGGTATTTGTTGAGTTTTTTTTCACTATGATGGCCTTGTGGGAAGGCTCATTACCGTGGTGCAAAATCCAAGAATTTTCTTTCCACAAATCTGGCGTTTTCCGTCGAAGTTGCTCTCTTACACGCCGCATAATGCTCAAATAATATTTTTTATTTACTGTTTGACCTTCCGGCATGAATTCCGAGTGCACAACACCGCGAAAGTCAAAGAAAACGGTCAACATAACTTTGACTCTTGATTGGTTTTATCGGTTTCGGTTCAGTTGGAAGGCGCCAGTTCGAAGCTTGTTGACTAGTTTGCATGTCAAACTGGTAAACCCACATCTCGTCACCAGCAACAATGCGTTTCATGAATGTTGGGTCGGAATTGACGCGTTCTAGCATGTCCTCAGCTACTCTTATGCGATTGAGTTTTTGGAGAAAACTCAGGTCTTTTGGGACTAGCCGAGCGGCAACATGTTTTATACCCATGTGATTATTTATTCTTTTATCCAGCGGCTATCTCTCTCAAACTTGAAGATTTTCAGTCACTATTTCCTAAGACGTTGATGGCCTACCACAGCGAGGCAAATCTTCCATCACATCTCGACCGCTTTCGAACGCTTTGTACCACTAATAAAGCAGGTGTTTTTGATAAAGTCGATTCACCGTAAGCTTTCTGTAACATTTTCAGGGACTCCGAACACGAAATTCCATTGGCGATGCAAAATTTAAACCAAACTCTTTGTTCGATGTTTTTGTCCATTAGGAAATTCGCAATACACATTAGATATGATCTAACTAAAATCAGGACTTTTGGAAGAGACGTTATTGGTCTATAAGTTTTGGGTTGGCTGACAGGAAAAGGGTCGCCAAGCGAGTGTACGATCCACTTAATCCGGAAGTCAAGTCATAGGTCTCGAGTTCGAACCCAAGACACGCACCTCTGATTTTTCGGAATTATGTGCTTATTATATTAATAATGATCACTTGCTTCGGTGAAGGAAAATATCATGAGGAAACCAGCATGTCTGAGATATATTTCTCGACGGCATGTAAAAGCCAAGTCAGAGGCCCGTGGGCGGCATAACAACTCTGACACCAGGGTAGGCACTGACCAAACAATAAAGAAGAATCCGAAAGTTCTGCAGCTCGTCCGGCCCTGGAGATTTTAAATTAGGCAACGGACGGTTTGCAAGAGCTAGATCTTGGGGCTGATTGTAATTGCCCCCATTTCTGGTATTGGATTAAACATATTATTATTATAAACAGAAGTTTATGTTTTTTTTTTCTTTTAAGAATTGTGTAGCTGTTACTGTCGTCTTTATTTATGTAACTACATTATTTTTGTGTGTTCAGTAGGACAAGCCATATTCATTATTTTATTTTGTTTGTACTATTCTACTTCGAGTGGAAGAAGAGAGAAGATTGCGACTACGATGACATCTAAACGAATTTCAAATAGGGCAGTTAGGATGTACACGCTCTAGAGTTTAGTAATATTTTAGAGAGTTAGAGTTTTAGTGGGATTTGGTATTTGGGAACTGTGGCTCTTCTTAAAGAGGGGTAGTGTAGCTCGGTCTACAACAGTTGACACCAGCTTTGCTGATGGGGCGTAGCCTTTGCAAAGTGTGTTTGGTCGACACGATTGGTTCAGCTGATGATTGACCCAGAGTTTACTCAATATGGACATTAGAAGGACTAAAATTGATGCTTAAAGTAAGTTTTTTAAATATATTTACTCTGGAGTGCGTCAGTTAGGTATTTAATAAACTTTTCTTCTTTGCCTTATCCCTCTCTCCGATTCAATGGCGTCTGAAGAAGTTAAAGCCAAAGATGTTAAGTTTTCTTTAGATTTTCAACCCCTTCTGGGTAGATGTGATTATCACATCACGGTTTTAATTAAGAGGGAAGCTTTGCGCCTTTTTTGGAGGTTTTGGCGTAATAGGGCTCAAGTTTGATGTCGTTACAGTATTTGATGGGTGCACGTTGGCACAAGTTAATTTTTAATTTTGGTGACACTTGTCGTAGTGTCAGTTTGTCGCATAGGCATATCGGTCATCATGACTTAAGCCATCTCTCCAGACGCTTACCCTACGTTCATATCCTCCCATAGGTAGGGACATCTCTCATAGGTATAGGCAGGTGCTTTGTGTATATTTCCGATGTATAAAATTAGGCAAATACACTACGTTAGCCCTATTTTATCCATAGGATGGGCGTAGCTGATGTAGAGACCTTAACGTTTGTGGTCATTTAGGAGTGAACTCTGCCATGTTGTAAAGAAAAAGGAAATAAACAATAAGGTAAAAATTAGAATAAGAAAAAGAAGGGACGAAAATTGTGACACGAAACAATATAATTTATTTCCAATAATAACCTCAATTAATCGTCTAAACGCTTTTTATTTATAAACTACACATACAACCAAACACTAACAACAATACAATTTTGTTTTGTCCAGTGCGAATACTTTTTCTTTCTTTCTTCTTCCTTTACAACATACAAACGATCCCTACAATACAATAAACAGTTGCAGGTCGGCACTAACTTTAATTTTAGGTAATAATACCTTATTAGCAAGTCACCAGATTCTCAACTCACCAGATTCTCAATTAACCAGATTCGAAACTTATCGGATAATGTACTCTCCAACACATAAATTATATAACTTTCAAATAAATGATGCACTACTATTTTACTGTTAGACAACCTCATGACCCCGACTTCCGCTACCTTAGGGTCGCTTGTCCCGGAGGCGGAGGGGATGGCGAAGTAGACCGGTACGTAACGCACCGGATTAACTCTGATGGATGGATGAAATGGCGACAGGTCACTGGAACAACTTGCGACCCCCGGATGCCCCTCAACGTAAAGGGAAAAACATACAGGCTGTGATTAGGCCTGTCGTACTTTATGGATCAGAATGCTGGGCAGCGAAGAAGATGCATGTAGCGGAGTTGAGAATGTTGAGATGGATGGGTGGAGTAACAAGAATGAATAAAGTAAGGAAGGCCGCAGAGCTGCATGCTTGTCGGTGTTTTACAGACTGTACTTCGGTGAGTGTGCCCAAGAGCTCGACGAGCTCATACCACCATCACCCTTCTTCCATCGGTAGTCCAGACGTACTGCAGGTTATCACCCGTACCGTGTCGATGTTCTTCATATTCGCACGAAGCGCTTTGCTACATCTTTTATTATACGCACTGCCAAGGAGTGGAATTTCCTGCCTGCGTCGGTGTTCCCGAACTCATATGACCCCAATCTATTTAAGTCGCGAGATAATAGGCTTCTTTTGGGTTAGCTCGTTCCATCGTCGACTTCATCTCTGTTCTCAGGACAAGATCGAAGTTAAGAGTAGACCCATTTAATATAAAAAGTAAGTATATTAGAGGGAGTTTGAAAGTGGCACAGGCGCAACCACAACAAGCAAGACGAATTCCTTTCAATTTTTCTGTAACAGTACAGAAAAATTGAAAGGAATTCGTCTGTCTTGGTATGGACATGAGTAATAAGGGGGGATAAGATGGAGAGGGAGAGGAAGGCCAAAGAAAAGATGGATGGATTGTGTGAGGAATGATATGAAAGCGAAAGGAGCAAATGATGCCGTGACGTCTGACTGGGGAGGATGGAAGAAGAAAACATGTTGCGCCAAGTAGAATGGGACAAGGGCAGGAAGATGAAATGATGAGCCAGTGTACATCAAGAACTCCGTGTTTTAACTTTTTTTGGTGAATTATCTACCTATTCTGTTATTTATTGTGACTTTGTGTTTCATTGTACATTTGGTGAGTTGCGAATCTCGTTAATTGAGAATCTGGTGAGTAGAGTGCTCAAACACTAAGTAGGTGGATAAAGAGTACCCTACAGGTCAGTGAAATCGATATTTCCGGATTTTCTGCTCACAGTACTAGACATGCCAGTATAACTTCTCGCGCTCATAAAATAGGTGTCAATTTAGATTTAATTCGAAAAACTGTCAGCTGGTTATATCACAATTTTGGGGGTTTTTGGGAGGGCGAGATGCTAATCTCTTCGAATGAAACACCTCACATAATTATGATGGAAACTCACATACAGGTTAGTTTGTTTAGTCATTAAGTATTTATAAAGCTAACTATGTAATGTATTAGGCATTAAACAAATTGATTTGATGTACTTAACTGACTAGGTGAAGTTATTAATCATAATGCTATTTTATTTGATTGGTTATTAAGTATTCAATAAAAAAGTAATGTCACGACTGCCCTTCTAGAAGGGGTAGTCAGAGAGCTGCCATTATTGCATCTATTATGACAATTGTATTTGGTCCCATAACGGGGAAAGAGTTTTAATATATTTTCTAAATGCCAGTGATAATATTGCTTTATTTGAAAATTAACCTCAGGACAGTTTTGGCTAAATCAAGGGAGAATTTACAAAAACTTGTATGCGCTAGAGCCTACTTAACTGCACAATTGTGACAAAATCCATGAAAAGAATGTCATTCTTTTCATGGATTTTACAAAGAAAATAAAAAACATGTCCTCGAGTTCCTTGAGTTATAAGTCAAGCTACATGATAACTGACAAATGCTTGCACAGACCATCTTTGCTGTTTAATTTTTTGGTTTATCAGAATTTAAAATTAAAATAATGTAACAAATATGTACATAATAATGAATTAAGTTTTGCTTATTATGAACTCACATTGTGTTATTCATACTTTTCATTCAAGTTATTTATTTAAATTAAATTTTTACCCTTTGGTAGTAATAAATTTGTGAAAGTCTTATAAATTGAAAATTATAACAAAAAAAAAAAAAAAAACAAAAATGTTTATTTCCTTATCACAATATTTCTTATATTAGTTTATGGTTGGAGTCTCCTTTTAATCAAATAATGACTGTATTAGGAGACTCATAATACATACTCATCATAATTATTATTTGACTTCCTATTGTTATTTTATGTTAAATAATAATGTTTGTGTGCACTTACTGTGCAGAATAAACATTTTTCTTTTTTTCCATGAATACAAGAGTATTGAATATTATATGTTACTTCTAGTTTAGCTTAATTAATTTCCTTAAGCATGTTGAATTTATTGACTGATGCAATTAAGTGTCATGACCAGTTCATGGACCACCAAAACAAAGTATGTACTGATTATTTAACTATTAGGCTAACTAATCGGACAGTGAACTTCTTATATTTCTTGCTAATAATATGTATCTGCGAGTTTTATGTAAGTAACAGTTATCCCTACAGTTTTTACTTTCAGGAGTTGTAGCAAAAATACCTTTATACTTTATTAAGAGTGTCCCTGGAGTTTCTTGCACATTCATCTCTATAAAGATCTACGCTTTAAAATGGGAAACTTTCACAGATAATATGCCTTGCGGCTGGACCATAGCTTCATTTGTTTTGTTTTTGACAATTCACAAGTGCCTTTTACTAGTATACCTAATTGAAATAAGTGCTCCAATATTTCAACTTCATAAATATTTTCTTTTACGCTTCATTTGTAACACATTACTGTTTGATATGATTAAATCATGTATTTTAGAGCACAAATGGAATGCTGTAAGCCAATGTTTTTTACATTGTAGCAAACACATAAGTCCTTTAATTGAGTTTATCGTATAATTATAAATTAATGTATTAATAGAATGGTATTCAAGAATAAGCATAATATTCTAGGTTTCCGGTTGTTCTAATCTAGAACACGATTAAACTAACAATATTAGATTACTAACCCACAAGATTACAAGTAAACAATTGCTTGTAACTTACACCAATTGAGTTTTACCACAACTATAGCTCGCAAATTTCAACGATAAACACATGCCCAGTTATCTTTTGAGTGTAGTTGTGAATAATTGCAATTAAATCAACGCCGGTTGCTAAAATAATCGATAACATGACATGACGGTCGTGATTCATAAATTTGCGAAGCAATCTTAATAGTTATAAAATTGACGTACCTTTAGTAGACAAAACTCAATAATGAATATCTTCTGCACAATTTTCAAACAACGATGGTTTTTGAATTAACTTCAAATTAATAACCAAATTAATTGCGAAAGAGGAAAACCACAAAAAAATGGCGGCAATGGTAAAAAAAAAGATGTTTGGTAGGTTTTCTGGTTGTATGACCACCCTTCATATAATCTACCATTTTGTTAATCGATTGAAACCAAAGAAATTAATAATAATATCCAAAACGGAGAGGAACGGAGTCACAAATGAGTTCACAAATTTCTTAACTATTTAAAATGTCGGTGGGTTAGTAGGCAGGAAGTCCTAGTCCTATTACCTTAGTAATTACGCACCATTTTACTACTAAATTATTCGAGAACTTTTGTAGTTATGGTTTTGTGTGTATTACATAGGCGAGAATATCAGCCAAGGCTTGGAACAGGTGTAACAGATCATACTTTTGCCTCCACCGTTTTGTTAGTCTAAAAAAAATCAAACAACAATGTCAAACAAATCTGTCAAAAGTGTGTGATTGGGATAAATGCGATTAAATTTTAGATAATTTAGTTTTGTTACAAATTGTGAGTCTGTTTAAAATTAAGTCTATTTTTGTTAATTCTAGTTTGTGTTTAGGCAGA
This sequence comes from Standfussiana lucernea, assembly GCA_964057025.1. Classification (NCBI taxonomy): domain Eukaryota; kingdom Metazoa; phylum Arthropoda; class Insecta; order Lepidoptera; family Noctuidae; genus Standfussiana; species Standfussiana lucernea. Next base: position 10,830,880 of record OZ059803.1, on the reverse strand, counting down.
CACATAACATGAGGAATACCTAGTGAAAGTGCTACAAAATACATAATTGAATTACGATTTTTAACTCCAAGAAATGAAAAATGAATAACAGCTCGGATTATATTTATTGGTCCGAGCTACATTGCTCAAAAGATGCTCTTACGGATAACTATGGTTGGTTCATGCAGTTCCTGTTGGCGGTTTTGGCGTTTACTTGTCTAGTAGGTAAGCAGTTGTGAAATACAGGTCGGAGTTCAAGGTATCTCGCGATACCACAATATTGCGTACGTTTTCTTCAATATGTTGCCCATTGAGACTCGGTAGATTTCATTTGCTTACAATTAATAAAGCGATTAAATAATATTGACAGTGTTATGATAAGTTATCAAAGTGTACTGCACTTAAGCTGTAAAAGATTATTTCTATCTGGTTGCACTGCATTGCCCTATCTGTACTATTAAACAACTACTGTTTGTATAGAATATAGTAATGATGAGATAAAATATTTTCATTGAAGGAAAAAGATTTTGTGAGCCACGTTATGCACGGAGGCCATGGCTTATTTGGTTCTACGACACTTCAAAGCAAGGATTGGGAGCACTGATAATCCATGCAGCCAATGTGTGGCTGTCACCACACCTCACTGGGAACCCTTGCACATGGTATGAAAAGTTACAGAAATAAACCTTAGACTAACTTACTTTTTTTACTTAGAAACAAACCTGCAAACAAGTTCAGATACCAATATTTAAAAGAGTTTCTAGTTATTGCAAACACATTGAATTTCATCACCACTATTGCTTTTCGTCAATGTGTGATAGAAAACAAATGCCATACGAAATCATAAAACAGCATTATATATTTACTTGGCAAGTATCCATTTAATCTACCAATAATAAAATAAATCTATGCTAGACCTAATGATCTCAAAATCTTAAACAACATACAATAAACCAGACTTAAGTCTGTAGAAAGTCTTGCCAGCTATTCTTGCATGAATTAAGGTCTGGGAAAACAGTGAACATTGACCATGACTCACAAATTTAATTGTAATTACTATCAATGCAAATTAACGTAAAACATTTAATTATGAACCTTAATGTGTAGCAGTAAGGTCTGATATCCCATGCATGTTTACTGAAGCCTGTAAAGTTCTGTAGCCAACATATTTTTATTCTTTACTCTATTCCAAGTATACATAATTATAGGGTGACTGGTAATTAGTGATCTACTATTACTGTGGAACCAATTCTCATCATCTGCCTAGCATTATCCCAAGTAATTGGGGTTGGCTTCCAGTCTAACCAGATACTGCTCAATATCACCATTGTACATGGAGCAACTGCCTATCTGACCTCCACAACCCAATGACTGGAACCAATTCAGAAACAGCAAAAAAAAAATTGCAGTCCCATAAATTCTATGTAGGTAGGTAAACGCAAATGTGCTGAACAGCTAACTTATTCCCATATTAAAACTTGTTTATAATGACAAGAACAATCACAAATGTTGAAGTACCAGTCACCATAACAGAACGTCATTGTAAAATAATGTAATTATTGTCTTCACAGGTACATAGTGAACTTTATGCTTGATTCCACGCTAGGCCTTCTAATAATATGGGCGGGCATCAGACTAGCACAGCACTGTGCAAGAGTTTATGACATACCACTCATTAACTTTGGCGAATATGGTAAGTGTTTAACAGTGTTTATTTACAATTAGAATTGTTGCATTTCATAAGCATGTATCATTGCAATTTAAACATTATGAAACAGACTTTCAGGTCATATAAAGCCTGCTCGTAATTTGCTGCTAGCATTATTTGATCGTGATCAAACTGCAAAAGCTTGACAAAAGTAAATGAAGTATTGTAACAAAAAAACTCAGCAGACAGCACATAACTCTATAGCTTAACAAGCCATGCGAAATTGCTCAACAGCATGCACAAAACGGTTTAGCCGATAGCCCGACTTACATAGCTCACTGGGCCACCTGAAATAGTTCGAAAGATCGTGCTTTAATTGCGATATTGCTCATCAGGCCGCACGAAATAGCTCATCTAGTCATACGAAATAACTCAACTGGCCGCACAAAAAGGCTCAGCCAAAGGTCCACAAGCCTTATGATAGATTGAAAGGCCAAATGAGGTAGTAGCAGTTTGGTCTTAGTCTTTTTTTTATACTGCAGAACAGTTTGTCGGCCGTATTCTCTAAAGCATACATTTACTATAATTATCTCTAAATTTTTCATCAGGTAAGCCACCAATGTGCGCGGCATGGATATGCCAGTGCATACTATACGCGGCGCTGGCTACCTTCGCGAAGTCAGTGCTAGCCTTGGTACTGCGGCTACCTCCGGTGGTGGCTGTACTGTCCACGTTGCGATTGTCTCCCGTCTCCGACCCTCGACTGGAACTGGCGGTCGTCATGCTCATTATACCTTTCTTTGTTAATGTAAGTATTTCTACTTCAATAACTCTAGCGTCATAGTATCAAGCCTGCTGCTAGGAAACTGGTGTCTTTTCTATGAGATAAAGTGTGCATTATAGGTTTATAGTGCGAGTTAGTGGACGTCATATGTCTTCGAATTATTGGTTCTAGAAAATGCCGATTTCCTCACGATGTTTTCCTATACTGTTTTGAGAGCAGTGATGATGAAATAACAGTCAAGTACCTGTCCAGGTTTGAACCTACGATACGTAAGTCTGGGCCGTAACCACTGGGACACCAGTGCTCACGAGATGATCATCTTACGAATATTTTTTCTATATAATTACTGCTAATTTCTGACATAATACTTAAATCTTTCGAGAATACGCCTATGAGTTTAAAGAAACGTTAATAGGATAAGTGGTTCTCGTGTATTAGTGCATCGTATCTATTGTCTATGACTCTACGCCAATGGTAAGATAACAGACAGTGGGACGTAATGTTTTATAATTTGTAACGACATGTTTATCTGCACCAAACATGCGCCAAATGATGAAGTCATCAAGCAAACATCAGGCGGACGTAAAAATATTCCCTTACCCAGAATTTTTCCATTTGAACATAAAATTAACATCAATGGACGCTTGGTGGTTTCCTAAAGAAGATAGGAAAAACATCTTTATTAGGGGAGATCGGTTTTGACGTAGGAAAGTAGATGAAGCAAAAGTAGAATATCAGGATCGTACAAGGTGGTGTTCTATAGTTTCTGCCTAACCCCGTAGGAAAAAGGCGTAAGCATACTATGTATGTAGGTGAGATTTTCTAGCCATGTAAATTCCTTACATTTATTTTTGTAATGATCTTGAAACAGTTCGTTTACACATAATATGCGAGTAATCGGGCGATATTTACTCGTCTCGTGCGATAAGAACTACATCATACATTATGTATGATACTTCATGTAGAAGCCACAAACAAATTGCCCTCAACAAGAAGAAAACATGCAAAAAATAGCTTACCGAATGTTTGTAGCCACTTGAGTACCTAAACAATAAATTTTCCATTATAAAGTAAATACTCGTTGCATGCAACGTGGGTAAACAGAGTCAATCGACATAAGAGTCAACAAAACATCAACCGTACCGTAGGTAATATTGCCTCAGTCGTTTAGTAATTTATTAATGTCTTGAACATTGGCAGTACAATTTACCTACATACTCACACCCCTTTTTCTTCGGGGGTAGGCAGCAACGACAGAACGCCACGAGCTATTATTTATAATTTTCTTCGTCCAGTTTCGAACATCAGAAGGCCAATTATTCTGTTCTTGTTCTTCTTCTTTTAATGTCGATGAAACTCAAATGGTGTTAGACCAGTATGTAGCCACACCAGCCACCTGCACAGCTCTAACATTTGCTTCGATTAAATACTGAAAAGTAAAAGTATTATTCCGTCAAAAAAGCTAAATATCTAGTCGAATTCTCATATCCAATCTGTACCAATACTTATTGCAAATAAATGATTATGATTATCAGATAATGAATGAATGCCAGAAACTCATTTTTTTTTGTAAATTAATGTGTTTTTGCGTTAGACTGCGAACGTTCTTAAAAACATGGGATCCGCCCAAGACAGGTACACAATCAGTATCTCAAAAACGTCCGCAGGAAAAGTGCGTATTAATTTTGAATTGTGCGCATTTTTAAACGCTTGCAGCCATTGTTTTTCGGGAATTTAATTTGACACGTGACAAAACGTGCGTTGCTTTGGTTTAAAAACAACTTTATGTGGTCGGTGCAAGTTCGAATTTGTGTTTAGTCAATCAGAACTTGTGATTTTTTTAGTTTGATTTAACCAACGACACTTTCTGATGTGACATTCGCAAGGAACTGTGTAACTAGTTTTTTTTTTTATATTGAATACATCAATGGAATTATACAATGTTAATTATACCTCAGATCATACTCACATGCCAGTACTTTTACTAATTTTATTTTATGTGTTCAATGACCAGCGCTCACGAAACAAAATGCCATTCAAATAAATTGAATCGAATTTTGTAGGATCCAGTTTCCCTTTGTTACAAACAGGTTTTTCCGTTTTGAAAGAACCCTCGACGTTTACCCCCTTCTAGCGCAGAAAGACATGCATTGGTTCACAGAGCTATGATTACGCATTTATTATTAAAACTAGCTGTTGCCCGCGACGTTCGTCCGCGTTTTTTACACGGAACGCTAATCCTTTTTCTAAAATAAAAGTAAAAGAGTAGCCTAAATGACTCCTTATAATATCAGCTGTTTGCCAGTAAAAGTCCCGTCAAAATCGGCCCAGCCGTTTCGGAGATTAGCCAGTAGCCAGAACAAACAGACAGACAAAAATATTTTTTTTTTTATTATTAGCTCTTTCATATGCATTCAATAAAGAGCTGTTACTTCTCGTCGTAACTTATGTTTCATCATTAGGCAAGACCTCATTCCAGATATGCTCGGAAACCTTTTTATCTTGAAACTCCATAACAATTTTTGCGTGTCAATAGTTTATTTAATAATAAATAAATAAAGATAGAACGGCAACACCAACGTCAACAGTACGTGTTTAATTCTGACCTTACAATTTTATCAACTTAAATATACAAAATCAAATCTCAAGCCATTCGAAATTTCATATAATATCCAAATTCAATAAGTTCATCCAGAAAACATCAAGAAAACCAGAAAATGCAATATAATATTTATTTTATAATGAAAATATGCAACCGAATTGGCTTTGACAGCTAATGTCAAGTCATGAAAAATCAAATAAAATAAAATCACAATGAATTAACAATGTTGACGAGGGCAGCAGCACGTCGCGCACGCCTACCGCCTCCGGACCCGTCGCTCAGCTCCGCCTCGCCGCCGCTGGAACCCAGCCTCACCGTGAGTGCTGTGACACCGGCCGTGGCAGTTGCGTCGAGCTCGAGCGACGAGTATTTCTCTCCGCCCACGACGCCACCACCTGCTCGTCGACGGGGAGGACGCCGGCCGCCGGACGGTTTAGGACCTCGAGGCCCACCGGCCTCTGATAGGGTCCCAGCTCCCGGCGGAAGTGTGCAGCGCATGCGATGGACGCAGACCATCAATGAAAACGTCATGCGCTCATACTATGGGGCTACAGAGGGAGGAAACAACCTGACCGCGTACCGTGTTCGGATGCTCTCTCTGTTTCAGGTGCTTGAGCCAGCTGTCAACGTTTCGGCGCAACGACTGTCGGATCAGGTGCGAGTCATCCAGCGTAATCGTATGTTGGATGACACCGTACTTGATCGCCTGCGGACTGAAATGCAGAGTAGCCATGTCATTACTCCGTCGGTGCAGGCTGTGGTACCACCACAGTCTACCACAATACCGGATCGCGCTGACGACTTGAGTGATGACATGACTATTAATGTAAGTACCCAGTGCAGTGAGGAAATGAGGTGTGCTTTGGAGGGTGCGATTCGAGAATATCGGTTCATGTCGCCCGACCTTAGACCGCGCATACCGCGTTTGCCCATGCATAACAAAAATAGGGCGCTGGTGGCTGTTCTGGATTCGCAGTTGTCAAACTATTTTGATAACTGCGAAGACCTCACTGATGCTCACTCAATCCTGTATTGTGCGGCTGTAGCGGCATGTCGTGTAGCTCATGTCAAATTTTTTGATGACAGAGCTACTCGACCTAAGCCAGCCGTACCAGCATGGCAGTACAGGATTGAGCGACGTATTGATGGGGCCAGAGCACTCATCGGCAAACTAATCTCCTTCAGGGAGGGCAATACGCGCCCTAGAGTGATGCGCTTTGTGAGGCGGGCGTTCTCGGGGACTGATATTAGTCCTCGAGACTACATCTCCCGTGTCACAGAGCGCATCGACTTCCTGAAGCAGAAAGTGTATGCATGGGCGAACCGTATTCGTAGGTATAAGCGACGGGTGGACCGATACACTCAGAATCGCACATTCCAAAGAGATGAAAGGTGGGTTTATAGGACTTGGGAGCGACCGGACCAAGGTGTGGCTGACACGCGCCTGCCGGATGATGACGTCATGACTTCGTTCTGGCGCAGCATCTGGTCGGTGCCTGTCAGTCATACCGAGGGTGAATGGACTCGGGAAGTTGAGCATGCGTGTGATCCAGTACCAGAAATGGGGGCAATCACTATCAGCCCCCAAGACGTAGCTCGTGCAGTCCGTCCGTTACCAAACTGGAAATCCCCAGGGCCGGACGGGCTGCACAACTTTTGGATCAAATGGTTCCAAAGATCGCACGCTCGCCTGGCTTCCCTGTTCCAGTCAGCCTTAGAGTCAGGGTCGCTGCCCGAGTTCCTGACAACAGGTATAACCCACCTGCTCCATAAATCGGGTAATACTGCGGAACCCAAAAATTATAGACCGATTACCTGTCTTCCAACAGTCTATAAAGTTCTTACATCCATCTTGAGAGCTAAAATTAGCGAACACGTTAATGAAAATTCGATCATGTCCGCTTCTCAAAATGGATGTAGGAACGGGTCCCGTGGTACTAAGGAGCTACTCCTCATTGATATGGCCATTAGCCAACAGGTTCGCCGTTCCCGAAAGGATCTGTCAACATGTTGGATAGACTATAAGAAGGCCTATGACTCGGTACCACATACATGGCTCATGAGGGTGCTAGAGTTGTATAAAGTTGATGCAACTCTGCGCACCTTCCTGATGTCGTGTATGGGGCAATGGAGGACAGTCCTTCGCTATCCAGGATGTCGGCAAATCCAGAGGAATAGCGAACCGATAAGGATTGAGCGAGGTATATTTCAGGGCGATAGTTTGAGTCCACTTTGGTTCTGCTTAGCCTTGAATCCTCTTAGCACGCTGCTGGAGGATTCAGGTCTAGGTTATCGGTTGAGGAGAGGTGGTCAGGTTATATCTCACCTCCTTTACATGGACGACCTGAAACTCTTTGCCCCCAACGATTTGCAACTGATGGAACTACTGAAGGTAACTGAAACTTTCAGTAGCGCCATCAGGATGGAATTTGGTGTGGACAAATGTGCGGTCATGCATGTAAAGCGAGGGAAGATTGTGGAATCTGTGGGAACCCAACTCTCGGATTCCATAAATCTTAGATCCCTTTCAGCAACCGAAACCTACAAGTATTTGGGTATGTCGGAAGCGCTGGGCATCAATGTAGCTGACATGAAGCAATCGTTGAGGGAGCGCTTCTTTGGCCGCCTGAGAAAAGTATTTAATAGTCTTTTATCAGGCGGAAACAAGGTGCGTGCCTTCAACGGTTGGGTCATGCCGGTTTTAATGTACTCTTTCGGCATACTCAAATGGACACAAACAGAACTAGACGCCCTGGATAGGAAGGTTCGTACATTGTTGACGGCATATCGAATGCATCACCCACGATCTTCGGTTATGAGACTGTATATCCCGCGGAGGTGCGGAGGTCGAGGCTTTTTAAACGCTAAGACTCTCCACAATCGCGAGATATGCAGTCTCAGGGAATTTTTCCTAGAAACCGACGTGGGGATGCATCGGGATGTGGTCGCGGTGGACAAGGGCCTCACCCCGCTCTCCTTGGCTAAAGAGAACTGGCGCAAACCTGTAGTACTTGACACTAACGACCGCAGGGAGGTATGGCAGAGTAAGGAGCTCCACGGACGCTTTTTCCGGGCCCTTCATGGGCCCGATGTAGACCTATCAGCGTCCGTAACCTGGCTACGTTCCGGCGACCTCTTCGGAGAAACCGAAGGTTTTGTCTGTGCAATTATGGATGAAGTTATGATGACGAATAACTACCGCAGATTTATTGTGAAGGACGGCACGGTTGACATATGTCGGGCATGCCACCGTCCGGGCGAATCAATTCGTCACATTATCTCCGGGTGTTCTCGTCTAGCTAACGGTGAGTACTTGCATAGACACAACCTTGTAGCTAGGATTATCCACCAGCAACTTGCTCTAAAATACAACCTTGTGGAATCGGAGGTGCCGTACTATAGGTATGTGCCCGACCCAGTTCTCGAAAATGGCAATATCACACTGTACTGGGATCAATCCATCATCACTGACAGGACTATTGTGGCCAACAAGCCTGACATAGTGGTGGTGGATCGATCAGAGCGGCGCGCAATGATTGTTGACATAACGGTCCCGCATGACGGGAACCTCGTGAAAGCCGAGAAAGATAAACAAATCAAGTATCTTGACTTGGCTCGCGAGGTTGTCGACATGTGGGAAGTGGACACGGCGATCATTGTGCCGATAGTCGTTTCAGCCCATGGCTTAATTGCCAAGAGCCTCGACCAATACCTGAGGAGGCTCTCGTTAGGCGGCTGGATCAAGGGCTTGATTCAGAAAGCGGTACTCCTGGACACGGCTCGTATTGTTAGGAGGTTCCTCTCTCTGGAGCCCTGACCGCCGGTAGCTTGGACCCTGTTCCCGATACCGGTGGGCTACTATTTTTTATATTTTTAAATGTTTTTTTTTTATAGGAATATTTAAAAATGTAAATAAGTAAGTAAGAAAAATAAATAAAGGAATAAATAAATCATTTATTTCAGATTCATCCTAAGATTACATCCATATTTGTTAGTAAAATTGCGAGCTTACAAACTAGTGTTAGTAATAAACAATGGGTTTTTTAAACATTTATTAAAAAGAAAGTGGCAGGTCCGGTTGGACTTCCCGATGATAATACTTTTAATTTATAAATAACTTAACATAATATTAGGAAAAATCTTGATCAAAATACGAGCCTGATCTGATTGTTAGTAACTAGTGTAACCAATGAAGTCCTGGGTTCGATTCCCAGGTCGGGCAAAGTGTTACTGGGTTTTCCCAGTAGGAATTTCTCAGTAGCAGCCACGGAGTGTGGATTTGTGTCCGGTTGATGGCAATAGGCTCGCCCCCTATTACATGGGCCATAAACATAACTGGCGAAAAGTGGGTGTACTATTAGGTACAGGCTGCCTGACCCTTCGGGGTTTCCAGGCGTGATGTTATGTTTATTAGTGTAACCAATTCCATGAACTGTGTTATCAGTATCGTTGTCTATAAACGCGAATCTTTAAAAGATAAAACATCTTATCTTGTCGAATGTTAATGATGGACAAACATTTCTGAACGGGTCGCATACTTACTTACTACCTACATGTCTGGGAAAGAATGAGGCGATTTTCTCATGGAATTCATAATATTGTTTGTTTCAATACTTACGTAACAGTTACACTCAATAGGTATTAACTAAGGGGTATCGTATTACTTAGTTATTGGGTTATGGACGTCGGATAGGTAGCCGCTCCTTGCAAATACATAACTACTGGTATTCAGCTGTATCCGGTTAGACTGGACTGGAAGCGCCGTGTGTGCATATTGCACACACGGCGCGCCGCGGCGCGGCTTATCGGCACTTTTCTTCATCCATTTTCCTCATCTATACTTCTATACTAATATCATAAATGCGAAAGTTTGGTGAATGGATGGATGTTTGTTACTCAATCATCAGGATCTGTATGAAATTTGGCACAGAGATAGATTATAGTTTGGAATAGCACATAAGCTACATTTCATCCCGGTAGGACGATCCCGCGGGTCAATTATCGAGCTCCACGCGGGCGAAGCCGCTGACTTAAGCTATAATTATAATATGAGGACATTGGACGAAGAAAAGTCAATTTACCCACGCCCCGTTGACCATCGCTGACCTAATGTTTATTGTCAAGATGATAAGATAGTTCGAATTTATCAAGAAACTTACAGAATTTAAATTATATTTAATAATTTCTTAATTATTCTTAATAACGTGGCCGCATTGTGATCTAGGTTAATTGGTTCCGGCATCGTCTGTTTATTAGCACTAGTACCCAATTAAAATACTGATAATTATATCAAAATAAAGACCCGCACTTTTATTTTAACCTAACAAACAGAACACACGCAGATTAACTGGCAGGTCCTTAATATGAAGCTATTGTTTCAGATATTAATATTTTGGGTTACGGACAACTTCCTGATGTACCATCCGCGAGGAGTGAGCTCAAAGCTGAAGACCAAGGTAATATAGATCATAATTTCATTATATAAGATTGATAATGATAAGGCAGTCAGCTGCCTCTTTGATGTCGTCGCAAGTGCGACTGCAACTTGGTCCTGGGTTTGGTGATTCCCATGGGAAAATTGTGACTAGGTTATGAAACGGGAGTATCCGTTCCAGGGAAATATTAAGACGTTGACGCTGCTTCTAATCGCTCTTCCTGGTGGATACCGTCCTATCGTACTATGATAATAAGGAAAATAGAGTACATACCTACACATGAGTTTTTATAATATTCACTGCGTCGATAGGTAGTCTCCGCTTAGTCACTGACGATTTTGCCATGCCAAAATCGAACTGAAAAAAAAAACGTGTCTTTATTCAATTTCTTTCAAACCCCACAGGTGAGATATCAGTCCATCAAGAAAGAGAAATCTGGTTCTGAGGAAGAGAGAGACTCTGCGGACGAGCGTCTCTTAGGAGCTAGCGTATGACCCAACAGGAAGCCCAGTGTATTTCGGGCTTAAATTGTAATCTCTTAGAGTAGAACTAGCCAACCTAGATTATCAGATAACTGCTAGAATATGGTAGTTATGGTGGAAGCGCCAAATTAGCTCGCGAAATTAAATTTTTGTTACGTTTCATGAAAAAGTCATTGGAATGGGATTAAATGAGGGTTGTATTGATGATTTTAATGATTATAATTCTGTAAATACATACGTGTTACGGTCGCGAATCATATTTTTTTCAACATACAGCCTGACACAGACCTGCAGAACTTTTCTTTAGTGTTGCAGGTCTTTGTCAATTCAAATTTCGCGGGTTACCCCGCCGCTTCCCCTTTAATCCCACAAATCAATCGGTACTTTTTCTGAGCTGCCAAAACGTGATTCCCCAATTAATTTTGAATTGCCGCCACTTGTAACGTCAGTCACGGCACTAATTTGCCAACTCTGAACACTGTACAAATTACCGAAAAATAAAAATTTACAGTTAAGTAGGTAATTGAAAATTAATCGGAATTTCAGACCTAAAATAAAGTGTGTTTTTTTTAGAAAGAAAAGTGATGGTAACTATTGTGTCTGCTAGTCCATTAATTAAAAAAAAAATGTTTGGCCTGAGGTGGTATCAGGGTGGTAATCAGGGGGGGGGGGTTTCTACGCAGTTGTTTAATTTTCACCGTTGGCAAGTAATAGTAACTACTGGTCCACTACTGACTTGCCATGCCGGATTCCTCAATTATTCGCTAACACGACTCTCCGACTAGCCAACTAGTCGCTCAGTAGTCCACTTATACTAAAATGAAATCTTGAAAATCGATTAACGATACTTACTTGACTTTTGATCAAATAATCGTTAATCGATTATGAATTTTACTGGAATTGTAATCGATACCATGTAATGAATTTTTTGTATATATGTAAATTAAATGTATGTGGGTATGGCAAGTTATGTAGTACTTTGCATCAAAAAACGAAGAAGCTTTCGCCATCCTGTAACAGTCTAGCACTCAAACCAACTTCAAAAAAAAAAAATCGGGTACATATCCATCTGAAGCTAAGCGGTTACGGGCGTAGTAAGTCCTAATTTAATATTGACCGCAGGGTGGCTAGTTCAACATGGTATATAATATATTTACATGGCACCTATTATAAATAATACATAATATTTAGACATTTCAAAATTACCTATAATATAAACTTCCTCTAGTAATATCGAATCACAATTATTTTAGATTTTATAAATGCTTATTGTATAAAAAATACATTAAATTATTGTAAAAAGACTTTAATATTAATATTTTTGCTTTTTTTGAGGGCAAGACTTTGTGTAGTTTGGACGATTTTGCTAGCATAGTATATTTGCTATGCATAGTGAGGTCATAATTTTAATAGATTTTTGTTGTTGTATTAAAATGAGGTATTTGTACCCTGTGAGGTATCTGAATATCTCTGACTTATAAATGAAGCTAGTTAACTTATTAAAACAGTTCCAGAATTAATTAGGTGTGGAATTGAGGTGTCGCTTTACGAATTGAAAGCTATAATGAAAGTATATCATGTACAAATATGCCATTTTGCTTCAAACAAATTTTATATTGAATAAAAAAGATATTTTTATACGTTTTACTTTTGGAAATATGATAATTTTAATGTTCCTACACGGTATAGTACTTAGATCCTCGTAGTTGTGCCATGTATTTTGATTTTTTATATAATATGTACACCAACATCGAATAAAGACTGAGAAAGTCGTGGTAATCATATCTTCCTATTAAATTCCATTTGAATTCCACTTGTTTAGGGTAGTTTTACACTTGTTTAGTATTTATTACATCTACATTACGTTACACTTCATGGCATTTGGATGGCAAACTGCGAATGCGCATTCTTAAGAATATAAATGTGTGTTTATTGCCACGTCTGGCAACTGACTGCCAATTAGAGCTGATATCTACGATCAAGTATGTTTGATCAAAGGCTCATATTCGAACCCCATATTTTTTATATATATCTGAACTGTTAAATTAATAAACTGTTTTTCACATTAGTTTTAACACGAATATTTCTCATTGATTAGATATCTGATTAGTCATGGAATACCTATCTGACTACGATCTGATTTGATTCCATAAAAAATAAAGTGTTATTAATGATATTACTTTACCAAATAATGTGTAGGTACCAGTATTTTTATGAAAGCAAAAATCATCTATGATTGTGATGGAATGTAAATATTGATAATAAGGACAAGTTTTATAAAAACTATGATGTATAAATCGACCCATATAACATTACCACATATTTGTGCATCTGTTCATTGTTTGTGCGAATATAATTCACTGCGTGTTCATTGTAGTTTTATTTCAAATGTTAGAGCCTATTCACACGGCGTATTTTACGCCGCGTCTTTCAAGATTGTTGGGTTTGTATCCTTACTTTTATATAAATTACACGATCACATACACACAGTAGGTAGGTACTTACAGTCTTTTCAGTTTTTTTGACCTCTATCAGCAGCAACCTTATTGTAAAGAAAATAAAGATCATTGTAATTTAGACCGACTGCTCAGTGGTAGCAACCTTATTACAATTAGAATAAACATCACTATGATCAAAGGACTAAATATCGGCAAGGTTGCCACTTTGGTATTGTTTACCAAGGCTGACTGGACCCGGTGAGCAATCGACAAAGTTCCTTATTTTAATGTGAGAAAAAATGCACAAATGAATGTTATCATTAGCAATTAGCCGAAGGTCGTCCACTGCAGGATATCTCCCAAGCATCTTCAACGACTGTCTGTACATCTGTGTGTACAGTATACTTCCGGGACCTCCAGTTCGTCAGTCCACCTACCCACGCTGTACCCTCCAGTAGGTAGTACGCGGTCGCCACTCCAGATATTATCCGTCATACGTCAAGCAGGTATTCTTTAATTATACAGGTACCAAGGCAGCGCGCATGTATCATCATCGTCATACACTTGCCCTTATCTCAATTAATTTGGGGTCGGCGCAACATGTCTTCTTCTTCCTTATTTTTTATTACTCGTCATCTCATCAGACACCTTCTTTTCTTGCCATAATGTCATCTTTCGCACAGTCCATCCATCGTTTTTTTGGTCTTCCTCTACTCTCCGGCATCCACATTCATACTCATAACTAGCATGTAGACTGTGTGACTTCTGTCCTGTCAACAGTCCGCGATGGTAAAAGATTGCTTTCAGACATTTTGACGGCCGTGTTCCCAAATATACCTACGTCGCCCGAAACTGTAAATAGTTCTTTATATTATTCCTACCAAAGTCCTTTCCATTTCGACTATCCTCTATTATTATTTTATTTATTTTGCAGTTTACCATCTGCATGGTACCTAACGGTTGCCATGGTATTATAGAGTTCCACATTCAAATGTGACATCAATACACTACACTGAGTCAATTTCTACGTCAGAATGGGTTTTGTTGCAATGTTTTTTAATTGTTAAAAACGATATTTTGTTACAAATAATTGTTTTATTCATTTAGAAACTGCCAAAATGGACGAGAGTGATTTAAGGAAGTTGCTGACGACGAAAAATGGGTGTCGCGTGCCATTGATGCGGCCTATACCCGATGTACACCAGATGGACAAACTGCCGTTTGTACCGCTACCGCCGTATAATAGGCTCAAGGTAAAGCTATTGATTTTTTGCAGTACCTACCTACTTCATGTATCTGGGACCCATAGGAGTTCTATAGAGTCTAGTGGTACCTTCTTAGCGTACCTGGTACCCAGTCGCTCCGTGTAAAATACTGGTACTCGGCTGCATCCGGTTAGACTGGAAGCCGACTCCAACATAGTTGTGAAAAGGCTAGGCAGATGATGTTGATGTGACTTAGCGTCGGTACCTAGTTCGAGTTCGTCCACGGATATAAGTACTCATGCTGTGTGTGTGTACGAAATAGATCCGAGGCATAAACCTATTCAACCGTTAACTGTCAGGTTGAATAAGAAAATACCCACCGCCTGCTACATTAACATTATTGAGATTGAAATCTTGACACGTTCTGGGTTCGATTCCCAGGTACCGCGAACTGTAACTGGCTAACATGATACTGCCTGGCAAAACTGGTTGTGAGATCTCCCCGTAACGACTTTCAAAGGTGGAATAATTATGCTTTGCCAGTCAATGGCAAATGTTTTGCGAGTGTACAGAAGGCATAAGTCTAGTCGTTGTAACTAGGTGTGCTAAATGGCTGCTAAGTTACGTCTAACTATAAAGCGTGATTAGACATTACATAAGGGCTAGTATGATGATTCACCCCTTCTCAAACCAACGGGTTAAAACCTATTAGGACCACATTATCAACCATCTCTGGATTTACCTATAAAAAAGATCATGGGCGCCTCCAGGTTTTTTTCCGAGAAAACACGGCATTGCATCTTCAGCTCCACGTTGACGGGGGAGTCGTGACCCCCCCCCCCCAGGACCGCTCCTGCGCCGTCGCCTCCTATAATACGAGAATTAAACATAACTGGCGAAATAATTGCACCTAACCTTTCGGGGTTTACAAACATGATTTTATGTTTAAATGAACTAGGTATTATGTACACTATAGTGCTAGATTTTTAAAGAGTATTATTTATTTTAGGACAAGCAACAAAGCTTCCGCAGGATCCTCGAGGAGAAGGCTACCGAGAGGAAAGTGGAGATAGCCCGCCCGCCGCCGCAGCGAAGAGAACGCGACAGGTTAGAGATATCACAATCACGACACATTGCAGTGCTGCGAGAATGTGCACAAAAAATACAACCGCCACCCATGTCCAAAGAGTGGGAGCGAAAAATTTGTAGCTTGGTCCCTTCCAAACTACGAAATACGTATCCTAGTTTAATGGAGGAATTGATCAACGAGAGTAAACAAGAATGGAACAAAAACCTCCACGGTCTCGCGGTTAAGACCATCATCAGGGATGAACCCGGGGTTTCTAGGATAAGGTATCGAGAACCATACTTCAAATTTAATGGCATTACAGAAAATTATGAGAAAATGGTAGCGTTTCGTAAAAAACTAGTTGATGGTGCCCTTATATTACATCCTTTTATAAGGCTAGTTATGGAGTCTGCCGAAAAAATGTTTCCCTCATTTATTATTGACTTGGCGAAGTTTAGGGCGGAGGGTGCTGTAAACTTGAATGACTTCCTGACAAAAGTTTTGGAGGTAATTAAACGTGCTGAGTATCTCGTGTCTAGCTCATGGTACGGAATCCTTGTTAATTGGCTCAAAAATCCTCGATGTCTACGAGGAATGCGTCGTAAGAAAATACCAGCTTTTGTAAGATGTGCAACAAAGATGATAGCAATGCAAATTCAAGAGCTTATGCGAAGGTCTGTTGAAGCTATCATAGATGGTCTTAAGGATCCAGAAAAGGTTCTTATTCTGAATTTAGATCTAGATTTTGACGGAGAATTTATTTTCGATCCAACACTGGAACATGTTTACGAAGTTTTTCATAACATCGCAGACACAATATGCAACATTTCGCAAAGACTTATGCCCATAGAGCAGTATCTTAGGATACCATATAACTTTGACGCATTACCAGTCCGTTACAATGATTGGCTGCACAATGACGGCCATAAGAGATTACAAAAACAATTAGATGTAGTATTTGAACCTCTACTTTTTTATTTAGACAAGTTACGAGTAGATTACAGTATGCTGTATGGCCCTCCAGCGAAGGAAGCCTTACTCAAATTTATTCAAGCAGAAGAAAAGTTCGAAGTGTGTCGGGATAAAATTAAATATTTCCAAGAAATTGATTCCGAAATAACAGCAGTTTTAGAAAATGAATATTTTAATTGTGCAACCGTTGGTCAACTCAGAATGGTGGATGGTTTGAAACGGAAAGCTAGGGAATTTGTTAATGATTTGATAGCAGGTATTATCTGCGCTCATTTAAAAGAAAATGATAGCATATGTGCTGCATTTGAAGAAATCAAAGCTAAAGCTCTCAAAGATCCAGAAAATGCGGGAGAATTAATAGAACAAGGAATTTATATTTTATACGCTAAAACAGTTTTAGTTGAAGCGCTAAAAGAAAGAATTTTGATGCAAATTAATATTATTTCGAATCTTCTCGAGATGACTTCACTAACTGAAGAACACGTAGCATCTAACACACGAACTGTAAACTGGCTCAAAGATATTAAGCCCATATTTGAAAGAAACGCTGCATCATACGAATCCCACAAAGCAGAAATGGAAGAAAACCTACTTTCTAAAATCGCACTCCTAAACAAAGAAGTTCGTGAAATGATACCATATTTAGAACTTTTAGACAACATGGATGATGTTGACCACACACTTGAATACCTTGAATACTTGAGAAAACTTGTGCATCGATTAGACGCTTGTGATAAACTCGTAGCTTGGATTAATACCGAAGAAACCACATTTAAATTTCCAAATACGGGTTATCCAGATTTGGAAGAGTTAAAAGATTACGTCAAGCCTTTTCACAGTCTTGTGTTCTTAGCTCATAAATGGAAGCGGAGCTATTATACTTGGATGGATGGGCCTTTCGAATATATGGATCACAATCAAATAGAATTTGATCACGATTTTTATTATAAAGAGTTCTTGAAGCTCTCGAAAAATTATAGAAATAAGATAAAGCAACAAATTGCTGAAGGGGTAGAAAAACGTTTCCAGGGACTTGTAGATGATCCTGACGTAAATAATCTTCCGGCTCCAATGAAACTATGCGCTCAAGCTGTTGCTGAATTGAAGGAGTGGAGGCCTAATGTACAGATGGCCCATATAATGTGTAATCCAGCTTTAGTACAGAGGCATTGGGATGAAATGACTATCATTGCTGGTTTTGATTTGACTCCTACTGCGGGTACTACGTTGCGAAAGATCATTGATTACAATCTCTGGGATGACATTGATCAGTACGAAATTATAAGTGTAGCAGCAACAAAAGAACTTGCTTTGATAACTAATCTCAATAAAATGATGGCTGAATGGACAGATATATGTTTTAAAACGAATCCATATAAGGACACTGGAATAAATATACTCACGGCTCTTGACGATATTCAATGTGTATTAGATGATCATATCGTAAAAACTGTTGGTATGAGAGGTTCTGCATTCGTTAAACCTTTTGAAGCTCAAGTTAAAGCATGGTATGAAAAAATTGTGAGGACTAATAAAACTATCGACGAATGGGGAAAAGTACAAAGTCAGTGGTTGTATTTATTACCCATATTTTCATCTAAAGACATAGTTGCACAGATGCCCGAAGAAGGAGTTATGTTCGTTGAAGTAAATAACACATACCGCAGATACATGACTTGTGTAGAAAAAGATCCTCATGCGCTTGAACTCGCAGGTTCTATGGGTGTGTTAGAAAGTTTTAAAGTTTGCACTGCATTACTGGACAAAATTAACGATGGAGTTAATAATTACCTTGAAAAGAAACGATTATATTTCCCAAGATTCTTCTTCTTATCAAACGACGAAATGTTGGAAATTTTATCCGAAACGAAGAATCCTCTTAAAGTTCAACCCCATTTAAAAAAATGTTTTGAAGGAATAAATAAACTAGTATTCGATGAAGAATTTAATATATCTGCAATGATATCTCAGGAAACTGAGCAAATTGAATTCCTTGAAATTATTAGTGTTCAAGCTGCAAGGGGGTCGGTAGAAAAGTGGTTGGTTCAAGTCGAGGATCAAATGCTAAAAGCCGTTCGATCAGAGACCGAATTATCATATTATGACTATCCAAATATAAGCCGCGTTGAATGGATACTTTCGTGGGAAGGTATGGTAGTACTAGCTATATCTCAAATTTATTGGGCAGTTGATGTACACGAAGCTCTGGCAACACATAAATTAAGCGAGTTAGACGCATTTCAGCGTTCGTTGACTAAACAACTAAACGAAACTGTTGCCGTAATTCGCCGTACTGATTTAACTAAATTGAACAGTGTTACAATAAAAGCTCTAATCGTAATCGATGTTCACGCCAAAGATGTAATATTTGATTTAGTAGGTAAAAATGTTACTGAAGTAACAGATTTTCAGTGGCTAGCACAACTTCGTTACTACTGGGAGGAGGAGAAGGTTAGTGTGAAAATAATAAATGCCGTAGTGAACTATGCATACGAATACTTGGGCAATACCGATCGATTAGTAATAACACCTTTGACAGATCGATGTTACCGAACTCTTATAGGAGCTTACTATCTTCATTTAAATGGTGCTCCAGAGGGCCCCGCGGGAACAGGTAAAACTGAAACAACGAAAGACTTAGCCAAAGCATTAGCCGTTCAGTGCGTTGTATTCAACTGTTCTGATGGATTAGATTATAAAGCAATGGGTAAATTTTTTAAAGGGCTGGCTTCTTGTGGTGCGTGGGCGTGTTTCGATGAATTCAATAGAATAGATGTTGAGGTACTCTCTGTCATTGCCCAACAAATATTATGCATAGTTCAAGCCATTAGACAACATTTAGAAACATTTGTTTTTGAAGGCACCACATTAACTCTAAACCCTGCTTGTTATGTGTGCATTACTATGAATCCTGGCTATGCAGGACGGTCTGAGCTACCAGACAATCTAAAGGTACTGTTTAGAACAGTTGCAATGATGGTACCAGATTATGCAATGATAGGTGAAATTTCGTTGTATTCTTTTGGGTTCGTTGATGCTAGAAGTTTATCAGTAAAAATCGTCACAACATATCGATTGTGTTCTGAACAGTTATCTTCGCAAAATCATTACGATTATGGAATGCGAGCTGTAAAAACTGTTTTGTCGGCTGCTGGTAACTTAAAAAGAGATTTCCCTAATGAAAGTGAGAGCATTCTCCTCCTTCGGTCTATTACAGATGTCAACTTACCCAAGTTCTTGTCCTGTGATGTACCTCTATTTGAAGGCATCATATCAGATTTATTTCCCGGCATAACACTGCCAAAACCTGATTATGTCAACTTCTTGGATGCATGTCATACTACATGTGAAATAAATAACCTCCAACCGGAAGATTGTTTCCTACTTAAAGTTATACAGATATTTGAAATGATGATCGTGCGGCATGGATTTATGATAGTAGGTGATCCTTTTTCTGGCAAATCAATGACATTAAAGATATTATCAGAATCGTTAACATTAATGGAAGAAAGGAATCAACCTGGTGGATGTGCATGCACATACAAAGTGCTTAACCCTAAAGCGGTCACGATGGGTCAGCTATACGGTGCGTTTGATCCGATTTCGTATGAGTGGACTGATGGTATCGTAGCAACTATGTTTAGAGATTTTGCTTCAGAAGATACCCCTGTCAAGAAATGGATCGTCTTTGATGGCCCAGTAGATGCAGTTTGGATTGAAAATATGAATACTGTATTGGATGACAATAAAAAGCTTTGTTTAACGTCAGGTGAAGTGATGGCTATGAGTAGTGTAATGTCTATGATATTTGAGGTCATGGACCTTTCTCAGGCCTCCCCAGCTACTGTCTCTAGATGTGGTATGATTTACATGGAATCAGTCTCACTTGGGTTCAAACCGTTCTACACATCCTGGGTGAATACCTTAAACCCTATATGGTATGAAGAAAATGAAGAATACATTTACACAATGTGCGATTGGCTATTTGATCCATTAGTTTATTTCGTAAAAAAAAGATGTACTCAATTAGTGTCAGGTGGAGACGTCAATTTAGTAATAAGCACGCTTCGACTTGTGGTAATGTATATGGATGATGCTATTCTAGGTGAAGAAGACACAAGGTATACTAGAACTTGGTTTACCGCTGCGTTTATGACTGCTTTAATTTGGGGTGTTGGTGGAATACTTAATACTGATTCCCGTGAACAATACGATGTTTTAGTTAGAGAGTACTTTAGGGGCGAAAGGGGTTTGCCGCCGTCGATAGATCGCATTGATGTATCTGTTCCTTCAGATGGTATGCTTGTTGACCATTTTTACATGTTTAAAGGTAAAGGTTGTTGGAAACCGTGGATAGATTCTGTGAAAGCAGTCGCTGTGAAAGAACAAATTAATTTACTGCAAACTGTTATTCCAACATTGGAAACCGAGAAATACTATGCGTTGTTAGAATTACATACTCAGTTCAGGCAGCCTTTGCTTTTTATCGGACCTACGGGCACGGGGAAAAGCTTCATAGTCCAAAATTTTTTGATGAATCGCATTTCCATGGACCTGTATACACCAGGATTCATAACTTTTACAACTACAACTTCTGCTAATCAAACGCAAGAGCTAGTTCTTTCAAAACTATACAAAAGAAGAAAAAATAATTACGGTCCCAGTAAAGGAAAACAAGCTATAATATTCATTGATGATATGAACATGCCTGCCAAAGAAACATATGGTGCTCAGCCAGCAATAGAGTTACTGAGATTATATTTCGATCAGAAACATTGGTATGATCTAAAAACGACTGATAAATTGTACATACATGACACCTTTTTCTATGGGTCAATTGGACCGGTTGGTGGCAGTCGCCAACTTATTTACCCCAGAATGCTAAGACATTTTAATATTTACTCAATTAATGAGTTTTCAAAGGAAAGTATGTCCAAGATATTTACAACTTTGTTACAATTGGGTTGGAGAAGAAATGGATTCAGTCAAGACACACAGCCCGTTATAGTTAACATTATTGCTGCTACAATGGACGTATATGATAATGCTACGGAAGGATTAAGACCAACGCCTGCTAAATCGCATTATACCTTTAACTTGAGAGACATTTCAAGAGTGATCCAAGGATGTGCACTGTTGAGAAAAGAATCTGTTGATAATAAAAAAACGTTCGTAAGGGTTTGGGTTCACGAAATTTTAAGCGTATTTTATGACCGACTTGTCGACGATGATGATCGTTCTTGGTTTTTTGAAGGTCTAAAAAAAACCACCAGAGATTACATGAAAGACACATTTGAAAATGCGTTAGATACTTATCAAAATGATAGGGAGATCGTTACTCGTGATACTATCAAAGCCATGATGTTTGGTACTTACCTTGACACAGACAGTCTAGAAGGTGAACGAAGATATGAGGAAATGCCGTCAAAAGAAGCTGTACTGAACGTAGCACTCGCAATGCTAGCAGAATACAATACAATGCACAAAGCAAAAATGACTATTGTACTATTTGACTATGCTTTGGAACACTTATCAAAAATTTGTAGGCTTTTGAGCATGCCTTCAGGAAATGCTTTGCTTGTTGGTGTTGGTGGTTCTGGACGACAATCTCTTACGCGTTTAGCCAGCACAATATTGGGTCTGTCAGTATTTCAGCCAGAGATTACAAAAAGTTACAGCGTTAAAGATTGGCACGACGACGTAAAATTAGTTCTTCGTGAATCAGGTGGCTTGAATAAAGACACAACTTTCTTGTTTACCGAAGGTCAAATAAAAGAAGAAGTGTTTATACAGAATCTAGATAGTCTGTTGAACTCTGGTGAAGTACCTAATTTGTATGGCTTAGACGAACAACAAGACATTCTTGAATTAACACGTTTAGGTGCACAGGGTGGTAACAGGAATCTTGACATAAGTCCGTTACAGATACTGTCTTTTTTTGTTGGGCGCTGCAAAGCAAAGCTGCACATAGTATTGTGTTTCAGCCCTATAGGAAGTGCTTTTAGAACAAGACTACGACTGTATCCGTCTTTGGTTAATTGTTGCACTATCGACTGGTACGACAGCTGGCCCGAAGACGCTTTAGAAATGGTTGCACATTATTATATGGTTAAAGTTAATGTGCCCGATAAAGTAAAAGCAGCTGCCGTAATAGCTTGCAAACAATTTCATGTAGACGCTCGAATCATATCGGCGGAATTCTACAACACACTTGGTAGGAAAACCTATATAACATCTGCGTCTTATTTGGATTTAATCAAATCTTTTACCTCGTTGACTAACAGACGACAAAGAGAATTAAGAGCCGCTAAACTTAGATATACCAATGGCTTAGATAAATTGGGCCAAGCAGCAGATGCTGTAGAAATAATGCAACGGGATTTAAACGCTTTGAAACCTCAACTTATGGTTATGGCTGCCAAATCAGCTAAGATGATGCAAGAAATAGAAGTAGAAACAGCAACCGCCGATAAAGCTGCCGCTCAAGTAAGAGAAGATCAAAAAGTTGCAAATGTTCAAGCGGCGGCTGCACAAGAACTCAAAAAAGATTGCGAAGCTGATTTAGCTCTCGCATTGCCAATTTTAGAAGACGCTATTGCAGCTTTAAATACTTTGAAACCAGCTGACATAACAATTGTAAAATCTATGAAGAATCCCCCATTTACCGTGAAGTTAGTCATGGCGGCAGTGTGTGTAATAAAAGGTATTCAACCTGATAAAATTCCAGATCCAGCCAACCCTGGAAAAAAAATTATAGATTATTGGGGCCCTAGTAAAAGAATACTCGGGGATATGAGTTTCTTGGAGTCTCTAAAAAATTTCGACAAGGATAATATCCCCATTCCTGTTATGCAAAAAATCCGAAAAGAGTATCTTTGTCATAAAGATTTTAAGCCTCATATTATTGCAAAAGCTTCAACAGCAGCTGAAGGTCTATGCAAATGGATTATTGCTATGGATATGTACGATGCTGTAGCTAAGGTTGTAGGTCCTAAAAAAGCGAAATTAGAAGCTGCTGAAAGAGAATTCGCACAAACCATGGCTATTTTGGAAGAGAAGAAAGCATTGGTAGCCAGATTAGAAGCTAGATTGGCAGAATTGAACGAAGCCTTAGAAGAAGCTAATGCTAAAAGGAGAGCATTAGAAAACGAAGTACAGATGTGTATTGATAAATTGGCTAGGGCTGAAAAGTTAATAGGTGGCTTAGGTGGTGAAAGAGTACGTTGGACATTGGCTGCTGAAAATTTACAGACGTTATTTGACCATTTAGCTGGGGATATTCTTGTGTCATGTGCTATAATGGCTTATTTAGCACCTTATACGTTACCTATCAGAACAAGAATGATTGACCAATGGCGTGACCTAGTTATAAAATTACAAATGCCACACTCCGAACAGTTCTTATTCAAAGATATATTAGGAACCGATATCAAGATTCAAAATTGGTGTATAGCTGGACTACCCAGAGATTCATTTTCCATCGATAATGGTGTCATACAAGACAATTCCATGAGATGGTCTTTGATGATTGATCCGCAAGGCCAAGCAAATAAATGGATAAAAACGATGGAAAAAGCTAACGATTTGCAACTACTTAAATTTACAGATGGAAATTATATGAAAGTTATGGAAACCTGTTTGGAATATGGAAAACCTGCCCTCATAGAGTGTGTTTTGGAAGAGATAGATGCGCCATTAGACCCAATTCTTTTAAAAAACACATATATGCAAGGGGGTAAAGAATTTATTGCCCTTGGCGACAATGTAATAGAATATCATCCAAACTTTAGGCTTTACATGACTACTAAATTAAGAAATCCACATTATTTGCCTGAAGTTTTCAACAAAGTTACGTTAATAAACTTTGCGCTCACCAAGGATGGATTGGAAGATCAGTTATTAGGTATAGTAGTAGCAAAAGAAAGACCAGACTTGCAAGAGAAAAGAGAAAAATTAATCGTTCAAAGTGCTGGTAACCGAGCTGCATTAAAACAAGTAGAAGATGACATTTTACGTACTTTACAAGAAACAAAAGGGGATATATTGGAAGATGAAACTGCTGTTGAAGTTCTAGACTCGTCGAAAAATTTAGCTGTTGACATTATGAAAAAACAGGAAGCGAGCGTGGAGACCGAGATTATAATAGAAAAATTCCGTCATGGTTATAGACCAATCGCTTCACATTCTGCCGTATTATATTATTGTGTCACGGAACTGCCTAACGTTGATCCTATGTATCAATATTCCTTAATCTGGTTTATAAATCTTTACGTAATTTCAATAGAGAATGCTAATAAATCAAAAGATTTGGATAAAAGATTAAAGTTTCTGAAAGATACTTTTACTTATAATTTATACAGTAACGTATGTAGATCACTCTTTGACAAAGACAAGTTGATGTTTTCTTATGTTATGTGCTCTAAAATGATGCTTTCTACAGGCGAAATGAACTTAGATGAACATATTTTTCTTATAACTGGAGGTATAGCTATTGAAAATCAATTAAAAAAGCCCGTTGAATGGTTACCTGATAAAAGCTGGGATGAAATATGTAGAATAAGTGATTTACACAATTATGCTGGGTTTAAAGACGATTTTTTAAGAAATATAATTAAGTGGCAAGAAGTTTATGATGATATGGAACCACATAATAGACCACTGCCCGGAAAGTGGGACACGTCATTGTCTATGTTTCAAAAATTATTGGTTGTTAGGGTATTAAGGCCTGACAAATTGACAACAGCAATATCAGATTTTGTGGAAAAACAATTAGGCCGGAAATACATCACGCCGCCGCCATTTGACATAAGTAAATCTTTTGGAGATTCAAATTGTCTTGCACCTTTACTATTCATATTGTCTCCGGGCTCGGATCCAATGGGAGCATTGATAAAATATTGTGAACGAATGGGATATGCACATAGATTCAGCTCCATATCTTTAGGTCAAGGACAAGGCCCAATAGCGCGAGCAATGATTGAAAAAGCCCAACTTGAAGGTGGCTGGGTATGTTTGCAAAATTGTCACTTAGCGGTTTCGTGGCTTCCAACTTTGGAGAAAATTACAGAAGGTTTCGATTTGACGAACACAGATTTAAGTTTTCGATTATGGCTGACTAGTTATCCATCTGAAAAATTTCCTCAATCTATTTTACAAGTAGCGGTTAAAATGACAAACGAGCCGCCTACGGGACTTCAACATAATCTTAATCGATCTTATATTTCAGAGCCTGTTAAGGAAACTGAATTTTTTGAAGGGTGCCCAGGCAAAGATAAAACATTTAGCAAGCTTTTATACGGCATCAGTTTTTTTCATGCCGTAGTGCAAGAAAGAAAAAAGTTTGGTCCGTTAGGATGGAATATTCAATACGGCTTCAACGACTCTGACTTTCAGATATCAGTTATGCAGTTACAAATGTTTTTAAACCAATATGAAGAAATTCAATATATAGCTATTAAGTATTTGACCGGCGAATGCAATTACGGTGGCAGAGTGACTGATGATTGGGATCGTCGTTTAATAGTTACAATATTAGATAACTTTGTTAATGATGGCGTCGTAAATGACCCAAATTACACATTTTGTGATGTTGGCCCACAATATAGCTTGCCGCGGAGATGTGAATATCAAGATTACCTCAAGCATATTGAAACGGTTCCCGTAAATCCCCCACCTGAAGTTTTCGGGCTACATATGAATGCAGGAATAACTCGTGATTACACTGCTTCCATGGAATTAACAGCAGCTTTGGTTCTTGTTGAAGGTGGCGGTAGCGGTGGGGAGGGTGGAAATACAGAAACGATTCTTATCCAAATGGCCGATGAAATTCTTTCTAAGCTACCAAAAAAGTTCGACTTGGAAACTGCGCAAAAAAAATATCCTGTTGATTACAATGAGTCTATGAATACGGTTTTAATTCAAGAAATGGAACGTTTTAACAAATTATTAGGTGAGGTAAGGGTTTCATTACTAGACTTGCAAAAGGCAGTCAAAGGACTTATTGTGATGTCCGCATCATTAGATTTTCAGTCCAATGCTATGCTACTTGGAAGAATTCCAGAAAACTGGCGTAAAGTTTCCTATCCCAGTTTGAAGCCACTTCCTAGTTATGTTACAGATTTCGTAGAGCGTCTGGAAATGTTAAATGATTGGTATCAGAATGGGAAACCACCGACATTTTGGCTATCAGGGTTCTTTTTCACTCAGGCATTCCTCACCGGATCCGTCCAAAACTACGCGAGAGCTATGAAAATACCAATAGATTTGCTAGTTTTTGACTTCGATGTGCGTAAGGTTGATTATGAAAATATTCCCGCCGATTCAGGAGTGTATGTGATAGGTCTGTTTATGGATGGAGGGCGTTGGGATCGACAGAACGCAGCAATAGCCGAACAATTCCCTAAAATATTAAATGATAATATGCCAGTTATATGGCTTTATCCCAAAATGAAACAAGATTTTCTTGAGGGCTCAAGATACAAATGCCCTCTTTACAAGACTTTAGAGAGGAAGGGAGTATTAGCTACAACAGGTCATTCATCTAATTTCGTTTTAGCGTTTTATTTACCATCAGATAAACCCTCAGCTCATTGGACTAAACGTAGCGTGGCCTTACTGCTTCAGCTTGACAATTGAAAGGCTTAGATCCATCTTTTTCAATGTTTCCTTCTCTCTTGGAGCAAACTATGTCTCGCTAGCTTTTTTTATTGTGTGCTTTCCCATGCGGAGTTGCTATCGCATTCGTCTGCAGCCGCATCTATTTTCAGTCAGTTTTGTCCGCGCAGTAGTGTTCCACTTCAGGAGTTAATTGCACTTGATATTATAAAGAAAGGACATATCGTCGTGAAAGAGGTAACTTCGAACTCGAAAATTAAAAACCTATTATCCTTAGTCCTTATGAGGATTGACATCGATTTTTTTCTCTTCTTTCTTCTTAGTCGTTTACTCTTGACAGAGTAGTCGTGGTCATGGGGGGTCGCCCACAACTGCGGTCGCTGCCTTCGCGATTCTTGTCTACCGATCTCTATTAGCCGCATAGCGAGCCATTCTGCCAGAGGGATCTTGGCGATTTTTAATAACAACAGAGCTTTTTTACAAAAAAGGTTACTTAGGATTGGTAGTGAACACAATATTCTCTACGGTCAAATTCACAATTCACAAAACTGTCAGCAGCAAGTAAAGTGCCGCAATAGGAAAGGTCACTTTAAAAACATTAATCATATGAACCAACTTCACGTATCGCGAAACACCAAAGGTGAAGACACAGGGCGACGTGTCTTCCTGTCATACTAACTACAAAATTAGTATGACAGACTCGCCCGCCCCGTTGGCGGATACCTGAACATAGTCGACATAATTACAACCTTTATAAACACAGTAAGGACTCAACATACTGCCTTGTGGCGCGCCAAAAGCCAAGAACCGAAATTGGGGTCATTTTATTTTTTGCGGCTACTAACGTAGATATACATTTAGAAACTTTTAAACTGTAAAAACGAAATTTTGTACTGCAGTAACGCTTAAAACTGTCCAAGTACCTGTCGTACCACGCACAGAAAGTGTTCCGTAGTCGATATGAATATTTTGGTACATTTTCTGAGACTTCAAGTGTTTCACCAACTATTAACTGATTAATTATTACCCTCTTATACAAGGTGGAAGGAACAGCGACGCTTAAACGGTTACCACGTGGTAACCGTTTAAGAATGATGGACTGAATACGTATTCAGTCCATCATTCTCAACCCCACCACACAGGAATTTTTTGTCGGTTATTAAAAAAAACAGCTGCATACTCCGTATTTTTTGACCGTGTAGGTATTGCAGTTTTGTAGAAAACAGCTGATATTTTTTTACCGCAGTCGGGTAAAAAGGCGCTAAGAAACATCATAATCTTTTTAATTATGGTATCCAACATTACCCACTTTTGTGCATTGTTTTTTTTAATCCTTCGATTACATACATAAGGGGAGGAGCCACCCTTAAACATTATCCTACCTGGCTAGTACCTAGCAAGCACGAATTGATATATCCATTATCCTGTTATGGTAGGGAACTTTTAAAATTTTATTATTAATTATTGTTTCTCTTGTTACCCTGTATATCGGTAAGAAGGAATGATTGTATTTATTTATAATTTTTACAAACCTTTGCTGCTATGTAATTAAGTAGGTATTATAACCAGTGTTATTAGTCAAAGTCACATGTCTAGATTTCGTCTAAAGTTGTAGAAATCAAGCCTTGCCATGACCTGGGTACTTAGGTAAAATTATATAAAAAATAACCTTTGCAATCTCACACTTGGTTGCAACTTTAGAAGAAACTACCAGTTTATTGTACTTAACTTACTTTTAATCATGGTATTAAATAAAGTAATTATATAATTTCACATTTGTTTTTATTTAATTTATAAGGGTAAGTTTAGTTTGTCTCATTTTCATTGTTGGTGATAAACTGTGAAGCTTTTCGCTTCCGGACTTCGCGTCTTGTGTTTTCAGCTTCAAGCAATCTTTTTCTCAATTTCAACATAATCGCGTGGTTCCTTTTCTGAAAATATAAAAAGACTATTAGCTGTTAGTAGTGGCGGAAGCTGTGGCGAGGTAGTTCATCCTTACCCGACCCATTCGTTCCACCTGCTGAAAATCTCCCACCTGGACATGAGTTGCCATGGCTGACCTGGAAGTCCTTAAATAGACTCCGGACCCAGGTTGGTCGCAGCAAGGAAAACCTACTCAGGTGGAGATTCATTAATGACTCTGCCCTGGACTGTAAATATGGCGCTGTTTTACAAACGATGGGGCACTTAATATCGTGTCCTGCGTGCCCTGCTTCCTTGTTCACTACAGGAACTGATGGACGCTACTGAAAGCGCCAAAATAGTGGCTCAATTCTGGGCTGACACAATTTAGATTGCCATCGACACGCTAAGAAAAACAATAGTGGCGTTTTGTTTATCGGCCGATTCCTTTTTTAGAATACCCGGTATATGTTAGGCTACGTATGCACTGACAGTTGCCTTGCTTAGCGCCTAGAGCTTAGCAAATCGTGAAATGAAACGTACGTTTTAGAATTTTCGTATCCGCACTGCGCGCTTGGCGCCTTCTACTAGACTAGACCAACAAATCGGTTTAATTAATGTCTCATATCTCCATCGTAGATAAGTACTAGAATGTCAGTTTAGTTGATATAATTCGCTCAGGAGGCTAGTATTTTAGAAGGGAGCAAAATGTAAAACAGGGCGCCCTTACGATTCTTTCTTTCTTTCGCTGATATCAGCGAACAAGGGATATTATCATTCATAGTTATTTCACTATGATCTTAATTTACGTTGGTATGAGGTTGCTGTTGCGCTGCAATTATTAAAAGGTCTGTCAAAATTATAGTAATCTTTATTCTCATTACGATAAGGTTGCTGTTGTCAGAGATAAAATAAAATAGGTGAAAGGACGGTAGGCACTTACTTTTAGCACAGCGCACTCTCGTTCAACAACTTTGCATTCTTCTTCAATGGCGGCCGCTTCTCTCATCTGCCGTTGCTTTTCTTCAGCTATCTGCTTCTCTTTCTGCCGCACATCTTCTTGTAATTTAGCTTCCTTTTCTCTTTGCTCCTTTATACGTTGCTCTATTTGTCTGCAATCTGTGATTAGGGTATGCCTTGAATTATATGCACTCACGACACGGCATCAAGCTGTAAACAAGTTTCCAATATAAGCTGGCCTTGCATTATACAGTCGCCTTGCCTACCAGGAAAGGTCAACTTATAGTGAAAATTGTATTACAGCTAATTTCCTAAAAAATGGTTTATTTATGTGATGAATTACCTACATAGTGCCTGGGGGTCTAAAATGGCCACTTTAGCAGAACATAATATGATAATAATATGAATTACGTTACAATTCGTAAAATGGTCACAAACTGATAATTCAACACATTAACTGCGTCTGTGACCTTTGTAAGAATTTTAATGTGATTCATATTTTAGGCCCCCTGATAGTACCTACCCACTTTATACGGGTGTAAGGGATACCGATGCGAAAACGGTTACCACGTTTTCAGTAGATACCTACATCATTCTGAACACTCCACATAGACATTTTATTAACCGGTAATTTTGTTTTAAATCAGCTTTTTTTTTAATAACCCCTGAAAAAAATCTCTTTGGGCCCGTACGAGTAATAGACAAGTATATATGGAATAAGACATGCTGCGCCGACCCCAAATAAATTGGGAGAAGGGCTGGAGAATGATGATGAAGTAGGTATTTATGTACAAATCACAAACCTCTGTCGAACAGTCGTTGGAATCCTCCCAGATGCTCATTCAGGATATCAATGTGCGATTCTACCTTCAAATCTTCAGATGCCATGCACATATCGATCATGGAAATCTGGTGCTTACTCTGGGTTATCTGATTCTTCAGGAGCTGTAATGATAACGAATTAGGTATTCTATCTAGACGGTTCTTATAGTTAGCCGAATGCACGATGACCGCTCGGCAAAAGTCTCCAGACAATGGATGTCTCAAACTAAAAGCATTTATTTCAATTAGACATGTACCTACCGTTACTGCCTCTAACGCTAGTTGCCCATTCTAAAGCGTTGATCTCTATGGATAAGAAAGGGCAAGAAACTCAATACCTACACTCTTATAAATCATCATAATACTTATTGTTACAAAATCTTGGTTACATCATTCATGCTGATATTATGTACATTCATGTGAGAACCATGTGGAAAGACGCGCACGGCAGGAGCATACAGAGTAAAAAGTTAAAAACAACAATTAAAAAAGCAGTTTATTTTAATAGTTAAATTAAACCGCGGCAGTTAAATAGATGACCAGAACCTACTGTCCGAAGATGGACGGCGCCGCTGCGGCCGGCCCCTAAAGAGGTGGCGAGACAACCTGGACTGGACGCATACCGCCACGGTTGATTCGAGGTGGCGCGGGACAAGAGCTCTTGAAAGGCCCCAAATCCTCCAAGGGGAGCCTCCCCCAAGTATTTCCAAGAGCTTTTGCCCAGCAGTGAGACAGGGGCTTGTAAAAAAACGTTCAAATATGGCAGTCCCTAGTCCCTAAGTCACAGTAATCTTTATTTTTGTGTCTATAGCTATTGTGTTCTTTCTGTCAGAAGTAAAATAACTTTGACAAAAAGTGAGATAAAGTACCTCCAAATGTTCTGCTAAAAGTTCTACTTCAGCTTTGGTCGTATTGAGTTCTTCCTTAAGCGATCGTTCTTTGTTACGTAGTTTTAATACTTCCCTTTCTTGAGATAACTTCTGTTTGGTCACTGCAATCAAATGTCGCGAGGTTGTTATTAGCATAATTATGACCAATGGGTAATTTTTCTCTCCTCAGCAAACATTGGTTTGGCAAAACACTAAATAGCGAATACCATGAAACGATGGCCATCGGCATCCTGAATGCATTATAATACTTATTGTTTCTAGTGTTTCTACTTACCAGATTTCAGTCTTAATTTTAATGTCTCAAGTGTATCATTACCACCAAACATTTTTAGTATTACTATTCCTCCAAGGATAAAACTTAAAATCGTATTTGCCGCCGGCGCCAAGTTCTGTTTGAATGTAATACATAGAGTAAAGCATGAGTAAAGTATGATGTAATATCTCTATGTAGTCTGTGGTTTGAACCATAGTTCGAACCTCAATTTTTTGGAGCTTCCGTTTACGCGTATTTAGACAGAATATTGGTCTCACGACTAAAGTAAAAGAAAAATACGAAGTGTTTTTCTGACCTTTTTTGTAATAAATTGATTTCAAGAAGTTTAAAAATATTGAGTAACTCTGTGCTTTTGTTTCTGACGTTTCTGTTATGTGCTGTGCTTCTGTTTTATCTGTGGAAAGAAAGCGTGTGGTGGTTTGCGAAACATATTTCACGAAACTTCTCTCATGCAATAGCACAAAATGTAGAATCAAAATGGTTTCTAGATACAGCTAAAACTCATACTCAAGTTGTAAGTGTTCCTCATATGTAACTTTAATGTGCAAATCGTCGAAAATGGTTTCGGGCAGCACGAGGGTGATTCAAGTCACCAACATTGCACCCCAAGCAACTAAAGATCAGATGCAAACACTGTTCGGGTATTTGGGGAAGATCGACGACATCAGATTGTATCCAACTATCAGAGACGTGTCCTGCCCAGTGCAGTCTCGAATATGTTATGTAAAATATTACGATTCGGCAACCGTAAACGTCGCTCAGCATATGACGAACACTGTGTTCATTGATCGGGCACTTATAGTGATTCCTATGCAATCGGGAGAGATTCCGGACGAGCACAAAGCTTTAGAAATGTCGAGCAACGGGACTTTAGTGCCGGGATTGAGCACAGTGGAGCCGCGTCTACCGGCGCATGTAATCAACGCCCTGGATGGGGTTCCTCCCAACCAGGTGATCCAGAGTCACGACCCTAAGATAGTTGCGTTAGGGTTGCCGCCATATCCGCCGCTACCGGCTACCTACGACTCCAGAAAGATAGAGGAAATAAGGAGGACGGTCCTAGTTGGTGATGTGGACAATTTAACTTCCCAGCAGTTAATAGATCACTTCTGTCAAGCCGGTGAAGTGAAATGCATGAGGTTTTGTGAGCGGGACATAGACAAGCAGAGGTATGCCCTGATTGAGATGACAGAGCAGGAGTCCATTATAAAAGCACTGCAGTTGAACGGCAGTCTGGTTGAAGGACAGGCTATCAAGGTGAGATATTATGTTTTCAAGTAATTTACCTATCTAGTGAAGTCTGTAATTAGTAAACAGAAATATTTCAAGAATCTATTTAATTTTGCCTACGCTCAATTATTGAACCATAATTGGGTACAAATTATTACCTACTCTAAAAGATTATCAAAGATCCTAAATAAATCAAACCATCATTTGTATTAATCATCATCATCATTCTCCTGCTCTTATTCCAAGTTATTTGGGGTCAGCGCAGCATGTTTAATATGATTCTTAACACGTTAAACGCCATCATAGAAAAAAAGTTTTTTGTAAAAAAAAATCTTGTAATTTATGTATTTTATCAAGATATGTATGTATACTGTTTTTCATGAGAATCTGCCGTAGGGTTCCGTAAATATAACAAAAAAAAAAACCGCTGCCCCCCATGGCGCAATAAAGTAAACCAGATGAGGTCACCGGTGACCCCCATGGCGTTCAATGTGTTAAATATTTAACAAATAATTTCACAAATTACAGGTGCATCATGCAACACAAGCTATCTGTAAGCCACAAACGAAGAGCAACGAGGCAGCTCAACGAGAGATTGAAGAGGCCATGTGCCGAGTAAAGGAAGCACAGAACTTAATCTCGGCTGCTATCGACCCAGTCATAGGGCTTCTGTCGAAAGATAAAAGGAGGTAAGATCAATTCATTGCCATTAAACTATTATTATATCGCAATAATTCTTCATAAGCGAAAAAGATGTAATTCAATTCATTATGTACTAGCGACCCATGCAACTTTGTCTGCGTAACATTTTTGATTGATGCTCTGCTCCTATTGGTTGCAGTGTGATGTTATATATGGCCACCTCAATAAATGGGCTATCCAACACTAAACTAATTTTTCATTTCGAACCAGTAGTTCCTGAGATTAGCACATTCAACCAAACAAACAATCCTTTCAGCTTTATAATATTAATACTAGTATAGATTTCTCATATAGCGCAAATAAGATGAGCATATTTTTCTATGTTTAAAAATAAGATATGGTATGAAGCAATTCCTTTTTTTTAGATAGTTATGGCTTGTTTGGCTTACGAAGGCCTATCATAATCCTATGTTATCTATTCAGGTTACCAATGAATTGCAAAATCCGATCATTACATAACATTTTGGCAAGTATGTTTTATACACTCTTGTTGTTTCTCATTCTTCTGACTAAGCTCAAAGTTCTTATCAAAACATTTTTGATATATTATGTAATTTCGAGTTATGCTCATAAAAACCAGTCTAGAACATGTTTTTTTCAAGCTCTTGCAAACACCATAGTGAAATCAATTCACTATGGTATGGCTTCACCGTGTGGGTGACCCCACAAAGATTAAGTTCTGTGCTTTATGTTTGAAAGGTTAAAGCTGGATACTGAAATTCCTGTCATATACAAAAAAAAAATATTTTTCTTATCGGAAATGCTCATAGAAAATAGTCGTTAAATTTTTGCACCTCAATTTGATCTACAATTGTTTCCAGGACACGGTCTCGCTCCCGGTCGCGAAGACGGTCTCGGTCTCGGTCGCGCCGCTCCCGGTCGCGCCACCGCTCCAAGCGCTCCCGCTCACGCTCCCGACATCGCTCCCGTCGCTCAAGGTCACGTCACAAGCACCGCTCGACCAGGTCAGTTTTATCCGGTTCAATGGTCGTCAACTCCCTGAGACTATTGAAATGGTTGAAACTACCTTGGTTGTAGGAAATTTATTCATTTAGTCATAAACTTAGATTTGGCTTTTACTGCCTAACCCTTCCGGACAACAGGTTTGATATTATTATATACTCAAACTTAGATTTCGATACTCAAAGATTGGCAACAGAGTGAGATTGGAAAAAGTTCCTTGATTTTGTCCCAATGGAGACAAAATAATAAACATGTTGATAGTGTCCACTGCTGGACATACATAAGCACAATATAACATCACGCCTGTAATCCCAGAAGGGTAGGCCTTATAGTAAACCCACATTTCTCCAGTATTTAATTCCCATGTAATAGGGGGCGAGCCCATTGCCATATGGCAGAAATCCAGACTCTGGCTGCTACTGAGAAATTCCTAATGAAAAAACCCAATAGCACTATGCCTGACCTGGAATTCGAACCCAGGACCTCATGCTCAGCAGTCGCGCTCGCAACATCTAGATCAACGAGGCAGTCGTACATACATGCTGGACATATAGATCTGCCAAATCAGCCACCCTCATCCAGCCTGTGGACCTCTCTCGTTCTCATGTTTGTAGACTTAGTTTGTTCATTGTTATTAACTGAATAATTTCTTATTACAGATCCCGCTCCCGTCACCGCAGTTCCCGGCGGTCTCGCTCGCGTTCGCGCCACCGCAGCTCGCGCTCCAAGCGCGACCGCTCGCGAGATAAAGATAAGGACAAGGATAAGGATAAAGACAAGGATCGTAAAGACAAGAAGGAAACCACTGAAAAGGAGAAAAAAGAGAAATCTAAGTCGCCTCTGCCTCCACCTCCGCCTCCCAAAGAAGTTGAAAAAGAGGAAAAGGAAGAAATTAAACCAGAACCAGTGGTCGTCGAAACCAATGGCAATTCATCCGATGTCAAATCCAAAGCCTCCACGCCAGCCGATGACAAACCAGAAAAAGAACTTGAAAAGGAAAAAGACAGGTCTCCTTCAAAGAAGAGGGACCGGACCAGATCTCGGGACAGAAAACGCGACCGCTCCCGGTCTCGGCGCAGATCTCGTTCACGATCTCGCAGGAAACGCTCGCGGTCCCGCAGGAGATCGCGCTCCAGAGGAAAGAGATCTCGATCTAGGGAAAGAAAGAGGTCTAGGTCCCGAGACCGCAAGCGTTCTCGCTCAAGAGACAGAAAACGAACTAAATCTCGGGATAGGAAACGATCTAAGTCGAGAGACAAAAAGCGCTCTCGATCCCGAGATCGTAAGCGTTCCCGGTCGGGCAGCCGTCATTCTAAGAGTCGCTCGCACAGGGACTCTAAAACGTCTCACGACCGAAAGTCACGAGATCATACTCCAAATCTTTCCGTTATAGAAGAAAAGGACATTTCTGTTTTAATAAATAAGATCTCTGACGTGTGTGATGAAAAGAATTCTCCTGATAACATGGACATTTCCAACTCTCCATAGTTGTTCACCTCAAACGTTAATCAATGTTCTATGTAGTAACTGATGAACTTTTTTTTTTGCACAATATTATTTAATTGAGTCATTATCTAAATTCGGTATGTAATTTGAAAGTACATACTTGAATCAACTTTTTATTATAATTCAGCAGACATTATTTTTGACACAAGATGTTATTTTTGTTGTAAGTATAAAATCTGTTTAAATCTTAGCCTAACTTTTCTTTGATCAATTTATTGCCTTGGGCCTTGACTTGTCATCAACAATAAAATGTGTTCTAGTTATAGTTTATTTTTAAGGAGCAATAAAGAATGATCCATAATAGATGTTTAATTTGTAGTTCTTCATCATGTTTGTAAGTCTAAGCTAGTTATTGGGCTTCCCAAATGCTTTAATTAATTAGTTGATTACAGATTCCTTCCAAGTTTCGCATTTCACTATGATAGCTCAGTTTCAGATGGTAATAAAATTAGCAGTAAGTACAACGGAGTCCATCCTTACTTTATAATACTTTTATGTATGACTTATCCTTGTATAACTAAATGTATTGCATAATAATGTGAAAATCATAAGAATTTTCCGAAACCTAAGTGTTTTTATTGCGCAATACTAATGCAATTTGTGCAGTCATTATGATCGACCAAAGTATCAAATCGGTTTGCGTCGACCCCAAGTAACATGGGACAAGGGCAGGAAGAAGAAGATTAGGTAGGGTATCCATTGATTCCTTGATTTCATTACTCTACTGGGACATGTTATAGGCACTGTCTTGTAGCCAAAACCACAACAAATCACGCCTCATCAGCGGTGTACCTAATTTATAGTACACCGACCCGCGTATTTCCCCTTCCGTGTCCAACTGGCGACACCGGTCTCGCCTTTGTATTAACTATTACTACACAATTCAACCAACCCGTGCTCAGTTGACGCGAGCTGAGCACGGGTTGGTTGAGTTTTTGCGATCAAGCAACGTTAAAAGAGGTTTTACGAAACTGCAATTAAATTGAACACGGTTCTTTAATTGGTCTAGTGGTCAAAACAAATCCGTGCTGATTTAGCGCGTTCCTAAATGTTCGAAATAAATCGTGCGGGCCAAAGAAGGCGGGGGCGCTCGTGCGTGGATTCGCGCGGTTGTCATTACGACTTGGTTATTTGTTTGATGATTCACCAACAATAGAGGGGATCTGCGCTCGGCGGCATTATTGTTTCATACATGCATGATAAAAAAATGCGCCGTTCACGAAAAATAAAGGTCCAACGTACATCTATTTCGAGACGGCATCAAAAACAATTACCCAACAATGGTAGAATACAGTCCGGGCGTTCTGTTAAGAAGAAACGTGCACACAATATCGCTATGAACATAGACCAAAACGAGCGTTCCGCAAAATAGTTGCTTTGTTTTTTTTTTCTCTTATTTTTGTGCTATTATGTGTCATTAATTTTATTAGAATGTTTCATTGAAATCATATTGAGGTACTGCTTTCATTGCTGATATGGATGGCCGTGTCAGCAATGATACTGCTTTCATTGCTGACATGTGCCTCAACTAATACCGTCGCTGATTCAACACGCTTTTGGAGACTCATACAGTCAAGAATCAAGTCAAAAAACTGTACAGTTCAACTGCACACTATTTTGTAAAACCTCCCCCAGCGCCACTTTATCACAAAGGCGTGCCCAGTTGACGCGAATTGAACACGGGCTAGTAGAATTCCGTAGTAATACAAAAGCGTGCGGATTTCGCGAGACCGGTGTCGCCAGTTGGACACGGAAAGGGAAACACGCCACCGACCCATGTAATAAGGGGTCAGCCTATTACCATCTACCGGGCACAAGTCCGTATTTTTGAACTTTAATAAATAAAAAGAATTTGGCAGCGGTGGGATTCGAACCCACGCCTCCGAAGAGACTGGTGCCTTAAACCAGCGCCTTAGACCGCTCGGCCACGCTACCACTTGTTACGAGACTCAAAATAGACCAACAAAATGTGTTTGTAGACACTGCACTAAAAATAGGTCAAGATATACAGTCAAGAGTGTTCCCACACCGGAGCATTCACCTGTAATGTGACAATCTAAGATTCGATTTTGAGCATTAGGTACGTTACAAATAGACGTTCTCCGTGAGAGATCATTCGCCTGTATTAATGTAGCAATCCAAGATTCGAGTTTATACAAAAGCAAAGCAAGTGATTGTTATAAATTGTACCGTTACAGATTGCGCACTAATGCTCGATTCTCCTCACCCACTGATGGATGTATTGCTCGAATCTGACCTGATACTTCAGAGGTGAATGGTCCCAGTGAGGCTGCGCCTTATGGCTATAACTAGCAGCTTAGGGCGGGCCGCGCCGCATTGCAAATTTCATTTAGTATACTATAAACCAACTCAGATTAAACTACTGGGGGTTGCAGCGGCTCTGCCCTTGTACACTAAGATCACATCTTTTTAGTTTTCCCCGACTGGGTTGTGGCGAGACTGACTACTTCCGTTATAAACAATACTAATGCCCGTTTCCACCGACATCCTCCAAGTTAATGGCATCAGTTAGAGGTCACTTAAACGCTAAAAGGTCCCTTAAGTTTAGGTGGTCAAAATTTGGGCCTTAAAACCTCTTTCTAGGATGGCTATTTAAGAAATCTGTCCCACTGTCAACGAGGAAGCGATTCAAGATTTTCTCGCACAAGAAACGTACGTTCCAGAAACTGTAGTTTCCGTGTAAAGTACAAGAGATATATTATGTACCTACATGATGGCTGTACATACCACCGATGAGAACTCTCAAACAAAACACCATTGTTTTTAGTTGCTACCTCTAATAGCTGTATTCGCCTACTCGCTAATCACTGGCGGTGGGCCAAGTCCCACAAGTGAGTTTCGTTACTTGGCAAATAACATAATCAGTTGTGCTCTGTGTGTGGCAATATCAATGGTTATCGTATTTTGGTTGTGGCTAAATTAATCACAGGGCAAAAATGTTGATGGGATTTAGGACATTCTAAGAAAAAGACCGTAGTGGGGGTTACCATGATCTGTTATTGCAGGAATGTTCTAGTCACTTTCCCACTCTCCGAATAGTCCTAAAACATTCCTGCACTAACAGATCATGGTAGCCCCCTAGGAAGAGTCCGTAACATGGTAACCCACCTGATTTGTGCTGAGCACGACATTATACCTTTTTGAAATTGGGTTCGAAGTAGATAACAAACAGCTTAGTTTTGATATGTGACACGGCAAGATAAAAAAGACGCATTTTAAAATTCATGCAATCTTAAATACCTAACCTGTCATCGTTGTCCCGAAAATAGAAACTTACGTAATTTTGCCATTATTAGGCATACTTAGGTACCTTTACGTAATGGGGGCCAACCAACACCCACATTCACTAATTATCACGAACCGCCTTGTTTTTGTTTTTAGTGGAAATCCTCATGGATATCCTCCGACCTGGGGCGGGCGGAGGACGTCTGTCACACTCGTACTAAAACAACACGGTGTTCATCAAATTGCTTCAGGCCAGAGGTTGGAAGCGCTTACACTTCCTTCGTCACCCTCGGCAGGCATTTTATGTTCAGGTGCATTCAGTACACTTTCTATGACCCTACGGTTGCTGTTCCTCTTGAGAGTTCAGCGCGGAACACGGCGCGCTGACATCTCGTGCCTGTGTCTGCTTAGGCAGCAGGCTCTCCCTGTCTGCCACCCGTCCCTACACCTCCGCATCAAGGTAAATTTCTGTCATGGGAATTATGGTGTTTTGTAAAAACAGGTAATAAAATACACAATGTTTGTTTTATGAAAAATGTTTTGTTTTTTATACCTACTTCACTTTTTTGTTTTTCCCTTACAATCTTGTTTTCTCTATGATTTCACTTTTTCTGGTGGGTTTTGCCTGCTTTTTTTGATAACATAATTATGTATATCTATCTATCTATCATTACATAATTATATCTATCATACATATCCATTATTTACATATTTTTTTGTAGTTTTTTTTTGTATTAAGCTTAAGTTGAACTTTGTTTTTCATGGTTTTGTTTATTGGTTTTTTTTTATATTTCTTTTTTTATTCAGGATTGCTATTTAGTATTTAAGGTACCTATGCTTCAAGGTTTTCCTTCGGAAAGGTCCTTAGATTTACCTCTGGATTGGCCCCTAGATCTACCTCTGGAGTGACCCCTAGATCTACCTCTGGAGTGACCCCTAGATCTTTTACAGTTATTATCGGCAGTGGATGGAGCGAAATAAAACGGCTTGGAGAAGGAATAAACGTTGTTTAATTTTATTATTAGGCACAGTACAAAAAAATGGACACACCGCCTTGACCGGCGTTGGAAGAAGGGAGGAGTTGCCATACTCGAAATTAAATTATTAAAATATAAATGTTGCCACTTTATTACAATATTTAACACACCCCCTCAACATTATATTTTAATTCCCAGACAACCCTTTAATTTAACAATTCAAAACATTTATTCTTAACACCCCCTTAAGAAAAATTCTGAGATGCTTCCCCTTAAACTTCTAAACAAATATGCAGAGCCCTTAAATCTAGAAATACCTAACAACCTTTACATACACAAGATACCTTAAACAATGTTATAAACTCAACACTATGTACGTGCCTACTTGCTTTAACAAACTTATGACAATATCATATCTCTAAGTTTAACAAAAAGTATTTTCCCCAAAGGTTTGGTAAACAAATCAGCTATATTGTTATTACTACAAACAAACTTTATTTTAACTGAACCTGTTGATACATTTTCCACAATATACTGATATTTTATATCTATATGTTTTAACCTTTTGTTACTGTCATTGTTTTTTGCTATATTAATCACACTTTGGTTGTCTTCAAGTATTTCAAAATCAACATTATTATATCCAAAATCTTTGAGTAACATTTTTAAAAAAGAACCTTCCATAATACTCATGCTAAGAGCTACATATTCAGCTTCACAAGACGATAATGATACACAAGACTGTTTCTTGCTGTACCAAGAAACTGGACAGTTAAAAATATAAAAAATTTGACCAGATGTTGACTTCCGGTCTGCAACATCACCGGCCCAGTCTGCATCACTATAGCCTTGCAGTTTACATACATTTCTACTTTCCTCATATTTATATATTAGAGACAAATCTATAGTACCCTTTATGTATCTTAATATCCTCTTTAAACATTTAAATAAAGCTACACTAGCACAGTGCACATATCTACTAAGAAATCCTACTGCTACACATAAATCTGGTCTAGTGCAAGTAGCATACAAAAGACTGCCAACTAAACTTCTACAGGCTTTTTCTATTTCAAAACTTTCACTTTTATCTTTCTGTAACAATTCAAAATTTAAATTCTGTTCTATTGGAGTAGATACAGTTTTACAATTTGACATCTGATATAAATCTAACAACTTTAACAAATATCTTTTCTGATTTATTATAGTTACACAATTAACAAGATCCTGTTTAATATTTATTCCTAGATAATTACTGGCTAGACCCAAATCTTTCATTTTAAAGTTTTTACATATGGAACTTTTAAAGTCACTTACTTGGTTTTTATTACTACCAAAATACAACAGATCATCTACAAATAATAACACATAAATGTAGTCATTTCCTATTTGTTTGAAATATAAACATGGGTCATTC
The DNA here is from genome assembly GCA_964057025.1 of Standfussiana lucernea. Classification (NCBI taxonomy): domain Eukaryota; kingdom Metazoa; phylum Arthropoda; class Insecta; order Lepidoptera; family Noctuidae; genus Standfussiana; species Standfussiana lucernea. The sequence goes on along the minus strand of OZ059803.1, from coordinate 10,788,766 downwards.
TTTGATCTTAGAAAATTTTCATTCAACATAAAATTATTAAACTTTTCATTCCAGTATTTAGGAGATTTTTTAAGACCATAGATTGACTTCTTTAGTTTACATACCTTATTACTAGGTAATCTCATATAAACTGTCTCATTGATGTCTCCATAAAGAAATGCTCCCGTGACATCCATTTGATACACTGGCTGCCTTTTCTGGGTAGCTACAGCCATCATAGCTTTGAAGGTTGTTAACTTGGCGACAGGTGAGTATGTTTGATTGTCGCAGTTCTTCTGTTCAAATCCTCTGGCTACTAAGCGAGCTTTATACAGAGATTTTCCTTCTGCCTCCTTGATTTTAAATACCCACTTGCTACTCACTATGTTTTCTCCATCAGGAACTTCTGTCACCTCCTCCCAGGTATTATTTTCCTCCAGTGTCTTCAACTCTTTATTTATGGCTTCCTCCCATTTAGTTTTATCTGGTCTTTTCATAGCTTCTTGGTAGGAAACAGGTTCATCACAGCAGTAGCTCAGGAACATGTTTTCCTCTTCTTGTACATAGTCTTTCAACCAGCTTGGCTTTTTCCTTACTCTTCTGGATCTTTCTGTTGCCTCTTCTGTCTGTCCTGAAGTTTCCTGTGAGTTTTCCTGTTCTTCTTCTATTTCTTCCTCTACCTCTTCTTCTAGTATTGATTCCTCATGAAAAGAATGAATGGAATCCTGTTCATTTTCACTTTCTATTGTTTCAGGGTTTTCAATATCCTCATACTGGCTTTCTTCTTCCTCTGAAACTTGTTCTGTCTCTTCTTGAGTGTCAGAAACTATGTGATACTCCTTTTCTTGTCTTCTGTCTCTATCTTTGTTTTCTATAGACTGTTTTATAAATACTATGTCTCTTTTGATGTCTACTTTGTCTTCCTCTGGAAAATATATTCTGTATCCTTTTGTATTTTCTCCATATCCTATGAAATAGCCTAATTCAGCCTTGCTATCAAACTTTAACCGTTTTTGATCAGGAATATGTACAGATACTTGACTACCGAAGACTTGAAGGCCGTTGACATCAAAATCTTTGTTCCACCAAAGTTGATATGGTGTTTTGTCTTTCACACGACTAGGACCTGTTCTGTTAATTATGTAGACAGCGGTGTTGAGAGCTTCAGCCCACATATTTTTGTTTAGGCCGCTCTCCAGAAGCATAGTTCGTGCCGACTCAACCACCGTCCTCATCTCACGCTCTACACAACCATTCTGTTGTGAAGTATATGTTACACTTCTTTGGTGTTGTATCCCATGTGATTTCAGCAAGTTTTCCATTTCTTTACCGATAAATTCCTTTGCATTATCACTTCTTATGTATTTCACTATGTGACCAGGATTAACTTTTATTTCTTTCAGATACTGTTTTAAATATTCTACAGACTGACCTTTATTCTTCAGAAAATACACCTTTCTAAATTTTGAATAATCATCCTTGATGAGCAGAAAGAACCTTGCCCCTCCTAGTGAAGTTTGTTCTATTGGACCTCCAATGTCAATATGGATAACCTCTCCTGGTTTCGTTGCCCTATGGGTACTGGATGGGAAGGGAAACTTATGTTGTTTTCCTTTCAAACATGGCAAACAGGTTTCTTCTTCACTATTTTCGAACTTAATGTCTTGCTTCATCAAGATGCTTTTCACTTGGTTTATGTCTTGGTGACCTAGTTTGGCATGCCATTCCCTCAGATTTGACATTACTTTTCCAACCATGGCATTATTCTCATACTGTCTGAACAACATTGTGTACATTTTACCATTTCTCTGGGCTACCGCACACACACTGTTGTTTTTGATAAACTGGCACTCGTTAGCAGTCGACTCCAGTTTGTAACCTTTATCCAGAGCAGCACTCATGGAAAATAAGTTTGCCTTGAGGCTTGGCACATGTAACACACTGCCTATTGATGTTTTAATCCAATTTACACCATCATATGCCTCTAGGTTAATGTCACCATAACCTAATGCTTTTATTATTGTCCCATCCCCAATAACAATGTCTTTAGGCACTAATAACTTTTTATAGTTTATGAAACTGTCCACTGTAAAGCACATATGCTCAGAAGCACCACTTTCTAAGAACCACTCATTATATTTACTTTTTGATATAAGTCCACACACCACTGACATGACAAATGCGTTTTGTTTTTTATCTTCACTTTGTTGTTTATTGTCTTTGTTATACCAACACTTTTCTTTTGTATGTCCTCGCTTTTTACATTGCTTACAAAATAGGATGTTTTCAGTTTTATCACTTTTGTGCTTCTTTACCTTACAGTCCTTTTTATAATGCCCCACTTTACCGCAGTTAAAGCATTTTCTTGAGTTTGTGTTCGTTTTGAACGCTGTGGAACTACTGTTTTCACTGTTTTGGTACAGTTTGTTTCTTTGTTCTTCTATGATGAGCCTGGCTGTCAACTCCGAAAGATTTCGCTTTTCTAATGGCACAGAGTCCCATGCAGAGACAAAGTGTCTGAACTTTTCACCTAGCGAACTTATGATTTTTGTAACAATCATGTTTTCGGCAATTTCGCCCTTTGCTTGCCTTATTTGAGTCACAATGGCTTCTATTTTAGCTATGAACGTAGATACATCTTCCGAACTGTTAAGTTTCTCTTCGAAGAAGCGCTGCTGTAATATGTGGAGTGACATATCAGATTTTTGTTCATAAACTGTATTTAATTTGTCCCACATTTCTTTGGCTGTTTCGCAATTTTGAACATGCAGCATAGCCGTGTTACCCAGTCTTGCTACGATGATTCCTTGGGCTTTTGCATCTAACCTCTTCCATGTGGTTAATTTTTCATCTTCATTTTCAGGGCATTTTGATGAGCCATCCACCAAGTCAAAGACATTTACCGCCTTCAATATGACTTTTACTTGAAATTTCCATGTATGCCAATTACCGACATCTTCTAATAACATGCGATTATTTGAAGCTCCAAAAATATAGCCCTCGCCGTCCATCTTGTTCCGCCTTTGCCTCTGCTTGACCGCAGGACCACGCGCCGCTTTACCACAGCTTTTAAGTCAATATTCCTTTATTTCGCTCCGGATGCCTGGGCCCATAACCTTTTACAGTTATTATCGGCAGTGGATGGAGCGAAATAAAACGGCTTGGAGAAGGAATAAACGTTGTTTAATTTTATTATTAGGCACAGTACAAAAAAATGGACACACCGCCTTGACCGGCGTTGGAAGAAGGGAGGAGTTGCCATACTCGAAATTAAATTATTAAAATATAAATGTTGCCACTTTATTACAATATTTAACAAGATCTTCCTCTGGAACGCCCCCTAGATCTTTCTTTCTCGTCTTCCTTCCCTGTCCCTGAAGCGATTGACACACTTTTCACTAGACCTTTCCTCTGTCCGCTCTATGGATTTACCTCGTGATGATTGTCGTGACGTACCCCTGGACTGGCCATGGGATCGACCCCTGGAGTGGCCACGGGATCGTCCCCTGGAGTGGCCACGGGATCGTCCCCTGGAGTGGCCGCGAGACCTTCCCCTGGAACGTCCTCTAGACCTGCCTCGTGATCGATCGCGACTTCTCGATCGATCTCTAGAGCGGGGTTTGCAGCGAGAGCACCTCGTATCAGCTTGTACTTCGCTACTTACTTCTTGAATGTCCGAACTTCCTTTTCCGTTGGTTTGTACTTCAACGACGACTGCTTCCATCCTTATGGCGTCTCCGATTTCTGTAACAGACTAAGCAGTACTGTTTGCTTTGTTAATTACTGTTGATAGTTGTAGTAATACTTGGGTGTCTTACTTGTGACGACTCTCCTGTATGGATGATTCCAAACACACAAGTACTCTGCTTATATTTATCTTTGTTGCGTAATAATTTCGTAAATTGTGCAATAATTTTACATTTTATTTATTTATAGCTAAATTAACAATCTTACACTAGTTTTTTTTTTAATATCTCACCTATTGCATCTTTCATCATTATACATACATATAATAAAATTGTAACAGGTCGATGTCTTAACATTAAAGATATTGGAAAAAAAATATATGGGGGGCTTTATTAGAGCACCAGAAGCCAAAACAACAGTTTTTAATATTTTTTCTTTCTTTCTGTATGTTTGTACGCGCATCACGCCAAAACTACTGCATGGATTTGAACGCAGTTTCCACCGCTCTACTGCTAGATGCCTAACTTAAAATATAGGCTACATTTTACCACAGAAATTATCTTTTTTTTTTCGCGGGCAAAGGCTAGTTGCGCAATAAAATCACTTCGGCCTTGGAGTTTTCCAAAAACGAACTTGGAAAATTTCACTGAACTAACTTGTAATTAATTTAAATCACAAATTAACAACATTAAATAACTTAATATGTGTGACTCCAAAATAAACGATTAGTACTACCTTTAGTCTTTCTGAAGGAAAATCTGATATTTCAAACACTTTTCTTACTGTTCCTGTAGTTTCATGATTAATTTTGGATACTTTGTCAAGACAGGCTAAAAATAAAATAATAATAACCCGGTAGGACAGTTTATGGCCAGCTGCTGGAAAGTAGCGACTCCTCGGACCTGATCTTCCGATAGAAGACTTGGTCCTCATCTCTGGCTTGTCGAAAATGAACAAGAACAGCGGTACAATTTATTTCTTGCCTTTATTGGATAGTTTGAGTGGAGGTTCGCAAGAGCAAACGTGCTCGAAGGATGCGAATGTTTTGTTCAGTAAGATGCGGATACGTACGGGAAGTGTGAACCTTTGGCGTTCCATAACTATGTATATTGTGGTAACCGGCTAACGACCGTTTTTCGGAGGGGCATTATTGAGTTTGCAAGTCACACTTGCCTTTTGGTCCATGCAACAACCTTTCTGTTCTTCTTAACGATCTAACATAATAATTATCCGAGGCGAGGTTGACAGTTGCACGAGCAGTCTGCACGGCCAAATGCCAAAACATGGAAAGAAGAAAAGGCAAATTGCCCACCAGTAGGATTTTTCCCGTATAGTGGGAGCGTTTATAGAAGAACTGCCAGACCCATAACTAAACCTCTGGGCTCAGAATAAATAATAGTACTAACGCTTTAGGCCATACAAATCTTTTTTTCCCGTGACTCGTAGCGCAGCCACTGTGCCAACCGTGCCGTAATATTAAAATAAGAAAGTTTGCGCCGACGAAGTCGCGGGTTTGTGCCCGCGGCTAGTTTCAAATAAACCAGTTATAGGCTCTTTCAAATTAATCTACAGTCCCTTCACAGCAGTTAACTTCAGTCACTCCACCCCCCGACAGCAGCAACCACCCAAAATCCAAAAAGCAACCTTATTGCATGAAAATAAAACCACTGTGATCAGAGGCATAATAAATGTGGTTGCCCATTCCAAAGCCTAGATCTTTAAGAAGATCGGGCACGAAACTTTAACATTATTTTATATCATAAGTACTACTAATATACATATGTAAGTTCATTTCAGAATGACTGAGGATAACAAGTCATTGACACAGTAGAACAGAGTGCCAAGGCACAAAACAGATCCGTTCAGAAGGTCGGCTCCATACAAAGCAGTAGACAAGTTGCAAGACAAACGAATATCAATGCGAACGCATACGTTACATTAATTTGTTTCTTGACAATGAATGAAGCCCTACAATAAATCTCGAACTCTTTTAAGCATGTTTCTTGTACCTACTGTAAAGGCAAATTCAACAAAACAAGTTAGGGTTCGGAACAAAATGTCCAATTCTCAAAATGTCCAACGGTGTCAAAATTCCAAAATGTCCAATCTTTGAGAATGTGGTTTTGTTCAATAACTTAGGCAAAGCGCTTTTTAATTACGAGACTGAGACGAGACTGAAATTAAGACCAGAGATGACCACAACGACCGGAAATCACTATTTTTTAATAAAAATACAATAATCAACATCATATTAAGACAACAATAGTGATTTCGGGTGTCTCTGGTCTTAATTTGTTACTTTTTGATTTTCGAGAATTGGACATTTTGACACCGTTGTACATTTTGAGAATTGGACCTGAACGCCTTAAACACGTAAGGTTCGATAATGGGGGGGGGGGGCGTCATAATACTCATAATGTGACAATCACTTGAAGTTTTTCGTGTTTTTATGAATAATAAATCTATATTATTTGATGTTAGGATATTTTATATTAAATCTCAAACAATACGTACAATCTTTTCAATACCTAATAAACCTCGCGGCATTAGGAGCCCCTTGTGAGGTTTTTTTTCATTCAATAATTTCTGGTGCACAGTAAGTTGTACTACTCAACTACTGTGTGTTTCGCTCGCTGTTGAGCAGACTCGTCCTTTGGTACCTATCTGTTTTGTGGCCAAACTTCATAAGTGAGGAAATGAAGTGGGATAAAAAGGGGTGGATGCTATCCTTGAGCTAACACCTACATTATAAAAACTGACTAGGATATAGACTGATACTTCCATATTATTGTGCTACACTGTTGGACGTTTGCCCACGCCGGCCGATTGTATATTTAGGTGCCTACAATAGTCAATAGGTAGTAGGTACATCACAATTAATAGTGACAATTTAGATGTACCTAGTACGTACAGTGGAATTTTCCGAACCTTTAATATAGGTATCAAGTGTTATTTCACAATGTGTGAAATGATTAAGCAAAAATTGCGCAATTTATGAAATCATTGCGAAATATTTGCCAACAAAGATGAATATAAACTGAATCCGAGCGTGCCTGGCATCATTGATACAGGAGAGTCGTCACAAGTAAGAAACGTTAGTGATACTGCAACTACAGCCATCATTAAGCAAACAGTTCTGCTTAGTCTGTTACAGAAATCGGAGACGCCGCTGCGCTGTAAGGATGGAAACAGTCGTCGTCGGAGTTCGGACCTCCGGAGAAGGAAGTTCTAAGACTCAAGAAGTAAGTACCGAAGTACAAGCTGATACGAGGTGCTCTCGCTGCAGAGACCGCTCTCGAGAGCGTTCTAGAGATCGATCGAGAAGTCGCGATCGATCACGAGGTAGGTCTAGAGGACGTTCCAGGGGAAGGTCTCGCGGCTGCTCCAGGGGACGATCCCATGGTCACTCCAGGGGACGATCCCATGGCCAGTCCAGGGGACGATCCTGTGGTCACTCCAGGGAAAGGTCTCCAGTAGCAGCAAGGGGCAAATGTATTGAACGGACAGGAAAAAGGTCTGGTGAAAAATGTGTGGGCCGCTGCGGAGACAGAAGACGAGAAAGAGAAAGGTCTAGGGGACGTTCCAGGGGAAGGTCTCGCGGTCGCTCCAGGGGACGATCCCGTGGTCACTCCAGAGGACGATCCCGTGGTCACTCCAGAGGACGATCCCGTGGTCACTCCAGGGGTCGGTCTCGTGGCCACTCCAGGGAAAGGTCTCCAGTAGCAGCAAGGGGCAAATGTATTGAACGGACAGGAGAAAGGTCTGGTGAAAAATGTGTGGGCCGCTGCGGAGAAAGAAGACGAGACAGAGAAAGGTCTAGGGGACATTCCAGAGGAAGATCTAGAGGCCATTCCAGATAAAAAAATCAAAATACAACGTTAAGCTTTACGAAAAAAATTGCCAAAAAATCCAAAAAAGTACAAAAACCAAAATCACAAAAAAAAATACAAAACAGGTACAAAATCATAAAAAAAATTGAATAGTTTTAAGTCAATTGAACTATGACTATAATTATAGAATACCGTTGTCCGTTATGATAAATGTGAAGTGTTTACTGAAGTGGAAAAATATAGGAAAACAACAAGGAAGCACACAACACAAAATTAATAACTGAATTTGAAACAAAAAATGAAGCGCAAGGAATCGTGACACAAAGTGACAAAGTGCGATAAAAGGGTCAAGCGTGAGTATGGTTTCGAAGAAACAAAACATACTTAGAGAGTTAAGAGCAAGAAAATTTTTGTTTGTAGCATAGTTTAGTATTAGTAATATTGATAGCTAGTAACATAAAAATATAAAACCGTAAAAAAAAAAAAAAACTGAAAATGTGTTAAAAATAACAAAAAAAATGTGGTCTACCCATCTAGATTAATAAGTATTATTCCATAATTATACGACTTACGATTTTTAAAGTTAAAAGATTTTATTAAAGTAAGCTATAATTGTTATAAGGTCTATTAATATAAATTATCTTTAGAACCCATATGTCAATAGCAATTATTATACTATCCATTTAAATAGAACTCTGTTATTGTTAAGACTATAGTTTAGAATTTAGAAAATAAAAATACTATAATATTAAGATGGAACATCACACTGTTTATTCTACCTACACCGCATAACATAACATCACGTCAGTAATCCTCGAAGGGTAAGGCAGAGGTGTACCTAAAGGTACACACACCCCTTGGCAAGACTGGTTGCCAGACTTTCGGGCCACTGACTACTTCTAACGACTGTCAAAGATCTCCAAATGACAGCCGGGATCTACAACTTAACGTGCTTTCCGAGGCACAGAGGAAACTCGGTATGTAATGGGTGGTCACCCATCCACAGACTAGCCTAGGCAAACGCAGCTTAACCTGAAGATTGATCCGAGCAGCTGTTATTATTTTAGCCACGAGCTCCCCCGATTGTTTAAAATAGCACGAGTATCAAATAATTGTATTTTTATCACAGTTTGATTGAATGCATAGTAAAATAAGCATGTCAGATAACACTGTGCCTAGCTACTGCTAACAATTATGTCGATCCATAAAATACACTCTGAAATTATTGACATTCAGGTAAGTACACTCCACTCCTACATACACAAACATCACGTTTACATTACGTAAAGTGATAGATAGAGGTGTCTGGGTATGCGTTACCATTCTTCCGGAATATCTGGGTGTATGGCACCTCGTCCGGGCTGTAAACCGGTTTTGTCCAGATAGGCGGATTTTATTAGACACGAGGTCAATCGCCAGGTCCAGATGCAGACACGAGACTGTATCGCCTTATCGGAGGATCGATGCAGGATAACGGTCACAGGTGGCCCCCTTGCCACCCCAGCCCCTGCCAGAGGTAATCGGAAGAATTTGTGCACCCGGCAAGGGTGAAATGAAAATTCACCTGAACTTAAACCTCGAATCGCAGATGCGTAGTTTCCGTTTCCTAAATCTTAGATTCTCTAAGGAAGATGCGCCAAAGTAGCCCGCGATATTCAAATTTTAATTTTGCGGGCTACCCTGGCTTCCACTTTAAGAACAAACCATCGGTCCCACTTCCCTCTAAGTTTCCTTGGGACATTAATTTGTCCTCATGCCTTTTCGATCAACTATAATATTTTAAATATTCTAATTTCAGGGTATATTTACAATCGCTCTTTACGTTCACTACTTCATACCGGGCAGTCTAAAAATCAACACAAAACTATACAAAGTACCTCTAGGCCACATACGGGACTTAATAGAAGACCCCACATTTGACCCTCTGCGTTTTGAGATCACCAGAAGATGGTTGCACATAGGTGAATTGCCTTACCCAGGGTACTGTAGAGCTCCCGGCGGTGCACAGTGTATACCAGCCCTTTGTAACTGTGAAAAGCTTAAAGATGGATGGAACAAGATGCTCTTGAAACACATTGAAGAGACGAAAAAAAGTAGTAAAAAGTCGAAGTAATTTCGTACATTTTTATTGCGGTTATACAGTTTTCTTAATCTTTATTTTCATTTAAAACACAGCCTTTCTACAAGAAAGTTGAGAATTGCGTTTATATTTGTCTTTTATAATGTATGTGTAATATAAAACATCAATATTGATAGTTCATAAAAGTATAAATTATGGGATTGAAAAGTTAAAACTATCTAAAGGTATATTACAATACCCTACTCCTCGATCCGTCTCCGAAAATAAGGCGCTGACCAGACGATGGACTATTGAAGTTCCGCGGACCCGAACAAAGCGCTATGCTTCCAAATTTATTGTGCGAACCGCCAGTCTATGGAATTCTCTGCCGGCTTCTCTGTTCCCTGATCATTATAATCTGGATCTATTCAAAGTTCGAGTGAATCGGTTTCTTTTAGGCGAGCGTGCTCCACCCTAGGCCGCATCATCACTTCATATCAGGCGGGTTGCAGCCAAACGCAAGCCGTAGTATAAAAATAATAAAAACCAATGGGTGAAAAAAAAACGCGGCAAAGAATAGACAGAATTCATTTCAGCGGTAATTTCCGTCCAGTGGACAAATAAGTCCACCGTCTGCTCAACACCTGAAGATCAAAATTCTCAGTAAAAGGCAATAAATACAACTTGCCATATTACTTTTCTTGTCTTTTCACATATCACTGAAACAGTCTGGGCACAGGCAAAGCCAGGGCCGGTCTCAGTAGGACAGGATGTCATGCATCGCGTACCGCCACGTCCAGTTCCTAGCGAGTGTCTCGAAACGCGCTCGGTCACGTACGTACATCTCGCCTAGTTCCGGTTCCATGCAGACCTGGTGAAAAGAGAAGCTTGGAGTAATAGAAACCAGTGGATTTTATGGTACAGTAAGGACTGGGAATGTTAAGCAGGGTACGGTTAATTTTTACTCGTATCTGAATACGCACTGCCAATATTATGACAGTACATATAGTGAATGTCTCGCTTTTTGAGAAATCATATTACCCCGAAGAATGACTATTTCAAAAAATCATGACATTTTGGGCCGAATTTATAGAATTGATGACTCTAATGACTATAATTCTGTAAATAGGTACATATTTGTTACGGCCGCATTTCAACAAATCATCAACATACAACCTGAAAACATTTGAATTTTGCGGGTTACATCTTAAAAGAATAGTGATTTTATGCCAGTATTCCATATTGCGAGGAGAGAAAAAATATACCTATTTAGAAGAATGAAAGGCTCAGAACACCACGTTATCAAAACACATCAATATAACTTAATGAGACATTTCAATTTGTTTATAATTACCCGACTACGGCGAAGCAAAAAGGAGGGTTATGATTTTGACCGGTATGTATGTATATTAATCTGTTCCCTCATAACTTCTAAACTCTATCATAATTTGACAAATGAGGTATCGTTGGAACGTGTTGATCGACCGCTGGTTATAGGCTATGTGACATCACATTTAATTTGAATATGGCGCCCTCTAGCGGACATAAAGTAATGAACTAAAAAAATATATAATCTATATTGTGAGCTGTTGCTCACGGCTTTGCTTGCATACCCGATAGTTAGGAATAATTTCTATTTAATCACGTCTCACATTTGAGCCAAACATATTTATGTATAAGTTTGGTATATTACCTAAAAATATATAAAGTATTTGCAGAGCAGCTTAAAAAAATTTAACCGGCTCTGCAAATACTTTATCACGAAATTATAACCCCAAAATAATTTAAATAAAAACTAAAACTCGACTACTGAAAAGGATGAAACAAGAATGTACCTTCCCGTGGTGGCATGCCGCTGTAATAACATACTTATAAGCCATGGTAGCATGCGACCACGGGAAGGTACGAGTACATTCTTGTTTCATCCTTTTCAGTAGTCGATTTTTAGTTTGTAAACTTATTTTTTAACCGACTTCAAAAAAAGGAGGAGGTTTTCAATTCGGTTGTATGTTTTTTTTTTTGTGTTTGTTACCTCATATCTCCGTCATTTATGAACCGATTTGAAAAATTCTTCTTTTATCTGAATGGATCTACTTCCCGATTGATCCCATAGAAATTTCATCAAAATCGGTTCAGCAGTTTGGTTTTGAAATCAAAATAGCTGGAAAAAATGTCATCCAAGTAAAAGAAATTGCGAAATTGATACTTGACAAGGATTTGTGTGTGATACGATAACTAAAAAGGGTAAAATAAAAACTTTTTTGCAAAAAAAAACCGACTTCCAAAAAAAACACTAAAAAAAGTAGAAAATAACTTTACTTTCGGAAGTCGGTGGCAAAAAAGTCAATGAAACAAACAATAGTCACCGACTTCCGAAAGTAAAGTTATTTTCCACTTCTTTTAGTGTTTTTTTTGGAAGTCGGTTTATTTTTTTGCAAAAAAGTTTTTATTTTAAACAATGGATATGATAACGCTATCTAATTGGATCAAGATATAAACCTGCGAACACTTGACTCATATAGATTTTAGGCACTATCTATAAAGGCTATAAATTATTATGTAGGTACATAACTACTACATGTAATATTATTATGAATCATCTTTATGTTTTGATAACAGCAAAAATAAAGACAAAATGTATTACAACAACGACATATAACACTAACGTGTTTGCAGGGTTCAAATTAAATAAGCAAGTAAAAGAGCGGCCGTCATTGACCCCGTAGTCAGCTGTCACTTGTAATTAAATTGCAAGTTTTTTTTGTTTTATTGTCATTAGTTATCGATACCTACTCATCACGTATTTCTAGCTAATTTATTTTGATGCTTTATGCGCCACTTATGGAATATCTTTTGAAATGAATGAGCTTCTTAATGAATTAATTTCAGATCTCGTGATAGAGTGACATGTTCACTAGTTTCACACAATTTGTATTTTTTTTTTACTTTTGAACGAGTGTCGAGGGCGTTGGGTCTTGAGTAGCGCAATTTGGAATGTATAGTTTAATCACAGCAATGACAATATCCAAAGGCGGCAAAAAGCACTTGTCCGGGTTGGTCTAAAATTCCTTTATTTATTTACTCATATTACAAAAAAAAACGATGTAAGAAGAAACTGCATGCCTCTGTGCCATACTTACGAGCTTACGATGCACAGCATCACCTGACCCCTCTTAAAGAAAAAGAGGTCAGATATTGCAGGGCACAGACTACTTTGGTAATGGAACTAATTACACGACATTCATGACAGGCGCTATAAACTAGCATTTAACATACACATGGCATACGCATGGCATGGCATTTTAACCGGTGACCTCTCTGATAGCAGTAGGTAACTATAGGCCCATTTCACTAGCTACTGTGATATCAAAAGTATCTGACAGCATGCTTAATGCACATTGCACAACTGAATAAAAGAACAACCTACATGACAACCAGTTCGGTTTCAGGACTGGGTTGTCAACTGAGAGTGCAGTGTTATGTCTTAACCCATTAGTGGCCAAATCAAAACTAAAGACCGGATTTTCAAAATTCTTTTATTAATTGAAATTTAGTAGCTACAAGAAAATATAGTATCACAAAAAAAAACAAATGGAATAATTTTCATGAATTTTCAGTGGTGTTCCCAAATTGGCACAACGGCTCCTTATGAGTGAAAATTTGCGAAACACGATTTTTCAATACACAGGGTTTTCTTGCATTTCTAGCAACCCCAGCGACCTCTGATATGGCACACAGCACATCGCACTCGTTTTGGAAGCTTTTCAGGGACGTGATCAACCCCATCCAACTGTAAACTTTCAATATTGGATGATGAAGGGTGAGCAGAACATCTTTGTGGTGACAGTTTGAGGTAGTGTCTGGCGGCACTTCGGCGGAATAGTAATTGGTCCATTGGCTCTTCTTTAGCGATAACGTGCAATCGCCATGCATTTGACATGGTCATATCAATCATATAAGTGAATAAGACCCACCACCATTTTTTGCCGTGTACGCCAATTCTATACAGAGATATGGATTGGTCTAGTTCATCCACTCCGCCCATACCTTTCTCATAATTTTGGAACAGATGAGGAATGCTCACATCGACCTTTTCTCTTTTTTCGTTGCACCATCTTTTTACGAAACCGAATACAACAATGAAGTTGTGCCGATTATTTTGATTGGCATACAACATGCTAAACTCAGCAATCATTGTAAAAACTTCGTCGTCAAAAAGCTTCTCAAATATTGCAACGGGTGTCAAACCTTGTAGTTCCTGCTTGACGCGATTTTGGAGAGCTAATATGTCGTCAGTTTGTTCAAAGGTTGTCGAGTAATTAGGTGAACACTTTCGCCAAAGCGGAAGACTGGATGACTGTCGGTGCGCAGAGACAGACTGCTCTGGTTGGGCCGATCTAAAGGAAGGTCGTGACCTTTTAGCAGCCAAAGGTTCATCATCACTGCTATCCTCGGATTCCAGAGTCCCCACGTTGCGAACAAATACCTCAATATTACCTGGGACATCGTTTGGTAGGGTACTAGGTGGCACATCATCATCTCCTTCTTCTTCGTCAGTCACAACGCTTGGCTCTGGTGGAATGATGGATAAATCATACTCCAAGCCGTCGTCACTATCCTCAGCTATTGTGTTGACAGCTTCTTCTAAGCCCCTGAATTCATTAGTACCACTAAAACATTGCTTGCGATTCATATTGATTCTGTAAATGAAAAGGTTATTTTTAGTACACTTGCAGCCGTTGTACCCAAATTGGCACACCAATATTTATGTCACTATGTTTTTATATACATGTAAAATAACTGCAATAAAATAACTTGAAAGGTTCGATTAGGTACCTATTTTACGAAAATAACAACAATATTCACGATATTCATCATCTGTAATGAAATATAAGAACAAAATTACACTTACCTGTAGTGTCCTCCGGATAACGAACTTGAATGTATCCAAAACGAAAGATTTTTGAACAAATTAGTATAATCCGATATCTTTACCTAATGAACACACCTTCGACTGCACAACAAAGTCACACAATATTAACTATTGTCAAAACTTTTTTTTTCTACCCTCTTTATTTAAGTGTTCCCAAATTGGCACAGTGGTCAAGAACGGGTTAAGCATACTATGCGAAGCGTGAGACACCTATTTATGCCTGCTTCCTGGACCTATCTAAGGCTTTTGATCTGGTTTCCTATGATGTGTTATGGAGTAACTTAGAATGGGTTAATCCACAGAACTTTTAAATATTTATAAGTTTTGGTATGGAAACCAGATCAACACTGTACGATGGGCTGGGGCGTTGTCTCGTCAATACGGGTTCGAGTGTGGGGTGAGTCAGGGTGGGTTGAACTCACCTACGCTCTTTAACCTGTATGTGAACGAACTGATTGTCGAGCTCAACAGTATCAGGGTTGGATATTACATAGACGGTATCTGCGTTAGTAATATCAGTTACGCGGACGACATGGTGCTGCTGAGCGCGTCAATCTGTGGCTTGAGAGAGCTGGTTGCCCAGTGTGAGGCGTATGCTAGGTCACATGGCCTGGCATATAACGTCAAGAAATCAGACATCATGGTCTTTGAGCCTGGGGGCTCTTAAGCCCTAATAGGGTACCACCTGTTTTACTGTATGGCACGCCTTTTAAGAAGGTCCATAAGTTTAAGTATCTAGGTCATAATTATATTAACCCCAATCTCAAAGTCGATGACGATATTGAACGGGAGCGGAGAGCGTTGTCGGTTAGAGCGAACATGCTGGCTTGTAGGTTTGCACGATGTTCACTTCCTGTTAAGATAACGCTCTTACGATCCTACTGTACGTCTTTTTACACGAGTAGGCTGTAGGTTAGATATACGCAAAGATCGTACAACGCTCTCCGCGTTCAGTATAATTCAAATTCAAAAACTTTATTTCGAGCGGAGGCTCATAGAGGGTTAGTAACATACTCGTAGTGCTTAAAAACTAAGTGTTAATACACAACACGATACGGTGACACATGTAACTGACAGCAGTGAACCACATATGGACAGTCCACTCTGCCAGCAACCATTTGTAGAACCCTGTTGGGGCTGGCCATGACTCGAGCCACCATCGATGCTGCACGCTTGCGCATTACTGTGTAAAAACAATCTACACGCGCCGCCGCAAACATCCTTGATGCACTGCAACGCCATGGCAGCCCCATCAGCTTCCTGAACGCATTATTGAATTGGACACGAAGGGCTCCGTACGACGCTCGCGAATAATTTTCCCACAAGCTGCACGTGTAGAAGGTGGTACAGAATGCTCTAAAGAGCGTCACCTTTACGTCTACAGTACAACGCGCAAACCTGCGGACTATCATATTCGCGCGTACGGACAGAGCCCTCCGTTCCCTCTCAATGTCAGCATTGTCCTTAAGGTCAGAGGTGACCAAGTGACCAAGGTATTTAAATTGGTCTACTCGCTCAAGAGAAACACCGCTTAGCCGTATGGGAGGCACATCAAGATTGTACTTGGTCCCCGCCTCAAAAACAATGTACTGACTCTTCAGAACGTTATATAATAAGCCATGTTCTGCTGCATAGCGTTCACAAGTGGCCAATAGCGTTCTTATACCACCGACTGAAGCGCTCAGCAGCACCATGTCGTCCGCGTAACTTAAGTTATTGACACAGACACCGTCAATATGACAACCGACATGATGACTGCTAAGCGCCTCAATCAGGGCATTCATATACAAATTGAAGAGGGCTGGGGGAATAATAACGCGTTTTGGATGCTGGTGGGGCAGCCCCGCTTCTGTAGCGCGTCGGGGATGTTCGCGGAAACGCATGTAGATTGTTTCTAAACAACCATACGCAAAAGGTGCGCTTTCATGGTGCGCAGGGTGTGGAGTAGCTCCAACAGTATCCTAAGCATGATTTCAAGTCGCCTAGTCTGTGTTTCCGTTGGCCGCTGTTGCGTCGTTTCACATGGGTTGCCCCAACACCGATCCACTACTATTTGTTTGTTTTTTTGTGAAGTGTCAGTTCTTACTAATATAGTTGCAAGTTTTACGAATCATTTTTGAGTCATGATACTTGAATGAAGATAATTCTATTCTATTATCTAAATTATAAATTTATAGTAATAAATAATCATTACACAGTAATAATTAATCATTCTCCAGATGCATGTTTAGACAATAACTCACGGAGACGTGATTTGGGAGCTCTAATTTCGCTACAATTATTTTTTTATGAATTAAATAAAAGTACAATAATATACATATTTCACTACACCGGCCATCAGCGCTCAGAACGGCGCGAGCCCTTGCGGAGGTCTGATCTATGTCACTTTATTCCGCGCGCTGCGTCGTGTCGATACTTTCGTGGTGTGCGTCGATTGCCGTATAGACGCTGCTATTGTGTGCGTTCTAGAGCATCGTCAACTACGATCGCAGTTTTGGTCGTTGTAAGCTCGATCAATGCCGTTGCGGGAAATATTTTTCTAAACTAAAAATATGATAATTGACAGTACCGAATAAAAAAGTATTAGTAACATTTGTATGTTTTATTTAGTTAATCAGGTTGTAACCATACTATTTATTTATTTACGTACACATAAAAGATTTTAGACAGAAATATTTGTCTGTCTAATATCTACGTCTAATATCGATTCAGAATTCTATGGTCAAAAGGTATTGTAACAAAAAATATACCTATTACAACAAATTATAATTTATAACATTATAAATGTCACATCGAAATGTTTTCCATCCACTGAACTCCGAAAACTTGTATCACGGAAGATCAAGATTGTTTAGTCGCCATACCCTCACTATCATGGTGCGAGCGAGTGAACAGATATGAAAGAAAGTATCGGTCGCGAAGCTCGCCGTCCGCTCCTTGCATCAAATACCTCAATTAGTGTAACGCCGAAATGTAAGAGAGCTTTTAAGAGCGGGACCATTTATTCTTATTAACTAGTCACCCGCTCCCGTCTCGTATATAACGCCATGACAAAACATCGAGATGTCTTCAATACATGCCAGTACAATTTGTATTAAATAATATAACATCACGCCTACAATCCCCGAAGGGTGAGGTGTACCCAATAGTACGCCCACATTTCGGCAGTATGTTTTAAGTCCCATGTATTAAGGTGCAAGCCTATTGCTATCAACCGGGCACAAATCCAGACTCCGTGGCTGATACTGAGAAATTCCTGATGGAAAAACTCCATAGTCGCGCTTGCGACGGCTCGACCAACGCAGCAGTCCGTTTAATATAATTATTATACACATCATAACCCTACCGAAATCAATTCTCGAATTGTAATCCGTCACACATACAAACACGAAAAGCGACTTTCATATATAGAATAATAACAAAAAACACGTAATCTAGCTACGTCCATGCTAGAAAAACAAATTCCCTTACACTCACCGCGGTGTATGGGTCGGTGAGCAGGCTCTGTATGGAGATGAGCACCTTGCTGATGGTGAGCGCCAGCGACCAGTTGTGGTGCACCGAGTCGATGCCCACGTCACCGTGCCGAGAGATGTTCGGGTGCAGGATGCGGGTCAGGAACCGGACCACTGGGGGACTCATTGGGTACCTGGGGAGAAAGTATTATTCTGTTGTGTTGAAATGTCGTTCATTTAAATTTGTCTCATGTAGGACCGATGGAGCACGTAAAAACAAATCATATTTCGTATACAGGGTGGAAGGGCCTGTGGGTAGCTCGCCGTTCGGTAAGGACCAGGCCAGGGCCGGTCGATGGCGCGTTGTGTTCCACGCGCGCCTCAAAGAGATGTCAGCTCAAACTGACGGGGTCCACTAGGACCGATGCCTGCCAGGGTTGCAGATTTGTTCGAAAGAGTTACCGTGGCCCTTGGCACCTTGGTACAGGCAACTTAAGGAACACGGGTGGGTTTTAGTCAGTAAGAGTCTGACACGCCCTCCCGCTCCACCCAGAGCGGTAGAGGTCATTTGATGATTTCCCACCCAAAAAAAAAAAGGAGTGGAAGGGCCCCACCGACGCTAAAACGGTTGACTAAACGTTTACTCGTTTTAGCGTTGGTGTCCCTTCCAGCTTGTATAAGTGAAACTAGGTGTATTATACTCCCTCGAGTAAATAGGAGAGGAATAAAATAATATTTGTAATATTTATGTACCGGAATTTTCAACGATTCTGGATACGAAGTACCTACCATTTTCATACCCTTGGCACTAAGCACCACAAGCTCGATTCAAAAATATGTATTAGTGCGAACTTGGAGTACACTCCTTCCAGGTAAGGTCAAACATGCTGCAGACTGTTTAAGAAAAAATACGATACCAAAGTGTGCTCAAGTAACGGCAGATTTGATATTGTTTCAACAAGATAGGCCTTCAGACTGTGATCCACTATCATTTGAATATAATATTTACTACAAAAAGTACAAAGGTCCAGCTACTTACGCGTACGGCACTTGTATGTAGAGATAGAAGACGCCTCCCTCGTAGGGCGAGCCGATGGGCCCGGTGACGCTCGCCTGCCAGTGGCAACACTTGGGGTCCAGTGGGGTCGCTGCTATGCCTTCCGGGGGGTCGTTACGTAGCATCTGTCGATGATAAGCAATGCAAACATTTAGTTAGAGAAGTCCAAACTCAAGGTTTGCCAAAGAGCGATGGAGCATAGTTAAATGGTTTTTTATTTGCATTTTAGGTAATAAATAAATTTTCGTAATGTGTCAAGGATAATTGAATAAGGTTTTGAATTAATATAGTATGTATTAACATAATCCGGTCGGTCCATGGATACGACTCGATAGTCGGGGATGGGGTTTATCCACTAGATACATACAGAGACACCTCAGTGGCCCGGAAAGCACATCAAGCTATTAGGCTTGACTGTCATTGTTGATCTTTGACAGTCACAGGTAGTCAGAAGCCCGAAAGTTAAACAACCAACAAAAGATTACCCAGTAATTGGGTTGCAGACGTCAGCTATGTAAAACACTGATATTCAGCTGCATCCGGTAAGACTGGACCGGTAGCAGAAAATATACCTTAAGTTCGATCCTCAGTCGGTTCCGACGCCAGGCATTCTCTTCGCCAGCGGGCTGCGCCTGCACACACATCTGCACCAAACAGTTGCGGCAGAAACACGACTCCACAAGGCATTGGTATTTCTGAAACAACAATAATTTCGATTTGTAAATATTGTATATTTGGTTTGTTTCTTTGTAAGCTTTTTTTTTTGTGTAATTAGTATAACTTAAGCTGTAAATCGCAAAACGTAAAAAAACCATATATCGTTTAGCGGGTGCAGCTGGAATTCATTAGGTCTCATAACTGCTTTAAGCTGCCTCGGGTGCGTTCAATATTATTAACCTTGCTCAAGTTCTGCGACGCAATTGATCCGATCCAGCCCGTCTCTTGCTGTCTTCCCCCAGCAACACCCTTAGCCAAGGTCAACCACCATACCCGTGCGTGCCCTTAGTTTAATTTATAAGTTTTATGACCTATAATAAGATGCCTTATTAATAAGACATGCACAGGATTGCTCGGATAAGTAGAGCCTCCTAGGTTGACCTGCGAAACGACATTCACAACAAAAAAAAACACTGAGACGCACGTAATAATTGAACGCACCCTAGCAACAGCAAGAGTTCAATAGCTATAACTGTCATTAGCATTAGTGTCACTGTCAGTGTCATGTCATTGTTGAATATTGTATAGATAGCTCGAATTATTAATTTTTAAAAACAAAATGAGTGCACGGTTGGCTGAATTATTGTTTAATGACAGTGACGATGAGTCTCGTGATAGTATTCCATGGGAAGAAGAGATAGAAGAACACTTTGACACCCTTGATGACGAAGAATTTGCAAGAAGATTTCGTCTAACGAAACAAACTGTTTTGTCAGTCTTGGCGAAAATAGAAGATAAATTAGATGCTCCTACAGAATTGTAAGCAATGTAACATGGTTCATTTTGTATTAGGTAATATATTAATTGTCGTTGTTGTTTGCTAACTTGCAATCAATAATTTTATTATAAATTTTTGGTTCTGGGTTCAATTCCCGGGTCGGCCAAGTATTATCGGGTGTTTAAATCAGGAGCCGGTTGATGGCAACAGGCTCCTACTACATGGGACTTAAACATAACGGGCATATTGTGGGTTCCATAAGTACACCTATGCCCCTTCGGGTATAGCAAGCATGATGTTATGAATTATTTTTAATTACAGAAATCACGGCGTGTCTCCTATTAATCAGTTACTATGTGCTCTCCGTTATTATGCCACTGGGTGCTACATAACAGCTGGTGCAAATTTTTACATCAGCGCTTCTACAGCACAAAGTATAGTGCAGACAGTCAGTGTGGCCATAGCTGTATTACAACCACACTATATGCACTTCCCAGAATCAGCAGATGAAATACGTCAGACACAAAAGGATTTTTATAAGATAGCTAAATTTCCAAATGTTATTGGTGCGATTGGTTGCACGCATGTGAAGTATATCAAATCACCAGGTCAAGCATTAATATTCTATTTCATATTACTTCCTAAATCAATGTAGAGATTTTAAAGATTAACATAATTAATCTATTTTAGGTGAACCCACTTTTCTTAACAAGAAAAACTATTATTCACTTAATATTCAAGCCATCAGTAATGCCAAGTTGGAATTTATTGACATTGTTGCACGATGGCCCGGTCGTGCAGAAAACTCCCAGATCTTCAACAATTGTCATAGAAAATCAGTGTTTGAAAAGGGGCAATATGGGAATGCTGTACTTGTTGGAGATGCACAATATGCATGTACCCGCTATATGATGACTCCACTGGAAAAGTGCAAAAGTGGTGCTGAAATCTTGTATAACGAGTGCCACTTGAAAACATGGAATATAGTGAAAAAGTTATTTGAACTCTGGAAAAGACGTTTCCCGTCCATAGCAATTGGTTTAGGAGGTACCGTACATCATTCTTTCCCAATAATCATTGCTACAACTGTGTTACACAATATTGCTGTAAAGAGCGATGAAGGTACACCTCCAAATGACAACCAAGTAATAGATCCAGCTTCTTGGGATAATATATTAGCACAGGGTTTTATTTAATTTAAAAAAAAAGTGCACTGTAAGATTTTAAATTAGAGTTGTTGTTTTGTTTGTGTTTCGAGGATATGTGTCAGAGCAGAAAATACGTTGTGTACTCCATGAAGTTGAGATATAGAAATAAATTTCGAAACTACACTATTTAAGCCTTTCTGTTGCCTAAGTTCAAAGTGTGTTTGCACCTTTTGGTTTGTTCTGTAACTAGCTTCAACTTTCTAACTAAACTTGACAATAATACGCGCCTGTAAATGGTTTTGTTTGAAATAAAAGCTTTGAATTTGGCTTTAGTTACTGAACTGACCAAGGTGACCCTACACCTGCGCTGTTGAGGGGGAACCGATAATTTTTTCTGATTATTTTACCGAACTATATTTCGCTGATTTACAAAATAACTTTTTGCTATTGGCCGAAGCCTCTTTTGAACTTTTTTCATTTGCCATATTTTCACCACACCTACACAACATTTTACGGAATATTATTTGGTCACAAATATATAGCCGGTTACTTGGTAGCATTTTCAATATTAAATTAAAATAGTGTCATAGAAAGTCAATATGTTGTGCTACAAAATTTAGTGACAGAAACGAATCGCTGCAAAACCGACTTCACGCAGTCTTGTCTGCCCTACCCCTAGAGTGTAATTTAAGACCGCGTAGGCGCGGCGGGGTGGAGCGGCCCGCGAGCTGAGGAGCAGGTGGTTTGAAGGCCCGCCGTCGCGGCTGAAGCTGCAGCAAGCCTAAGCTGCGGTGGTGAGCGTTAAAACCATCTGCGACGATAAGCTCGCGTGGGGCCGCCCAAACCCCACAGCGCCGGAGCCGTGACAGAAACAATGCTTGCTGCACGCTGCATGCTTGCTTGCATGCTGCATGCCTGCTTGCGCGCTGCATGCCTGCTTGCATGCTTGAAGCAAGCATCCTTGTTGCAACTTTCTAGGCGTTTGGTGAAGTGAAAATATGGTCATTAAAACAGTTGTATAATGAATGTTCGGAAACATAATACTTAGAACAAATGTTATTCGGCTAAGTGTAACTTCGGTAAAAAGTTTTTCGACCAAATGAAATGTCGGAGAAACGAAAAAAAAAACGAATTGATAATACATAGGTCAACTGATAAAGTGGCAGACGTGACTTCAATGAAGTATAAAAAAACGAAACAACAATAGTTGATAAGTTTTAAGTGAAATGAAATTCGGTCAAATATTTTTCGAACTTATGATAGGTAACCCTGTTGAGGACCTAATGGATGCCACTGACGCTGCTATTGACGTGGCCACTAGTAAGCCTAACTGATACAAAAAATAACATCGGCACAATAAGGAGAAAAAGGACCGAGTGAAACGGAGTTAATAGAGGTGCAGGGGTGAATCGAGACAACACTTTGAAAGGAATTCCAACATTGAATTCATATTTATGTTCTCAACAAGTACGCTATTTTATTTATTAATTATAAGTATTCAACATTAATAATTCCTTACAAAGTTTTGGCACGATTCACCCCGAATTTCTATTCACCCCGTTTTACGGTTCTATAAGTTTGAGTTCATCAATTTACCCTGTGCCAGTCAACGTTGGAGACCAGGGGTCGGTAGAGTGGGAACCGCTTGTTGGTGAAAACAGCCCAGCGCGGTGGCGCCACGCGCGCCCTCACAAGGCGCCCCCAGCGTGCGCACACGCAGGCGCACGCGCACAGAGACAGGTCGTCCAAGTAGCTAAATATGCACAGCAGCACTGCAACCATACAGTTAGAATAAAGGGCATAAAACTGGAGTGGCTTTGTCACCCCATCGCCATTTTGAATTTCATTTATTTATATACACACAAAACACATATACAGGAAATAACATACAGACAACAGAGCACAAAGGTACCGCTTATTTCATTTAGAAATCTCTTCAGCGGACCTGGGACTGGATAGATAGACAAGAAACAATTACTAACAAAAATTAAAAATTTCTAGAAAATGGCGGCGCACGTTGGAAACGGATTAAGAAAACATGGGTAGAAACGACGTATGCAAAAACAAATGTCCAGAGCTATGGTGCCCTATAGAGCCGCGCTGCCGAGTTATTTGGAGGGAAATATAAAAAAAAGAAATAAAAGTATCTCGTCAACGTGACAATTCTTTTGTTCTATATATCCCTCATTTTCAATCATACGCCGTAACTTTGGCAATGGGGTAACGTAACAGTAAAGGCTAAATTAAAAACTGATGTGTTTACTTAGATAGAAATGTTTAATTATCTGGATCTGAAGTTAAGTTTGCTTGTTGCTGTACAAATAAAAGATTATAATATATTTTTTAATTAAAAAAAAATACGCAAATATTTTAAAGACTTACCTTCAGAAGGCAGCTGCTCGACAATTCCAGCAGCAAGATTGTCTGGTGGTCTAGGCGTTGACAGCGCCTGCAATGACCGCGCAAGGCAGGGCGGGTGCGGCGGGGGCCCCAGTCCTGCTCGATCGTCGCCGGCTGCTTCAGGCCCATCTGCGGGGCCCGGAGCCGACCCCTCGGCGCGGGCTGGTGCATCAATAAGTGGTGGATCATCAGCGAAGGCACGGATGTCGACACGCATGGATCCATCAACACGAATCGGGCCATCGGGGCGTAGCGGTCCCTCAATACGAAGTGGCCCATCGGGACGGCCCGGCACGTCAGCGCGGCTTGGCCCGTCAGCGCGGCCTGGTCCGTCAGCGCGGCCTGGTCCGTCAGCGCCACTTGGCCCATCGGCGCGGCCCGGGCCTCCATTACCTCCAACAACACTGCAGTGTCCACTGCTGCTTGCACCTGCACCTGAGTTGCTTGCCCGGCTAGCTTCATCTTCTGGACTTGTTTCGCTGTCCATTGAGCTCTATAAAAGATGGCAGATATGATTGACTTCACCTTTGATATTTGTCTTATTTACTGTGTGATGCTAATTTCAATTTTTCGCGTCTTCCTTTATTTTGGCGTCTTCTCAAAAGAGATCCGTTGCCATCCAAGACTACCCTTACCAGTTATAGTCTTTTTTTTTTCATAAATATGGTGGTGCAGCCATAATGCAATAGAATGCTAGTTATTTATATATTATCATATTGGCCCTACAGTATCACTGCTGAGCTAAGGCTCATAAAAGTATGAACGCACATACATAAACTCAGGCTTTTCGATGTGAATTTGTATGAACATCTATCTATTCACAGTGAACTGGGGGTGCACGTCATTCTGCATATTATACTTGTGTCTAGGCAGTTTCAATGTGAGATCATATTTCTGGTCTAGTGGCCATAAGTGCCACTGCTAAGCATGAGGTCCTGGGTTGGATTCCCAGGTCAGGCAAAGTATTATTGGTTTTTCCCATCACAAATTTCTCAGTAGCAGCCATGGAGTCTGGATTTGTGCCCGGTTGAAGAGACAACATGGGACTCTTAACATCACCAACTTTTCACCACCAACATACACAGAACACAATGCCTCGCCAGCGCCAAGCTATAAATGTATAAAGAACTATAATCTATTGAAGTTGTGGCGCTGGTGGCACGAAAATCTGGAAATTCTATTAAAGTCCTTGGCAGTGAAAAGGTTAACATAACTAGCAAAATGTGGGTTGTACTATTAAGTACAACTCTGCATAAGCCTTTGAGGATTACAGACAGGTAATACCAGCTTAACTATCTATTTACTGTTAATTTACATATCACTTACTCTGTAATGCCACCATGACGGTACTGCAGCAAAGCACGCTTTGTTGACTTTACGTTCAGAACTGTAGTTCAAATCCGAGGGTTCATCATTCCCTGAGTCACCGTCATCTGTTTTCTCACTGTAGAAATACGAAGAAGGCAAGTACGATGGGAAGTCAGGGAAGAGAAAAGCGTGACATGTGACACAAACTGGCTCGCCGAAGCTAGGACCGTAGTACCCATTGCAAACGTGACAAGTAGAATTCTGTAACAAATTGTTCACATTCTCATACATACGAATGAGGGTCACATATTTTTAAACTATTTCGTATATACGTACATCAAACTCAAACTCGAGAAGCTGCTCAGATGGACTACTACAGGTGAACTTGTCACCATTTTCTTCCAGATTTTTCATAAAATTAAAGAACTCGGGACCCATTGCAAACATGTTTACAATGTCCAGGCAAACTGTTTATTTCATTGATGGATTTCTTTTCCAATTTGTTCGATCATGGGACCAGTGAAGCTCTAATTTTAATTAATTTATGGAATAAAAATAAGCAACACCACACCACTTCACGTTTAGAACAGGTTTATACAGTTGCAATTAATATTTCTATAGGATTACGATGAGAAATTCTGAAATCAATCGAAGAAATATGGAGACAACTGTCAAAACATGAAAAAATTGACACTTTGAGTTTGACAGAAAAACATTGAAACTTTTAATGTTGCCAGCAGAAAATATTAAGAATCAAATTGAAGATTGAAAGAATCAGTGAAAGTTGACTGAATCAAAGTTACAAAAATCCTGTCCATATGATCGGAAAAGTATATCAGGTATACGAGGACGGGGCAGGTCGGCGGGCCAGTCAATTTAATCGCGAAATATATACACTAAGCAAATAATTGGGTAAGTATATGGAATGCTTCACACAAAAGACCCCTTTACGTCGGCAATACAAACAGTGCCTTTGTTAAAATTCGTGTGGGTGCAAAATTTCGTGTATTCCCGTTCGTCCACCTAGTGGGACGAACGGGAATTTACAAAAATAATATTAAATTTGTTCCCGATCGTCCCACTCGGGATTTTAGGGGGACGAATCGAAATATTTTCTTAGTTTAGTGCCATTCGTCCCACTAAATAATATTGTGCATGAAATGTTAAAAATCTCATGGTATAATAATTATTTTACTCTTTGGAAAACCCGTCAAACTAATTATTTACTAAACGGGCACGTCAGCGCACCCGCATCTATTTTATTTAGCAGACGCTTTATAAAGTGCTCTTAGCAGTAGACTATACATATATGTATCTTAAGTCCATCTCACAAAAGAAGTTTCGCAGCCGCGGCTACTTATACGTCGTTCCATTTATTCGTGCATAGTTGCAATTAATGCCGCGAGACGTCTTGGTATAAATATTTTACACGGTGAGACGGGTCTGTTATTCTACTTTCGATGAGAGAGAAATCGCCTGTTGGGTGCCATGGTCACGAAGACGGTTCCTCTACCTAGTTCAATTTGCCTTGTATGCCAGGAATTACTTTGGGCTGGTTTTAGTTGTCCAACAACTGCAGAATCCGTAGGTGCCTTATGAAGCATACCTTTGTACGTTCGCATTATGCCCAATTACGCTGGCTGAACAGATTTCGATGAGATTCGGCACACAGGTAAATGTCCATATTCCGGATGTTATTCATAACCATAACGCAGGACATTTTATTCGGGTAGTACTTCCAGAATACGAGTGAAACCTTGCCTGTGGGCTACATAATTTTGTATCAGAAACTGATCGAGCTAAGGGTAATAGAAATAAAACAACATCATCGTTCTTAAAATTATTCTTAAATTACTCTTATTTCATCTTTTTCGTTTCTTTCTTTCGAGCTTTATATGTGCTATTTTTATCAATATCTTTTGAAAAAGAACATAAAAATTACACAGGTTTAAGATAATTATATCATACGCGTACATTGTACTTTATAATTAAATCGATAAGATTTGGATTTCAATTTGTATAAAAGGTGGAAGCGACACCGACGCACAAACTCTTACCACGTATCAGGCGTTCCATACATTTTGATCACGTGTTTGTGGGAAACAGCTGTCTTTATTTAAATTCCGAATTCTCGCTGTTCGGAATGATGTACTAAATACGTGGTAAGCGTTTGTGCGTTGATGTCTCTTCTACTCTGTATACAAGCAGTAACAAATTTCTGCATTCCATTTTTTTTTTGAAATATTACTTTTTACTACGATTTTGATGTTTCAAAAATGTAATAGTCAATACTTAAAATCTTTACCTAAGTGGCGTGGACGAATGCGAACTAATACTACCATGAAAATACTATTATACACAGACATATTTGCGTTATGGAGTCATCAATCAAGTAACAAACACAATGTAGATACAGTCAAATATTAAATTATAACAATTCTTCGACACGAGTGTAAATGTAACTAGCTATTTTAATATATAATGTTAATAAAGTCACCTTATGTTTAGCTTTTCACAATGAAGCTGTCCCTACGGGCAGGCGCGGGGGGGCGCGGTGCGTGCACGGGTGGCGCGAACACTGCTTCGTTCATGTTTCACGTACATTTAAAAACATTCACCAACCGTGCGGCTTTTAAAATAATGCTTATTGCGACTTAACTGTATAGGTACTAGCATTTCTATCGGCCTCTGCAAACTCACAACGGGTATAATCCTTACTTTAATTTAAACACCTAAACGCGATATGAACAATGATTGCCAAAATAGTATTCACAAAATCACTAACGACATCTTTAAGGCGAATATAATACAAAACTAGTGTCCAAGAAAATATTTCAACACTATCTAATTTGTGTCGACACATAATCAGACATTCAGGCGGTCAGCAACGACAGCAATAGAAGTCAACATCGCATAATTTTATCATCTATTGCTAGACTTAATTTATACACATCGCCTTAAACGAGTCCTATGAAGGATTTTTTTGTTCACAATCAAAAACAGCACATTTCCAAAACAGTCACTTCATTTCAGTAATCTTATACAAATAAAATAAAATCCCATATTTCCTTAACGCGATCCGTCATAAATACACCGGAGTCCGTATATTTTCCTTACCTACATAATCGTAAACAACGTTTAGAAAGTAAAGATCAAAGGTAGAGCTAGAGTCCAGTGGCGCAGGCGAGCAGCTCTAGCCGAGTTGAGTCGCGGCGTCCACACACTAACTTAGCTATACCGCACACTCGCACAAAGCTACCGCGCGGCGGCCGGGGGGCCTCTCTACCGCACTCAGTACGGAGAGTAATACGTGCCGCGCCTGAAACCTCTGCAAACAAGGCACGCCGTTAGTCACTACAGCTACGTGCTACACGTTACAGATACCAAACTACCGCTACGCGCTACGCACTGCCATGCAAGCTACGTCACGACGAAGGAGGGGCGCCGTATTGAAAATACTCAGTTTTCTATTACAAACTTTATTTGTAAAAATTGTGTATAAATATTGTCTTTATGTTCTTTTGATCAATTTACAACAGTTTGTACCGAATTTTACAACAGTGTCTACTGTCTACAGAGTGTCATTGCTTAAGATGCCACATCTAGTTAAGCGTCAATATTAAATTGACTAAAATCCTTCCACTTCTAAATCTATAAAACAGAAGTAGAACAAGTGAGGAGAGAGGTGACATCTTCCACAAGTTAGTGTAGAAATTGGTGTAATTTGCAACTGTTAATGTATTACATAATTTGGTACCAAACTTCGTCTCATTAGTGTCACATCAAACGGTGTATACTTCTTTAAACTATACTGATATTGGAGCCATAGTTTATTTCAGACTTGTGGATTGCATATTATATGACTTAATGACTGATAATGATGATGATAACAAAACCTTCTCGAGTGTCTATGTGGAGGCAATAATATGCGTTGTTTTATTCAAATAAATAGAGTTGAGATGAAAACAAAATGACAAATAAAATATACCCATTAACATGATACGTTGAATAACAAAAATAAATCCTAACAAAAAAAAAATATTTTCTTAGTTCAGGGATGCAGTATTTAAATGACTGGATGTCATCCTAAGTAAAACAATTGAGTTTATTTATCTTGAATTATATTTAGTTCTCAATATTAAATGACAACATATTTGCATTTTACAATATTTTGTTTGTTTGTACAAACTAATAAAACAATTTGTTGGACAGAATTTAGGGTACAAATATTCAGTCATAAAACACTAAATAAGTCACAAGTCTCTAACATATTTTTCTTCATAAAAGTCCAAATTTGACAATCAGTTTCGATAAATAAAGAGTGATGGTCTCTCAATAAAATAATAAAAGATCGTTTTTCTGTCGGTTTTCACAAACTATCGTATGAAATTAATATTCTTCAGGCCTTTCAGGGACAATGTCTTGAGATCGTATTATTAAATATCATAATTATAATACACTAAAGATAACTTCATATCCAAGGCTCATACAGAGACAATACAAAACAATTTTTGTACAAAGATTGTTAGCTACAACACTTTGTGGCAAAGTGTTGTTTACAGGACAATTTCATTCTCGTAACAGTTGCAAATTATGTAACAGAATTTAAAAAAAAAAACCACAGAAGTTGAAGATGTAGACAGTGTTAATATGGATTGTACCTGCCGCGGCGCACGGGCCGGTAGCCGGAGTAGTACGGGGAGAAGCCTCCGCGGAACGAGCGGCCGCGCCCGCGCATGGCGCGCGGCGGCCGGTTCGTCGTGGACAGGCCGGGCTTGTTGGTGCGCTTGGGCATCACCTGCACACACACAACATCATGCTATTCTAGTACTCGTCTATGTTTTTATTTTTCCAAATTCAGCAGTACGTTATCATAGTAAATAAAATTATGGTATGTTTTAAGTTGGTAACAAACTCAGTAAGTCGTGAGTCGTATTTTATCTATACATAATTATAATAAAATTGTTAACAGGCCGATGTGAAAGTAATGAAAAAAAAAGTAAGTAATTAAAAAAACTAAAAAACCCGACTGCAGTTAAAAACTTAATTAAAACACTAAAAAGCTAAGAACAAGCACATTTTAAGTTTAAAAAAGTTGGAAGCAGGCGAAGCCATTCCATTTTTATATTTTCAAACTCAAATGGGTCCCGCCTGCTTCCAAATTTTTTAAATTTAAAATGTTCTTGTTCATGACTTTTTAGTGTTTTTTAAACTTAAGTTTTTAACCGCAGTCGGGTTTTTTTAGTTTTTTAAATTACTTTTTTTAATTCCAGCTTTTTAGTTTACAAATGTGAAAGATTAGCCAGACAAATTTGTACCGCCTTCACCGCGTGGAGGTACTCCCAGCTTATGTTGTGTTCTGATTCAAAATTTATACTCAGTGTCACTTTCACAATGAATACGAATCTAACAACACCTTTGAAGCTAAAGTCCATCAAGCCGTTCAGGCTGCAGAGCGTGCCAAACATTTGAATTTGGCGCCAAAAATCCGCCATTTTTTTTATATTCTTATTTTGGTATTCCATGTGTCACTCTCACAGTAAATACGAATCTAGCGACACCTCTCAAGCTAAAATCCATCGAGCCGTCAGGCCGCAGAGCGTGCCGAACAATTACAAAAATACTCTCGAAAAACATAACCCTCCTTCTGGCGCAGTCGGGTAAAAATAGGAGGTTCTATATTAGAGCAGACAACCGTTTTTAGAATTTTTGTCTATCTGTCCGTCTTTCTGTCTGTATGTTTGTACACACATGAAGCAAAAACTACTGCATTAATTTGAACGCAGTTTTCACCGCTCTACTGCTAGATGCCTAACTTAAAATATAGGCTACATTTTACCACTGAAATGTTATTTTTTAATTTTTATGCTAAGTACCGCATACGAAGTCGCGGGCAAAGGCTAGTGAATAAATAAGCACTAAAATCAATTGGATTGCTATGGTCCCTTTAAAATGTGCCGGCGAATTGACTACTTTTTAGCAGTCTAGCAAAAGAAGTCGAAGAAATAATGTATGAAGTTAAAACATAATTATTACGCGATCTCTTGAGACGCGCAGATTATTCGTCCACTCGGTTAGTCTTCTTCAAAAAAAATGAATTCATAAACGTACCTTAATTTGCCGCCCTCTAAATAATGATTCATCCATTGCCATTGCAGTCTGTACACTGTCTTTGTCACCAAACTCTATGTAGGCGAATCCCTTAGGGTGGCCGTCGAACTTATTACATAATATTGTAACCCTGGAAGTGAGCATCATTTTGAATTAGTGTAAGTAATTTTTAAAGTACCAGAAATACCAAGATGCCAAGACAATTTCGGTCTTATTTTTTTTGGCGTGGCTGTTGGATGTTTTATTCTTCCGAATCGAACGTGTAGTTTCTGCGTTCAGCCAAGCAATGCCGCGAACACGCACACTTTGAAAACAACGCAGTCGTCTAGATTTTTTTCAAGGGAGCTAAGCCTTATTTAGGGATTATATGAATATCATTGCATGGGGCCCCCACGCAATGATATATATCTTATGTGCATTGTTAAGAAGTGTAATTTATTTTTATTGTATGGATAAATTAAGCTATCATATTAATAATAAAAAGCCTTATTTATTGGCCTACATATCCGCGGTTTCATGTGAGACGCGAGCGACAAGAAAGGT
Organism: Standfussiana lucernea; assembly: GCA_964057025.1. Taxonomy (NCBI): domain Eukaryota; kingdom Metazoa; phylum Arthropoda; class Insecta; order Lepidoptera; family Noctuidae; genus Standfussiana; species Standfussiana lucernea. Next base: position 10,756,821 of record OZ059803.1, on the reverse strand, counting down.
GGAGCTAACTGTGCGTTCGCAATGGCGAAACATTTTTATACAAACATGTAGTTTGACGAGATAAAAGATTTCAAGTAAGATGAGAGAGAGGAAGAAATAGAGATTTTAATATGTTTTATGTGTTACAGATTTACTTCTTACCTATTAATAGATCCACATCCGTGGAAGTGCTGCTCCAGCTCCTCGGCAGTGGCGCCATAGTCCACGTTACCGACGTACACTGATCTGTTGTCTGCCTCTATCTTCTCCTCAATAGACATGTTTAAAGGACTTGCTGTGGAAACAGAGAAAACAAACGTTAAGAAAAAGTTCGTTTTCTAAAAATCATTTTGTTTTTGTATCACAACAAATAAGTACAGTAGGCGACGTATCGGGATTGCGGTTTTTTTGTAGTTTTCATAAAGTTTAATGGTTACAGTCTCTTACTTTATTGCAAATACCTCATGTGAATTCGTAGCTCTCCCTAAACTATCGCGTACTGTAGTATAGTATAGTTTATTACAATACAACGTTCGCATATGCGCCAAGCCAACCTAAAATAGGCAAGCACCTTAGTTGTATCTTACCAAAAATCTACTAAAATAACAGATGCACTATCTGGGTCTCATTTGAGCCTGTGAGAACTTGCCTATAAACTTCTTACTCCATCTGATTTTTTTATTAATAATTCTGAATGTAGATGAGTTAATGTAAGGTTCCATTATGTCCCTCCAAAAACCATAACTTGAATGCTGACAAGAGTGACAAGCCGAGGTATTACAAAATGCTAGTTATTACTATTAGGTAATAAACACTAGCAATTATTTAGCTGACGTATGGTCTGGTATTACTAGTCCTTTTGCATATTTAAACTGTTCTTACACAAAAAAAAATCAGTACAAAGGCGGACATAATGCCTTAGGCATTATATACCAGTCACTCAAGGGTGGTGAATAAGAAACATAATTAAACGGAAGAAGGCAAATAAAAAGGCGCACATGTGAATGTTGTAAAAAGTAACATCAATCATGCAAACCCATATTTTTTTCTTTTTCAGAGCACCTTGTTTTACCAGAAGTTATATTAAAGTTTACCAGAACAGATCCTTAATACTTTGTTGCAAGACCTTGTAATGAAAAAAAGATTAACGAGCAATGAGCGAGGAGTATACTAAAGGCTTTTAATGACACCTTCCTAACTAATCTTCTTCTAAGGGAGACTAAACCTGTATTTTCTATGCCGAAGTACCAAACATGTATGTCTGTTTACACTAACGCTATTCAGCACCTAAATGAAAGCCTAAATTAAATATAACAGGAGACTTTTCATGCAACAGTTCAATAAAAGTGCTAGCTTAGCATTGGTGAAAACAGACATTATACATTAATGAGAAAGCTAAGCTGTATAAAGGGTGTATAAAGACCTTTAACGAAGCTGAAAGACAGTTATTTTTCCCGCCATTGCGATAGTTTTTTGCTCTGGACCTTACCTGGGAACATTCTAGTTACAGAGATATTGAAGGTCAAACTTCAAACTTTTTTTTTCACACATTTTTATTCTTCAAAATACACGTTTTTAATGTTGTGATTTTACTTTAAATACCTGCATGGCCCCTTTACTATTCAGTGCAATCATCAGCACAATGTTTTGAGTGCTTTACATTGAGTCCTACAGTAAACCGTGAATTTTGACCCTAAACCGTCATTACCCAGAAATAATTTTTGCATAGCGATACTTAGTTTGAGGTATAGAATGCTTGGTCGGCTGCTTCGTGAAGGGTCCGTTTACACCTTGTATAAGTAAACTAGGTACCTAACATCAGCTTCTAATACAATACTTAAAATATTGAATAGCTACAGGACTACTCAATGGAATTTACAGTGACTGAAAACTTTTGTACAATGGTCTATTGATTCACAGTTCTTTATAAATTAGCAAATGGGTAATTTTCTCCATCCATGCTAGGCAGTACAGTAACAACCAATCTTGCAGTGCATTTACACTGGCGAAATATTCACATAAATAAAACTAGCTGAAATCTGTATTCCTCTTTCTCTGTTAGAATAGAATAAAATATACTTTATTGTACACCAAAATTGAAACAGAATGGAGGACGGACGGACTCTGTTCTCTGAGTTGCAATTATTTTAATCAAACATATTATGTGAATGACTAGGCAAACACACATGTAATACAAGGTGGAAGTGACACCAACGCACAAATGGTTACCATGTATCCAGTGCTTCATTCTGAAGGTCCACAATTTTTTTTGGGAGGGGGTTCAGAATGATGTTCTGTATATGTGGCAAATGTTTGTGTTGGTGTCCCTACCACCCTGTATATTGTGTTTAACGAAAGCAAAGCATGTTCCAACATATGCTGTATGTAGAATAGCAAGCTGTTATGAAAGAGTCATTTACAGCAAATGCTTCGTGATTTTAATTTTGATCCCTGGGTATACAAAATTTTGAGTTGTACTGCCCAGGTAGGACTGATCCTACTTCTATTAACCTAAAATCTATCTATGATGGCCTAGGCAGAGCTATGGGTTATAATAAGGAATAAAACAAAAACTTACTAAGTCCAGGTGGGCTACCCATACTCATCTGCTTGTCTACTTCAGTTTGCATCTGTTTTAGTTTCTCAGCCTCTTCTTCCATTTCACGTACTCTTGCCTTGATGGCTGCCAAGTCTGGCACTTCACCGCCAGCGGCTTCATCGCCACCCTGAGCGATAAAAGATTGTTTACTTTATTATAGAAGAAGTTTTGGCTACTTTATAAACTTTCTTTCCAGGTTTGGATTTAAAATTTAAATTTCATTTTGTAGGCATGTTTGTCTGCAGCTTGATAGGTCTATATCTTCATAGAAGACCAGCTAAACATATAGTTTCTAATTACAAAAGAAGGCAAGTGAAAAATAATAATTATTAAATGTATCATCAGATTATTGATAAACAAATGAACAATAATTGGCAGCCCACATGATTTAAATAAATATGTATAGGTTTAGTCTTATCAACTGACTTACTAAACCAAACCAAATCAAGACATGTATGTTATCAATATAATTTGTGTTTATCATTCATCATCTATTTATAAAATGCCAGTTTTAACATCTTTCATTAGTCCAAAATAACAAATTGTCATGAAATTGCACAGTAATGTTAACATGAAAGTTATGTTACACGTACTTGTAATCGATGATTTACAGGTTAGCTTTGTAAACCAGTCGTGTAAAGGCCGATTACCGTTAATACTCAGTAAGTGTAACATTTCACCTCGGAATAACTGTATTTTTCTCTTGCTTACCAATAAACTATGTTCCTACATGTTTAGACACAAGCATTATGTTACTATATACGTCAGTAACCCAAGAAATACTCACTCCAAGACTATTGTCAGTCATGTTTATGGAACCGTTGGTCCCGTCCAAATGATTGTTGTCAATCGTCTCTAAATAATCATCATTTTCTGCCATGGTCACTAACTGCTTGTTTCATGAATTCAACACTTAGAACTTCACACTTCACTAAATCCCTGAAACAACACGTAATTAGTGAAACTCGACGCTGAAATAATTTTGATGATTACGAAGTTACTTTGACGTACCGGTAACCAAATCCGTTAGAACGCCAATGGCCTACTTTTAAAATACTATTCACATTAACCACTTAGGGTCATTGGCTTTCACTGTAAAAGTTGTAATTTCCTGAACATCCTATTATTCCTTAGATATTTACAGATTCTTTTCTGCCAAAACACCTAAAAATTAAACGCCAAACCAAACAACTGATAATGTGACCATGGTAAAAAAATATTAATTCAAAAATTTACAAGTTTTTTTTCTCAGGTAACACTAGTACATCTTCAAAATTAGTTGAAATTAATTACAATACAATATCGTATATTCTGTCTACAAGAGGACTCACCCACCTCTAGTTTGGCGTCCCTTTTGTTCTGACGAAAAAATGATTCTAAATTATTTATTAGATTCTTCGTCTTTGTAGTTTAGTTTTACAAGCAACCCTGAAGCTGCCATTTGTCAATTTTGACATTAATATAACAACAGTGTCAACAGTCACAACATTTATAATAAATTAATAATAGTACTCTATGGTCACAACTGTCACTGAAAAAAGCTTCTGATTCCTGAATATAGTGGGATATTATAATTCTAAATCTTTTCACTTCCTGCGGGCCTGCGTTAGCCGCCTAAATCGACTCAAGGAACCCCAGAATTAATTATAGTACCTGTGTACAATAAAACACAACAAAATATACTCATATGGTCTCAAAAAAAACAAATCTTATCACTAACACCATCAGACAGAAACAACAACATCAGAATATAACTTAATTAACCACTTTAATACACTGATGGTGTATACTAGTTTAATATACAAAATATTAGTTGCGGTAAGTATGTAAACAAAACTCTATTTTGTTGTGTACCTAGTAAACTCACCAAGTCTCATTTGCAGTGATGCAGTCCCTTGCAAAGATAATATGCTGTTATTGTTGTTATTTGCTGTCTAACGCTATCTCATACTGCAGCGACACCACTGTTATCTGTGAAAATACTTTGTAGATTGACGACCCCTGTAGGTATTTAGAAACAAAATATAACAAAAAAAATTGCACTTTCAGCTGTTTGTTGTTATCTGTTGGTTCCATGCAATATATCTGAGTTGGAGTTTATCACCAGTGCTTAAAGATGCCGCTCACAGCTGATGTGGCTGCTCAACAAGTGCAGGTACATAAAACAATCTTTAATATTTCTTACATTCATACATTGTCTATTATCTCAGTGATGATCCTCTTTTTTGTTTCCCTAAGCAAACGGCTAAAACTAAACCCTTACAATTTCGTCATGTCATGTGACGAAATTAAAAGGGTAGGTAGGTGTGACACCTACCACTACCATTTTACTGAGAGTCCATTTGCACTATAACAATAAATATTAGAAAGGTATATTCTGTGCACCGCTAAACAATAGTGTAGTGATTCATAGTGAGTATAATGTTTCAATGTTATTTTCATAACATGCTTGCTAGAAATTGTTCTAGTCCTCAGTATTATGCATATCTAAGTTTCTTTTATTAACCTTTTTCTTGTCCCGTTAACCACATATTATGGTTTAGGGCGATGTTTTAGTTATTGCGTCTGTTTCTTGGACATTGAATATAATCAATATGAATTTTTCATTTCAGGAGCGTCTCAGGTCCTTGCATAGATTGATTTATGACATTGAAGCAGAGAGATCTCGTAATGAACAGTGCATTGACTCAATATTGAGAGCAGAGAAATCTGTGGATTCACCAACTTCCAATGAAGACTCCTCCAGTTCTTCACAACAGCAGGTATATTTTGTATAACACATAATTATTTAGCCAGGAGCCAGTAAATCTTTTTTTGTGCCACAACAAAGACTGATTTGTGATTGAACTGTCCAAAACATATGCAAACACATTGTGGCACTGTATGGAAATCCTAGTATTCCCAGGGTCATAAATTATTGAGAAGATCCTTCGAGTCTTGAAATTTCAATTACAAACTGGACTTATGATAATATCTTAAAATTATAGTGGACACAGTGATTACCTGCAATGTGGTTCTCATCTGAAAGTATGTTACTTACATTGCAGATGCAGTTGAAAAGCTTGTATAAAGCTGGTTTGTCAGCAGCAGAACAAGAAGAAAGTCTACTGCGGAAGGCTTTGTCGCGCATCTACGAGATTCGTAGCATCAAAAATGAAAGAAGAATACAGGTATATCTTAGTGAATAAATAAAAGAAATAAACCAATTGTTACTGATTTGAAATGATATTTGGAAGAGGAGAAGGTTAAAGCTGGAGTTAGTGTAAGTATCTCTATGAATGGCAGTTCCTACTTCCGTTCAGTGAAAATAAATAAAAATATTTTTTCTGCATAATAGTTAGCTAAGGGATTATGTGCAGATCATACCTTGCAAGGTCTGTCCTACAAGAATAATTAATTTAAATTGAGCAGTAGACTCAAAACCCTATTATAATTTCGACAACACCACATCTCACTCTTTTTTTTGGAAATTCCTTATATATTTTTTTGTTTCCAGGCGCGTTACGCAGGAAACAAAGAAACAATCGGTTGCGGAGCCCTAATGAAGATGTTACTTAGTGCAGCACAGACTCTGCCCCTACACGTCGGACGCGTGGGTGAACGTGCACCGCCACTGTGTGGGGCTGTGCCACCAGACTCCGGCCATGTGGCGAAAGCCGGGGATGCTGTCGCTGCACTCGTCAGGGTATCGGAGAAGGAAGAGAACTGGATACTGGCAGAGGTAGCCTGAGATAACTTGCTTTTATTTGGGGAATATAGCATTTTATTTGGATGAAACTTTCCTTTCATGTTATTAAGGCTAATGGGTGTCAGGAGAGAATGGATATTAAAAAAAAACGTATTGCACCGACCTCAAATAATTTGGGACAAGGGCAAGATGATGATTTGGATGACACTTTTCGCGCACGACGCATTTATTTCATGTATCCTATATGAATTTTATAGCGAAACTTGTTTAGCATCATCATCCGCCTAGCCTTTTCCCAACTATGTTGGGGTCGGCTTCTAGTCTAACCGGATGCAGCTGAATATAAAGTTGGTTAGCATAATGGCAGAATCACCCTCTGGATGAGTACAGATACTTAAGTCGCTTTGTTATGCTCTAGCTAGTAATTTTGTAGTTTGATCTGTTTAGAACATTACTAATTGGCAGAATAGGAATGTCTCTTGTGTTGACAAGGTGATTTTTCTTTGTATGTTCATTGAACCCAGCTCTCAAATTTAGTTGAACTCAATTGTCAAACCCGTGTCGGTTTATTGCTACAGGTAGTGAGCTGGCTGCCTGCTCAAGGTAAATACGAAGTGGACGACATTGACGAGGAACAGAAGAACCGTCACATCCTGAGCAAACGCCGGGTAGTCCCACTGCCTTTAATGCGAGCTGATCCTCGCGTCGACGAGCATGCCTTGTTCCCCAAGGGCGCTGTCGTGATGGCGCTGTACCCACAGACCACCTGCTTCTATAGAGCTGTGGTAAATCGACTACCGGCTAATGCTGCTGATCCTTATGAAGTGCTGTTTGAGGTAAGGTTTCTTGTGTATTTTGCATTTCGTTAAGGTGGAAGTGCCAGGGAAACCAGCGAAATTCAAATTTCCTTACGTTTTTTGCAATTTGCAGATCAGTGTCAGGCTGTGTTGAACAAAATATGTTTCGCGACTGTAACAAATATTTAGTTGCCGAATTATAACCATTAAAATCATCTATACAACTCCTCTAAGTTCATTTAATCCCATTTAATGAACCGGTTCTGCATGCATACAAAATCCAAAGTTATTTAATCAAATTAGGCTGATAATCAGCAGTTTTCGAACGTCGACTTTACAAGAGACTGTCCCCCAAAACGCCCGCCCTTCGCCATTTCCTAGTTTTTTAGCTGGGAAGAAGTGGTGGAACAAACTCCCCAGCAACACACCTGTCTGTTAGGTTAGAAGAACCAGATTCTATACAATAGCGTGTTAAATATATGAATACAGAATCAATTGCATTCAATAATTGTGATATGTCAGCTAGCACACACCAATAATAAAATAAAACATTAACGTATATATATTATATATACTCAAGCATAAATAAAGCCACCAGGCATGAAGGGCGTGCCCGCTTACACGTACTATGTTGGATTATACATATAGCAGTAACTTGAAGTCACATACGGAACGCTTTGTGCGCGATTCCGACTCACGTTTGGCCGTTTTTTTTTTGTTTAGATATCGATACCCATCAAGTCTGCGGAGTTTCACTAGCTAATTTAATTTAAAACCTGTATTCCTAATATTGATTAGGAATACAGGTTTTATTCCATTATAAATATGACAGGACTCGTCGTACGCGGACGGCTACTCCCCGCCGGAGCGCGTGGCGCAGCGCTACGTGATCGCGATCAAGGAGGGCAAGGGCCGCGCTACCTGACCCGCCGCCGCCGAGCGCCCGCCCTCCAGCCGCTCCGAAGCCACTTCCAGCGACTCGCTGCTGTAGAACTGTACACTACACGGCGCTTATACCGATATTACATGGACTATTAAAGTGTTGTGGGACGGAAAAGGGATTTAGAAGACGTAGTTTAGCTATTTGTGACGATTGCCAGTCATATTTAAATTGGTTTTATTTAAATATAGTGCGAATTTCATTCAGTACTCCATAGCAACGATGACATTGACAGCTCTTGAACGCGATCAGCACATAAATGCTAATCGCAATCGCGTTTCTTGGAGAAATTCGTCCGATCACTGGGGGCGCGCATGAATTCGCCGCTAGAGGCGTTCGTGTAATGTCTTCAGAAATGTCAATGTCATAGAGTGTTCCCGCGTTGCGCGCTTTTTTATCCACGTAGTTTTATTAATATTCACGAGTGTGGTCAAGATTGAGCCATTCCTGATTAATTATGACTTGAAGATTGTATGTAGCAAGTTGGGAGTTCTAATTTGTTAGTACTTGAAGGAAGAATGATTTTTAAATGTTTCATGCTTGCTAATTTTAGGGACAATATTGTAAATATGTACCTTAAGATTAAACTATGTTGCTAAACGTAATTAAATAAACTTCTTATGAAGTTATTGGTACTATACAGGGTTATTTTGCAACCACCATCCAAATTTTCAGAAATGATTCGGAATCGATAACCTTATCAATTAATGAAATAAAAAAAATTACATGATTTTCACCATTGTCCGCTACTAAAATCACAACGTGTGGAATAAATACAGTTCAACAATAGGTCGTTGAACTTGACTGCACACGCGCTTACCTCAAAATTCGGCAACGCACACAAACAGCACGCACTACGCCCCCCTCCCTCACACGTCGCACCCCGCACAGCCCCCGGCCGGCCATGCGCCGGCGCCGCCGCGCGGCCGCTTTTTGGTTTAGTTGACCGTGACCTAGTTACGTGCGAACGTGTGCCATTTTTTTTGTCGCTCTCGCTGCATTTTCGCTTCCGAATTCCGGTCGATCATCATCGCACGACATGGCGACTTTTTATTCTAATGCAGAGTATTATGAAATGGTCAGGTGCTATCTTTTAAGTGGTGAAAGTTTAAATGGTGCGCAAAGAATGTACCGTACAGAAAGTTTACCGCGTTTACAAAGACGAAGAATTAATTCGCGAGTGCCTAATAGACAAACAATTTTAGCAGCAAATCAAAGGTTGTTAGATTATGGGCAGTTTACCACACCAGCCCATGCAACAAGCCGTGGCGGTCATAACGAAATAACACCAGCAGTCGAAAATTCAATACTCGAGTTTTTCGAACGTGACCCCTGCGCCAGCACTAACGACGCTGCTCGGCGCTTCGGTGTCAGTCAGTATTACGTGTGGAAGCTGCTGAACTCTTCTGGTTATCACCCATACCATTACCAACCAGTGCAATCTCTTCATGATAACGATGGACCCGCTAGAATCGAGTTTTGTGAATGGCTGTTAAGAAACATTAATTGTAACATTTTGTGGACAGATGAAGCATTATTTACGCGAATCGGAATTTATAACAGCCGAAACGAACATTATTGGGCGTTAAGCAACCCCCACGTTATTAGAAATAACTACCACCAAGTGCGTTTTAGTGTAAATGTTTGGGCGGGTATTATTGATAATGTTATCGTGGGACCGATTTTTATTGAAGGACGCTTGACGGGTACGAATTATTTAAACATGTTACGTGGTGTTATTGAAGACTTACTAGACGAGGTGCCACTTTCATACTACAACAATCATTATTATCAGCATGATGGTGCACCACCTCATTACACAAGTGCAGTGCGTGACTTTTTAAATAATAAGTATGGCGATAGATGGATTGGTCGCGGAGGGCCTGTACCATGGCCTCCCAGGTCACCAGACTTGACTCCGCTTGATTTTTTTTTATGGGGTGAAGTCAAAAGACGTGTTTACGTTGAAGAAGCACAAAGTGTTGAGGACCTCCGTAGTAAAATAATAATAGCATTTAATGACATTAAAAATCAAACAGATACTTTAAATTTATTAAAAAATAGTTTAGAAAAACGTGCACGTTTGTGTATTGAGAGAAACGGACTCCATTTTGAACAATTACTGAAGTACACGTGATTTGTAGGTTAATCGACTTTATTTGGTAGGTAAGTTTAATTATTGTAAATAGCTAGTTGATTCCAATTTTTTAAATACGCCATAATAAAAACCAGTAATTTCACATTCATTTTATTATGTCGGTCCTAAGCCCGTAAAGTATGAAGGGAAAATTGGAATCAACCCTTTTAAGTAACACCGCGTAGGTACCTACATCAGTCGCAGCGAGCGAGGTCAATAACCTTGCTGCGTGTCTCTACATTCTGTTTTTTTTCGGATATTTTCTTTTGAATGTTTTTTTTTTGTTTTTGTTATTATTTGATTAGAATGTTTCACATATGAAAATAATTTAATTAAAAGTCCTCGATTTTAAAATTTGGATGATGAATGAAAAGTATCCCTGTATAGTATAAAATAGAATTAATGACAACGATAGTCCTCATTGGGAGTTGGGTTGTCATGGTAACACTCCTAAAAAGAATATAATCCGAGTAGTTCCGGACAGCAACAGAAGCGTCACTCAATAATTGTGCACTTGTTTGAATCTGCTTGTTATGTTGGTTTATTAGGTGCTGCAGAAATCTATAATGATTATATGATTCGTTTTCTCAGTCCACAGACAAGTTGAATGTTGTAGTGTGTATTTTGCTTTGCTATAATATATATAATAAATATATTATATTCATAAGACTATAATAAAATAATCATTGTAAAAAAATATATTTTATAATTCGTAAAATGTAATTTCTCATTTATATTTGTAAGCTAGTTCATAATTTGAAGGCTATAAAGTTGTGTGTAATTAAAACAATGTACTGGATACAACCTTTTTATTTACTATCTAAGGTTAAAATCTAATAGAATACATGATATATAGTGCTTAAGTCCGAAATATACAATCATTTAATTTTGATTGGTAGTTAAAACAAATTGATTTTATAATTTTCTCTGATTGCTTACAAACTAAGGAATAATAATACAATTAATGGAAGAAACTAAAATATGTCAGATTTTAATAAACAAAATTTATGAGGAACTCGGTTTTAGGTATAGTGCAAGCAATACCTACAATATGAAAAATCTATGGGATAAAATAAAACATTGCTTCAAGCAAATTATTCAGTCAACATCATGGTAAGACGGGAAATAAAAACTCAACTTAACATAAGGACGAAGTTGGTTGCGATAGGTAATCTGGTAAATAAAATAAGTGTCCTTGCCTCAGAAACGCCGATTCATTCCGACACAGCCGTTGAAGACTCGCTTATTATTATAACTTAAATCTTACGTAAGCGATGAGCAAAATTCAAGTTATGGCATATCAATACTATAATATGTATATCAACATAAATAAAAAATGAGATCAACATGTATTTTTCTCAACATTATGGGCGCTAAGTACGCGGGACACTGCCTCGAGCCGGCGTGAAAGCACCACTTGAAACACGACTTGTGACAAGTAAAACATTAGTCATCATTACGGTCAACCTTGACAAAATTGATTTCACATTTACATTATTAAATTCGTCAAATAATCAAATCATTTTATAAAGGAAAGAGAGAGCTAGCAGCGATTTTTGGTACTAAGTGAAACGAAATAAATATGACTAAGAACGTAAATCGAATGTTAATTTGGATGTAGTCGGTTGAGTCTGAAAAAGAGAAACAAAATATTAGAAAAGAATCAATTAATATGTCATGCAGGCCTTAATATGACATGATATCAAGTATTATAAAGAGACATTACACAGAAATGTTTTCTACAAAGCTTTGAACATTTTTTTAGAAAAAATAGGCTTGCGATGGCCGGAATTCGCCTGATGTGAAGCGATGATGGGGCCTGACAGGACTCGTTGCCACAACAATCGGGTCTTCTCAAATTGCTATATTAACACCTGTTTACTTAGCACAATATACCTCTAGACAGCCTGCCGGTCGGTCATGAGCCCCTGCAGCTTGCGCGCCACGTGCGCGCTGCCCACGCGCGCGCGCTTCACCACGTCGCCGCCCGCCTCCGCGCCGCGCTTCACGCCCAGCGCGCCCAGCGACGACGTCAGCCCACCCACCTCGCACGATACCATCGTGTTGATTGCGTGCAGGTCCTGGTGGACAAGTGTTATGATAAGCAGTGGCATAAGTAAATAAATAGTCTCGGATTTTTAAGACAGCAGAGATCTACAAACGGTATTTAGCATAATATGAGTACATGTCAGTCTCTATCTTACACTTGTCATCGTATCATCAGATAACTTTTTATCTGTAGAATAAAAATTGTGTTTTGACAAAATGATCGCTGCAGTCGTGCAAGTAGTACCTTGGCAGGGCTGCGGCTGAACCGGTAGGTGAGGTGGTGGTGCGGCGGCGGCGGCGTGGTGAGCGGCTTCACGTAGAGCTGGTGGCGCTCCGACACGCGCTGCCCGGCCGGGGACCACGTGCGCCCCGCCGGCAGCGGCGACAGGCTGCACTCCTAACCACACACACACACCTACATTACTACAACTATGCCAATGGTCAGTCGCGGTCATAATTCCTCAATCTTACCAATATTTTAAAGAGGTAAAGTTTGGATGTAGAAGGTTATCTCCAAATCTAACCATCCGAATTAAAAACTTATTTCACTGATACAAAGCTACGCTATTGTCAAGAGTCATAGGGTATATTTCTTCTACGCGAACGAAGACGGAAGCAAACTTTTTTTATAAATCCCATACTAAATATTCTTTGTCGTATCCCCCTTTTTTACCACGATTGCGCCATGTTCTTAGGCGATTAGTATAGAAGAAAGCTCAAAAGATAAGGTAAGAAGTATGCTGTTGAGAAGTAGACATTACGCGGAAAAGACCGCGGTCTACATGGCTAGAAAATAGCAAGGTCACTTTCTTAGGGCGGCTGGTTTATCACTGTATAACACAGATCTTATTAGGATGCAAAAATATTAAATGTCTGCACTCCAATACTTACATCTTTATGTTTCCCAGTAAACCTCAGTGCAAAGTTTTGCATACATTGCACATAAACCTTATTATAGAAATTAATCAAATCGCCTCTCTCTGGTGAACCTGAAAAGACAGATTTACTTCTAGTATAATATAATCCCTTTGAAACACATCACAACGATTGAGGCCGCTATAGTTCAAAATTAATATCGGAAGACGACGCTAAATCAATTAGTTAACCTATTAACTACTTATACTATTGACTCATTTTTAAACCAAACTGTATACCTAATATGTTAGATAAAGCTACTCACTCTCTCCTTCGGTCTGTTTGATAAGAACAGATCTATATACATGATTGTCAGCTAAAGGTCGTTGTCTATAACAGCGCATGATTTCTGCGAACGTTCTCTCTACTTGATTCGTAGGATTGTTTGAAACCTGAAAATAATTCGTCAGTTTTATCAGGAGATTAACAAAATATCACATTTGTGGAAGTTTTAGAGGATTCACATATTATACAGGGCTTAACAAAACAAACGCAAGACCTCTTGTGTGGTGCTTTGTTAATGATGTTGAGGTTATACTTACTCTACATATAACATATACAGCGCACATGAGGATCTGGTCTAGATGACGGTCCTTCATGAGCTGTGTCTGGTGCATGATTGAGTACTCCAGACAGGTCCATATCTTGCGCTTCAGCTCCTCGTCAGTGAGGCGCAGTCGGGTGCACAGGTCGTTTATACGGACTACTGCTAGACTGTAGAACTGGAATAAAAGTTTGCTTGTTATTTCATCTTGTTGGAAGCCGTTGGTGTGTGGGGTTTAATGACATAGATAATAGCAGTTAGCAGGGAAAGAAGAAACCTAGATAGAGTGACACTATATCAACGATAATGGTGATGGGATAAGTCTAAAATGTATCGGATTTAAATAAGTTGCCAAGAGCTTCGTCAATCCTATTGTAGGTCATTAGTTATGTAGGCCCTCTGGACAGGGTTGCCACACAACAAGGAAGAATTCCTTTAAACAGAGTAGGCTTATCTCTGCAATAGGACAAAAAGCTTAAGAATAAATATGATTTTGTACTTGAGTATAATTAATATCATATATATACCTTTCTAAAGAAGAGTATTAACGAGTTATTAGTTTTCTTAGGTGTGGACGTGTTGCTGTTCGTTTCGCCGTTGGAACAACTTGGTGTGGGTTGTGATGGTTCTTGTTTTGCCGGCGTATTGTTTGTGGCAACTGGAACGAAATATTAGCAAATAACATTAACCTTATTTGCAGTCAGGTAAAAAGACGTATTGACAACATTGTAAAACTAAGATTGAAACAAGATATAAGAAATTTGTTGAGTCTCTATTTCCAAAACCTTTGCTGTGTTCAAGTTTGGAGCAAAGGGTAGGGTATTTCTAGAGACAAGAATGCACTAAGGTAGTTTTGTAATAAGATATTACTTACCTAGTAACGATTGTCCAGGCTTGATAGGGTCTTTGAATAGCTGCTTTTTCGCCTGGTCAGCCATAGGTGAGAGGTAACGGTCAATATCAGCCGACACTGGTGACTGAAGACCATCTGTGAAGCAAAAGGTTATTTTCACAGTTACCAACATAATAAACACGTATAGGAAGAGCAATATTTATGGTTATATGGCTAGAAAAGGGGTGGGTTCGGCGATGACGGGTATGATTGATGACTAAGGAAAAAATGGATGAATTGTGTGAAACATGAACTGAAACTGCATTACTATGAAAGAAAAAGACAAAAACAGATCTATGCGGCAAGAGAAGATGAGGTACTTACTGGACCTGCGATGCGGCGAGTCATGTACTCTGACGTCATTAGATGCGGGCACTGGCGTTCTACTGAGTTGGTCCCACAGTGGGCTTTCCGAAGTCCACACCAGCGACTCCAGTACCTCTTCCTCCACCTAAGTAAATGGAAAAGCGTATTTAGTTTGGATATTTTTTTCAATATGTGTGTATTTCAGCAGCTAGGCAGCGTTGCCGGTTTAAATAAACGGACCCACGAATAGCAAAACACCGTTTCGACGTCCCTGGATATCCATAGGTATGGAAATGGTTGTTTACCATAAAAACAAAAATATGAATTCACTTACAGCATTAAGATGTTTAATAACATCCCGACTGAGTTTCTCGACGACCGCTTGTACTACGAGCTCGATAATCTTGTAGAAGTGGAAAGCACTGAGTCCGTATATCTGCAACACTCGCGGGAACTTGAGCGAGTGAACGCCGTACGCGTGCAGGACTATCTCTGTACAGCATGCGTATACTGCTAGCTGGTATGTTTCTTGATTGAGCAGCATCTGTTGGATAAGGTATATAAATAACATCACATCTGTAATACCCAAAGGGTTAGGCAAAGGTGTACCCAATAGTACACCCACGTCTCTCTAGTTGTGTTAAGCCCCATGTAATAGGGAGCGAGCCTATTGCCAACAACCGGGCACAAATCTAGACTATGTGGTTGCTACTGAGAAATTCATTCACCGTCATTCAGTAAGTTTTGAAAGATAGATATGAAACAAAAATCAATCGGTAGTTGACATTAACCTAGGTCATAACCAGTAAGATAGCTTTATTATTAAGTTATTATCTTATCATAAATTTATTTAGAGGTACTACAAAAACAGCTGATATGATTTGCATGCCAATGCAAGTGCATTATTCCATATTTGTTAGTGATAAGATAAGTGAAAAATTTGAGCATTTTATGTGAGTTATCTTGGAATTACTTGCAGTGTAGCTTGCGCATCAACAAGGTTTATAGTACTTTTAAAAGGAATGACGTCAATGTTGTAATGGATGGTGAATCCTGACTGCAAGTCATTGGTCCAAATTAATAATTGGTGATTATTGGCAATATGGCGGATTTCTATTGTTTCAGTATTTAAATCCAGTGACACTAATTATGACTCAGTTCTTATCCTCTGCCTAGCCTTTTCCAAACTATGTTAGGGTTGGCTTCCAGTCTAACCGCATGCAGCTGAATACCAGTACTTTACATGGAGCGACTGCCTATCTGATCTCCACAAGCCAGTTAGTACTGGGCAATATGATATCCCTTGGTAAGACATGTTGTCATACTTTCGGGCCACTGACTACTAATAACGACTGTCAAAGATCTACAATTGACAGCCGGGACCAACGGCTTAGCGTGCTTCACGGAGTAAATACAAAGAGGAGATGTTCTAATGAGATTTCCTTAGGAAACAACGCGTGACACTTTGCGGGGTGAGGGGGTGCTAGATCCCGCCCACTTCTCTATTTTCCATCTACCGGTCAATAGCAAAACTATTCGCTCGTTCTGTCGATTTTGTTTTGTAGTTACGTAACTATCTCACACTAGATGTCACCAAGTGCAGGATGCAAAAGGGTCGTACTCAGAATTTTCGTACCGGGGAGTAGTTTTATTTTAAATTAATTTTGCGAACCATCTTGATGCGTATTTTTTTAATTTAAATTGTGATTTTATTATGAAAAAAAAAAAAGGTTTCTGATGAATGAAGATTATTAGACTTTCTCTTATACAACATTATTTTTTGTTTACACCAAACCCGAAAAGGGGTCATTGTACTCATCATTTTGAACAACTTTTTCTATGGGACCAACCTTGAAATCGCGAAAAAAAAAATCAGCTTTTCCCTACATTTATTTTCGCATAACTCGTCAAAATGTAGGGAACAGCTGATTTTTTTTTCGCGATTTCAAAGTTGGTCCCGTAGAAAAAGTTGTTCAAAAAGATGAGAACAATGACCCCTTTTCAGGTTTAGTGTAAATCAAGAATAATGTTGTATATTTAAATGACTTATTTTGTTAAAAAGACTTATCAAGATGGTTTACAAAGGTATGGTATGGTTTACAATAAATAAAATAATTGTAGATAGAATATTTAATTATGTCCAGCGTATTTAATGTTTTAAGTACTTTCCATTTATGAGACAGCCGCAGTCGCGGGACGTTCAGTAAAATAATTGATTTCTAATTACGGCCCTGTCTTTTTGTTGTTTAAAATGTTTGTTGTTCATAGTTGACGATAGATGGCGGCCTGTTTACAAAATGATATGAAAACTACAAAAATAACATTTTGGCCATTAAAGGGGCTTTAGGAATGAATGTTGAACAAATTTCAGCATTAATGTTATTAAAATATGTTAGTTCTGAGCTCTACATACCTAAATATTTTTATTTTCCATGACACCAAGTGTCGCCATCTAGTGTCGGGTAGAATTATGTTTGGAAACGCCGACGCTAGGAGATTTTTCTAGAACTATTTTAATAAATTACGCATAAAATTACTTACAAATGAAATGTGATGCCATCCATAGCGTCAGAACGTCTATCCGAGTGATTTTTACAAGACAAAACACAACACTTCATTCTTTTTATCGTCTAGCGCGAACAATGCTGTAAAATGGGAACGTTCACAAAATTGTGCACAGGACGAACGCCAACAATACACTGACTAAGGCCACGCCCACATGATGACGTTAGGGCCTAGTTGAGAATCACAGTGCACAGTTGCTTAGGCCATCTCCTCTTTGTATTTACTCCGTGGCGTGCTTACTGAGGCACGGAGGAAACTCGGTATGTAATGGGTGGTAACCCATCCACGGACCAACCCCGGCAAGCGCGGCTTAACCTGACGATCGATCCGAGCGACTGTTATTATTTAGCCACAAGCTCACCCCAACAATTTTGACTCAGTTCTACTGGAACAATATTAATCATTCAAATTCAGTGCTGGATACTGGATGTAGGACACCTGGACTAGATTAATGCATTAAAATAGGTCCAGTCATTCCAACCCACAGCACTTGCCTTTTTACGGGGAAGAGGGAAGAGACCGCATCTGTGTTTGCAACCACACTTATCTTAATATACAAATGAAACTAGGTCCACATAAAGTTTAAAATCACGCTTAACATTTTATCCCGTTAGTACGATCCCGTGGGACCTTTACCGAAGACCACGCGGGCGAAGACGCGAGCATTAGCTAGTGGATTCTAATATCTCCCATGGCTGAGATTGTCCACCATGACCGGTAACAACCAGGACTATTAGTACATTAAGAGTAATTACATTTTTTTCTTGCACTTACATTCAAAGACACTTGCGGCTTTTTCCTGTGCTCCTCTCTGATGATGTGTTCAAAGACTCTATAGTACAGGGACGTGACCATGTTGCACCGAAAATTGATCATTTCGCTACTCAAAGTGTTGGTCTCCCTCAGGCTGCTTGCGAACTGCTCCATCCAGTTGTTGCATGGTAGGACAAGATTCGCGTTGATTGTGTCCATATTTACGTTGCAGTCACTGCGGATGAGAAATACTACTTCAATGGAGCTGTTACTTCGAATTCAAAATGGAAATGATAACAAAGAGGTACCTAAATGCATCGATACGACACCGATATTATCTAGTTTAAAACACGTTTTAACGTGTATGGAAGTGACCATACTTGTGAACGCGGAATAGGCTTTGAGTTCATGCAGTAAAAGCGAAAAAGACGACGTTCGCCTCATTTCGGTTCAGATGACGCGACTCAAGACTGCATCAAACTATTCCTCGAAGGTTAGCGATGCGCGATGGCGAGAGGTTTTATTCGATTATTCGAACATCTCGATGGTTTTCGATTGTTTCGACTTGGACCCGAGTCGGACTCGGTCTGTTTGATTGCGACTGGCGCATGGCGCGTTCATTCTGCTGCTTGCTACATATTAATAATCTGTGGACTGCCCCGCTGACCGAGCGAGACTCGGTGAGCGAGAGTGACTGATTCGACCAATCGAAAACTAACGATCGATTCCGCTGACTCGAAACAATCTAAAAACATCTCGATTGTTATGTCGAACGGCGAGCCGATGGATGACTCAATGGTTTATTTTAACGACTCCGATTCTTTCGATTGTTAAAACATCTCGGAATCGCCCATCGCTAGTTAAGGTGAAACTATAAAAAAAATGATTCTTTTCCGGTCCTTTTGTTCTTGAGTAATGAACAACTAAAACGAAAGAAAACTCTGTTTCCGATTTATAATTCACTTTCAACAAAATGATCAATAAAAAATGACGCTATTACATCAGCTTTCACCTTACTACAGATGTTACAACAATCACTCCAATTTGCACCTTATTACAATACATGACGAGCTCGGTAATATGAAATCTTTGCTAGCAGCAAATTCATTATACTTACGTGAACAACTTTAAGAGGTCCCTCGAAGGCTGCGGCTTCGCGTTTCTCAGGTACGCAGCGAGGCGCGCCAGACTGTTCTTGGCTTCAGACACTGGAGTCAGTTCTTCACCACGTCGGGCCAAGTAGCGCCGCCCGGTCAGAGGAGTCTCGTGGCATGCGCGACCACTCTGATAAAAAGAAATACAATAATCAGCCTTATGTACTCACTGCTAAGTCATTTCACGAGCCCAGTTTGGGTTGACGGATGTCACAATGTCTTAGATTTTTTGTTCCCAGAACCAAAAATTCTAGATTTCAGCAGTGATTTAATAAATTAAAAAAAAAAATGAATTCAAAAGCCTGGCCACGTAACTCACATATTTAAAATAAAGAACAAATTAATATGAATAATTCTTATTTTGTTGTCACAAAATATTAAAAAACATGATTGTTGTCATGTTTTTTAATAATAGCCGTGGTTAAACATTTAAAAACGTTTAGTACCATCGCAAAGCAGGGCTTGACAATTGCGGTGCATTTATCAACCCTGCTTTATACCTACAAAATCAAATGATGATATATGTATGTAATTTCCGAGTTTTGTTTCTAGAAACTTCGATTTTATAAGGAAAACTAACGACCTGCCACAGGCGACCATCAGAATTTCAATGCTATTTTTAAAATTAAATATTAAAGTATAATGCACATAAACCCTTACATGGATGAAATTTTCCAAATATTGATATATAAGCCTCATCAATTCAAAACCCAGTATTAGAAGCACTATGGGACAAATAAATGCACAACAGCGACATGGTTTTATACTATTTTTAGATTATTTATTAGTATTACTTATTAGATTGGGATAATGAGCTTGCACCAAGCCGAGTGTGAGGCAGAAAAATATACAAGTATATTTATTTGACCTAAATATGAGTTCACACACGTGATTTACAAGACATTACTCGTACAATCTACTATATGAAAATCAATCTCTGTTCGAAATCTATAGACTCCCTAAACTACTGAACCGATTTTGATGAAATTTTGCACAGTTGTACAACATACGCCAGGGAAGGTTTCTGAAGGGTAGCTAGGTAGGTAGGTAGGTAGGAAGGAAGGAAGAGTAGGTAAGTAGGGTAGGTAGGTAGGTGGGTAGGTAGTAGGTATTAAAGTTAAATAAATAGAGGCATAAATATCATAATATTAGTTTCATTATATATAAGACATTTTACAAAGAAATATGTAATTTAAGAAGTGACACTGTTGTTTCTTTTCCTTTTTCTCTATAAAAGATTCCATAGCTTCACCTTCAAAGAGTTTTGATAAGTATACAAACTCTAACAGTAAGTAGGTGAGACAAGTAGTAAAAAATTAAAATGAGGTAGTACTAGGTAGGGAAATAGTACATTTTGATATAAGTGGGGAAAGTTTGTTATTGCGGCCGAGGCGAAATACACACACGAGCCGCAAGCGAGGGTGTTATGGAGCCGAGAACTGCAGTAACAAATGCCCACGTGTATCAAACGACGTTTTTCAATACACTTTTAGTTTTTAGTCCAAATTCCAAATTGATTCAATGGAATAGAATAGAAAAAGAAATAAAAAATAAAAATGCGTGTGTGGGCGAGCCGCCTCGCCGTGCGGAACTCACCCCCCCCCCCCGCGCTACCGTGCGGGGGGGGGGGACCTCCGCGAGGGGGACGTCCATAGCATGTTGAACCTAATCGTACTGCGATAAGAGACACTTTTAGTGTATTGAAAAGTGCAATGCATGTCGGGTACAGCTAGTACAAAATAAATATTAAATACCACAGTGATGTTCAAAGGCTGAATCATAACAAAAATGCAGTTGCAAATATGATAAGCAATATGCCAAGTTAAATGCTCAGAGTTAAGAGTTTGTATACACAATTGACTTTAACTAGGTATTTAAATAGACACTGATAATAGAATGTAATAAAAAAAAATACTCACAGGACCAAAAGTAGCAATAACTTGTGATATTTCATCCCCAGACACTTTGTTTGAAGTACCAATTTGTTCATTTGCATGTTCACCTAAAAAAACATAAAAGCTTAATAAAATTGACTGAAAATATTGACCTTTTCAGACACGTTACATTAGAGATGTAAAATTGAGCATAGAATAACATCGTTTTACCTTCGTAATCTACAAAGCAAGTCAAAATTGGATTTAAATAATAAATATTCGACATATTTGCTTTCAAGAATGTTTGAAGTAAACAAGCTTTGAAAAAAGGTTTTTTTTTTAATAAAACTTTATTTCTGTTAGTGGCCTGTATTACACATTAAAACCTTTTTATCCAGTAAACAAGGATTCAAAAACATCACTTTTTTTTAAGTAGACAGTTCTATATTATTTTTTGTGGCCTGTATTAAGCTTTAAAACCTTTTAAAATAGTTTTTGTTTTTGCTGGACTTGTTACTGTTTTTTTGTAACATATTTTTAACAATTGTTAGGATAATAACTTACCTAAGAATATGCGTTCGTCAAATTCACCCACACTTAGCACATAAGTTTCATATGAATTATTCAATGATTTTAGATTCTGGTCAAAAGTGCCAACTTCTAGGACTCCACTAAAGTCTTCAATATCACCTTTTAAGATCTACAAAAGAAATTAATAAAGGGTGTTTAAAATATGCTGTGAAAGGAGATCCTACAATCCTTTCAGCTATGGGAGAATGATTGTGAAAATCTCAGTATTTTTTTTTAATGGCCACTCTTTGCTTGCCACGCTAAGGTTTGTTAACTGCTTAACCGGACTATCCTGAGGTGACCTCAAATGAATTTAAGGCCCCCAGCCAGGGCTTACAAGATAAGTTACAAATTAAATGACCGCTCACTAAGGGCACCCCCTGTGGGGCTCGGACCTCGGTTTAGGGCGTCATTTAGGGGAGGGCAACAAGAGGGGACAGGCTGGGTCATAATATTATTATTTAGGGAATTTAAAGCTACTTGCACAGCAACGCGGGCGGAAAATCTCAGTATTATAAATCAAACCATAATGTAGTGAATAGACACAACCCACTTGTTTTTCGAAAAATTTCTTTATTGCTGGTTTCCAGGTGTATTCCTTAGATGCTGCAGCATCTACTAACAGTCCATTTTTGATTTCACATAATGCTGACATAATGCAGGGTGCTGTTGATGGCATTTTGAAATCATCTTTTAACCAATCACTGGGCAAACCTAAGAAAAAAAAAATGTAAAATGTATACCTTGCATTTTAGACATTATTAACATCTTTTATACTGTTTCATTTGGTTTCCACACTAATACACATTTTACTCACACTTATTTTGGGTATTAATTACTAATTTTGAACTCAAACAAAACTCTTAACCAAAATAAAAATGGGATTAAAACAACAACTATTAAGATAGTGAAAGTATAGAACTAATATTGTCTACAAACCTTTAAATGCGGGATTAATTAAATCTACCCTTCTGTCCATAAATGCATTTGCAAAAACGAAGTCTAAAGACGCAAGCAGCAAATGGTACATGTCCACAAGATCATGAGCAGACCTATGGTGCTCCCCCTTCACGCAGATGTACAAGCACCAGGTGAATTCAAACAGAGCATTTGTAGTACATGGCTGTGTCCTGTGTGGGGAAAATGTTTACCATATTATAAAGGCAAAGTTGGGTGTTAGTAGATAGAAAGCAGAAGGAAATTGTAAATGGTAATCACCCAGGGTATGGCATTGTAGCTATGGTTTCTAAATATTCAGTTGCATTTAGTCTTTATATTATATGCATTTTTATTGCTTCTTAGCACTTTTAGATGAGAAATAAAGACATTTTTTTTGTCCTTTTTCAGTATTTATATATTTAGCAAAAGTACTTAAATGCAATCAACAAACATTATAAATTCAAGTAGAAACTGTATGATGCAATAAGTATATCAGGACATCAGATTCAGTTGAATGATAATTAACAATCAGGAAAAAAAAACCATGATGTACATCCTGTTAACTGTTGATGTGGAAACTTGCTTTTGGAATGCTATGAGCTCACCCAGTTTACCGTCTAGTATGATTTGTGAATTACCTTGTTTTTTTGTACTGTACGGGCTATTCTATCTATCTATCCATTTTAGCAATGCAATTATCGTCACTGTATTCTAGACATTAAGTTTATCTATGTATAATGTACATTAAATATTTACATCACTTACTTAGGTCTTCTTTTACTACTAGTTTTCAAAGGCTCGTTTGTCAATCCAGAGAAGATCTGCTGGAAGATTGGCTGGAAGTTCCTGTACAGCACAGTGGACACAGCAAATTTGTGCTCCAAATGAGATATCCTGTCTCTGAACTCAGTTGACATGGAAGCCATCTCCATCCAGTTCTTGATTTTTTTGAAAAACTGGATTAGGCTGTGAAGGAAATCAAAAAGCTGTATTAAGATACCAAAAAGGTATATGCACCAGTTTATATATCTAAATAGCAAGATCTAAAAGAACTTATGTATTGTGAAAGGCTGTTTAAACAATGAAAATATAATAACCTTATGTTGCATAGTCTCAGAAGCTTGGTAAGACTGACACAATTCCCTTCCACTGCCTTCCCAGACTGCACTGTAGGAGTTATGGAGGTACGGCATGCCACATACAAGGCACATGCCATCCAGTGCAATGTATCACCCTGAGGAAACAAGATACATGCATGATAAAGATTTAAAACATTTATGTAATGTCTTGTCTCTGTTTTCAAACAACACAAATTGGTACTGTACACAAAGGTTTGAGGAAAATGCTTCCAGCAAAGATTGTATCAATGTTTGTGTCATCTGTGGCTTGCTTTCTTGATAAGTGATTATAGTCCGTGAGCATCCTTAGATAAGGGCCTCGTGTGGAATGTGCAGGTGAAAGTTGTTTCAGGTTAAAAAATAAATCACATGAACCTAAATCACCAAGACAGGAAGTAAAATCTGTCGTATGGACAATAGAGTTAAGAACGCGTATTTAGCTAGTCTTAGATTGGATCTGAGTAAATAAAATCAGTACATTTGGAAGCACTAGTGAATCAACGTAAGAAAAGAGTGTTATGATGCTCAAGATTTTTTGTAGCAATATCTAAACAATTGAGAATAGAGGAATATTCGTTGCAGAAATAATATGAATTGACTAGACCAAAATACTCACATCTAATGTATAATTTCGTTTAATCTCTAAAAAGGACTCCTTGGCTTTTTGTGCTGCAACTGGATCGACATTTAGATCTGAACAAAGACTGTCCATTTTAGCAATACAACTTTCTTCACTGTCTTCTAATATAGACATTTTTATAGTGATTTCACTATTGATTGATTTATATAAAACATAAAAATAAACAACTTATCACACGTAAACTTATCCTGATTTTGACAATTTGATAGGTATTTGGCGGGAATAGCACGACTCCTCCCACGCGCGGCAATTTTGTCTTTGGTTTTAAAACATGGCTGCCGAAAGGGTTGGCTTACCAAATGATGGATGAACATGGGCCATTGGGCCAATGTAATCTTGAATGGTTCTGAATTTGTAAAGGAGTAGGTGAAGGATGCTACGGCTAGAATTTAGGCGCCAGTTGAGATGATGAGCAATGTGATAGAAAAGATGTATCGAAGAAGAAGACATGCTGCGCCAACCTATTTATTGAGATAAGGGAAGAAGAATAATGACGAATATTGAGTGGTTCTGTCGGTTTCAGTTTGAATATCGCAATCAACAACGTAGGTAGGTCTATCGTAATAGAATATATTGCCCTGCAATATTATTGCCATGCGGAAGACACATGGATAGCATACAAGGAATCTTCAAATAGCACCACCACAAAAACGAGTTGCAATAAAACAAAATTTGCAAAGATTTTATTTAGTACATAAATGTAATAATGTTTATAAATCCAGTGCCAATTAACCCGCTCATGCACCCACACACTAGTGACTGGTCTGCATAGTGCACTGGATCAAGCGACTGGAATCTGATAAAGGAGTAGACCGCACCGGATTTTTTTACTATTTCCACGCGATTTTAGTTGACATTTGACACTTTGGAAACTTTGGACACTTGACAGAAACATCAAAACATGTCAAAAAAAGTCATGGTTTCTGGGTGCAAGTCTCTTCCAAATTCAAATTTAAAACTGGTGTTTTCTTTTATTTTTCTTTGACAGAAGGCATTATTATTTCGAATTTATAGTATTGTATGTGCGTCGAATACGTGTTGTCCGTATTTTTAGTTAATTGTATCTTACAACCTTATAATAATCTTACCTATCTTACAGCGTTTATATTTTGTGGAAAAATGATATCTTTTCATCGACTTTACCATGTTTCCTGTGTAGCTTTTAGTTTGAAAAAGCAAGGGCTAAAACTGTGTAAAATGGTGAATCCAAAGAGTAAGAGGTAATTGTCATACTGTTTACAGTAAATCGTTATGTTATTGATTTGAGGTTAAATTCTTGTTGTTTTGATGTTTCAGGCAGTGGCACCCAACCCAAGCATTCGCAGTTGATGCTCTGCCATCAGTAAAGAGCTTGACTCAGCAGAAACATGAGCCTGGCAAGCGTGGGCAGCGCAGAACTGCCATGTTGAACAAAATGTTTATGAAGCAGATCACTGACTTGATGTCTACTGGCACTGTTGCTATGGATATAGTTGGCAGAGGTATTGAAATCTCTAAAGTAAGTAGCAACCTCTGACTAAAGCTGGTTCACCTTCTTCTGTCAAGACATCATATCCTAATTTAGGTCTAAAACAAAGATTTATTTATCTTATTCATGATGTACACAGTTACACATGGTAAAATACATAATAGAACAAAATTGAAAGTTCAGGGTTTAGCATCTTTATTAAACTTCAATATCATACCAGCCTGAATTCACCCACTGTGTGAGGAATATAGGCCTCCTTTCCTTTCTATCATACTTCTCGGTTCTGCAAAGTCGTCAAATTGGGTTATTATTATACAAGGTGGAAGGGACAGCGACGCTAAGCTGGTAATCACACAGAACTTTATCATCATTAAAAAAAAACAACAAAAAAATTCGACACAGGGGGGTCCAGAATAATGTACTGAATATGTCGTAACCAGCTTAGCGTCGTCGTCTCTTCCACCCTGTATAGAATCTGTCACTGTAACTGTTGCACCAAAAAAGAAAGAGAAATACAGTTAAAACACACAATGCAAATTGTAAAGCCATTATAAGCCTTATAAACCCAGTACTAAAACCTATTATTCCTGTTTACAGGTGAATGTAACTCCAGACCTGAATACCGTGAATGTGTTCTGGGTGTGCAAAGGCAATGTTTCAGATGATGAAACTGAGAAGGTGTTAAACAAAGTAGCTGGTGGCCTGAGACATGAGCTGTCCACACTCAGGGTCATGGGAGAAATACCTTACATTGCGTTTGTTAAAGGCAAGTTGAATTACAAACTTCAGATCTGATATAATTATTAACATTGTGTAGTGTCTGGGTCACCAAGATACAGGCTGTGCCTAGTTTGGGACCCGCTGTTATACCTGTCAGTATTCTGTTATGTAAGCTAATAAATAAATAAATATTAATCACAACTAAAAAATATGTATTTACTGGTGTTTTCACCTTAAAGCTAGAGTAGATAGACCTTTGATCTGTTCTGATAAAGGATCCATAATCTCAATGACTTTATACATGACTGTGAAATTGTTCACCTACACTAGAGATAGTTTTTGTTTGTTTTGATGTTACAGCATGTATTGTTTTGCAGCAAACAGGCATATGTCAGGTTCCATTTTTGGGTGATTGTCTTCATTGTCACAATTGGATTGATCATTTGGAAGTTGCAGGCTACATTAACCAATGAAATAATGGTGGACACAGGTGCCTTGCTTAGCTCCTAGAACCTAGCTAGTTGCCTAGCAAGTAGCAAAGCGAAACTAACATTAGAGCATTTTCGCATCTGGCTAGCGAATGTTTGGCAGTTTCTCTAGCAAGTAAGTAGATGTTAAGTCACTAGGCGCTAAGTAAGGTACCGTACAGTGCGTACGAAGCCAATACCACTACTACTGGTACTTATCCTCCAATGATGTCTATAAACTTCATCTCACTTTATTTCAATTTTATTTAAAATAAAAACAATGTTTTAAAATATTCCTTACTTAATGTTCACAGATAAACAAGAAGCTCATCTTGTAGACTTGGATCGTCGTTTAGCTATGGCTGATTATGGCGAGGACTACATCCCTACTGATATGGGACACCTGCTGAAGTCTGAATTCACCTTAAACACACAGTTATCACCCGAAATGAAGGTATGTTTGTATGATAGTATACTCATTAACATGTTGAAACAAAGGTTGGCAAACACTGATAAGAAGGTAAGGTTAAAAGCAGATAAGTGCAGCTGACATAGTCTATTTGATGAGCTGATACATTACAGTTATTTTTACCTGTCTTTCTGGTTTATGATTGTCAATGTTTTCATAAGATGAAAACAACTGGAAATCGTATAGCAGTCTCTATTTGTAAAAGCAGCAATAAATGTTTGCATGGAAATCTTAACTGATAGGTTTGCTTCATTTCTTTTGGACGAAAACAAACTCTGCTTATGGACTCCTTGCTACAGCACAGTTGAGTGGAATAGTATCAATGTGTGGATATTTAAGTAGGATACTGTACAGTCTATTACAGTGTCAAGAGCTTCAAACTTATGGTGCTGCAGCATCAAATTGCTTTGTTTTTCCATGCAAGGAAAATGCATCTTGGGAACTTAGCACGTGAAACTAGGACCATGTCGTGTTTTAATATTATTGCTTCCCTCTAGAAACGGAAACTGGTCACATCAAGGGATTTTTATTCTAATTTATTTACATTATTCAGGCAAAAATAAAGAAGTTAGAAGAAGAGCTACCTATATTCGAAGAACCAGTACCAGAAATGACCCATAATGTCTTCGGTCTGGACCATTCCAAGATCATGAGCAGGCTATTAGCAGCCAGGAAGAAGACTCGAGACGCCTGGAGCACCCTGAATACCAATAGTGACGTGATATCGTATCGTGTGACGGCCGATAAAGTACCTGAGCCGCTCGGCAACCAGAGGAAAGAACTGGCTGATTTCTTACAGAAGAGACAGGTGAGAATTTAGATACTAGTAATTTAGTTTCATTACAATAGACTTTGTGAGTGATCTTGGTTGATTACTCCACTACAACCTATATTCCCCGAAAAGCTAGGCGAGGGTGTTCTGTTCACATCCATATATTTCCAGTAAGAGTAGGCCATCCATCACTGGCCTATTATTGCTCCTTTGTTGCATTATAATTAGAAATCTGATATTCGGATGCAATTTTATCTAAAATACGTTTTTACCCGGCATAGGGTTGGAAAGTATGGAATCGACTTCTTAAATTTTTAAAAACCAATTTTTATCCCGGGATTGCGAAATTTCATTTTTTTTAGTGTGTATAAAAACTAGTACTCAAAAAGTCAAAAGTATAACGAATATTTGTAATCTATTTAAAACCAGGCCAGAAATTTGTTAAAAAAAAGTAAAAAATTACTACAACTATTTGGATTCAAATGCTGCTGAAATATCGATTAGGACAAGATGGTAAATATGACTGGGCATAATTCGCTTGAATGACACTAAAATGAAAAAAATAACCATTCATTCAAATGAACTGAGACTTTTTACGTAATGACGCACGCTCCATCTTAGTCAACACTTAAACTAGGTAAATATGCAATTCGATCTCTCATTATAATGCATTTTTAGCAAACTCTGCTGAATGGATATTCAGTATCTTCTTCTTTTACGTAATAGCTTCTGCTGGATGTACATGGACACAGACACTCTGGCATGGTTCTGAGCCCATTAATAAATACCTTTTCCCGAATTAGAAATTTAACCTCATGATGAGCAGTCACGCTTGCCACGCCTTTTTTTTTTTTTTTTTTTCTCGATGTGGAAATCCTCAATGGATGTCCTCCGCCCTGGGGAGAGCGGAGGGGTCTGTCAGACTCGTACTGACTAAAACCACACCGGTGTTCCCTCGCACACTTGCGTCGGGGGGCAGCGGGAACTAATGCGACTTCCGCTGCCCCGGACTAGTGTCGGCCCGCTTGACCTGCGGGCCTCGTCCCGGGGGGGAGTGAGGTGTACAAAACTCCCCCCGTTACGTCATAGAGAGGCGCGCGTGGAACACTACGCGCCACCGTCTCGGGTCCAGTGTGTTGGGGGGCGACGGATGTCCCCGAATTCGTCGCCCCTGGACCAGTTTAGGGGGGCCGGAAGAGGGCGTTATCCGCCCTCTGCCGACGCCCGGTGCGTCTGCTGCGGGATGGGCGGGAGCTCGTCATCTCCCTCTCCCTTTCCGCAGCTTCCTTCTGCGACATGACCGTTTCGCAGAAGGACATCACCGCATCCCAGGACTCTGCGCTGCCAACCATCGAGCGAACAACGGTCGGCAGCGACAGGTCTCCTCCCACCTCTGCAACGAGGGCACGACGCGGCTCATCCCACGCGGCACATTCGGCCAGCGTATGCCGCGCCGTGTCCTCCAGACAGTGGATGCAGTGATGGCACCGAGCGTCCGGCTCCCTGCTTATGCGACACAGGTACTTCCCGAAGCAGCCGTGCCCCGAGAGCACCTGCGTCGCCCGAAACGTCAGGGAGCCGTGCTTCCTCCCGAGCCAGTCGTCGAGTACTGGCCGGATCGCCTCGATTGTGTCGAGGCCGGCGGTAGGGAGCTCTAGCCTCCCCCGCCACTCCGCCACCATGACCTGCCGGAGCTGAGACCGGCGCAGCGTTATCTGTCGCTGCACCAGCCTCTCGCCCCGATCCTTGGCCTCCTCGCGCCACTGATGTAGAGTCGCGAGGGTCTTCGCCTCCAGGTCCCACGGCGGGGATCCGGCCAGTACGCAAGCCGCCTCGTAGGAGATCGTGCGATATCCCCGTATGACCCTGACGGCCATCGCCCTCTGCGGTCTGCGCAGAACCGCGATAGTGCCGGCCGTCAGGTCGGTCGCCCATACCGGGGCCCCGTAAAGGGCCATCGATCGCACGATCCCTACATATAACCGCCTACAGGCGGTGCTCGGGCCCCCCAGATTGGGAAGCAGCGTTGAGAGCGCGCCCGCCGCGCCCATCAACTTGGGCACCAGCCGCTGAAAGTGGGGGCCGAAGTCCCAACGGCTGTCGAGCACCAATCCTAGGTACTTCATGGTTGACTCGACAGCGATTCGGGCCCCCCCGACCACAATGTGTGATCCTGACGGCGGCGCCCGTCGGGGGCCATGAAAAGCAATGGCCTCCGACTTGTTGAGGGCCACCTCCAGGCCCAGGCGTCGTATGCGGCTCACCACCTGTGAGACCGCAGCCGTAGCCAGCAACGCTGCCTCCCTGTACGAGCTCCCCCGGGCCGTGACCAGCGTGTCGTCCGCATAACACGTCAGGTTTACTCCCGGTAGGAGGTCGCACCGCAAAACCCAGTCGTATCCGATGTTCCACAGGGGTGGGCCCAGAACCGAGCCCTGTGGAACACCGCACGACATCTCACGACGGCCTGTGCCGTCGCGTCCCGTATAGGTGACACACCTTCCTGCCAGATAAGCCCCCACAATGTTGCGGAGGTAGGAAGGCACCCGATGGTATCGCAGGGCCTCCCTGATGCAACTCCAGGGCAGGGTGTTGAACGCGTTGGAGATGTCCAAGGACACCGCCAGCAACACCCCACCCCGGGACACCGCTTCCTCCGCGAGGACTCTTACTCTTATTATGGCGTCGATGGTAGAGCGCCCATGCCGAAACCCAAACTGACTGTCGTCCAGGTTCGGCCCCTCTGTACACAAGTGGCTGACGAGGCGGTCTGCGATTATTCGCTCGAGCATCTTGCCCACCTCGTCCAGCAGCACTATGGGCCGATAAGCGGACGACGAGTCCGCCGGGCGCCCCGCCTTCCTGAGCAGGACCAGTCGACCAGCCTTCCACCTGGTAGGAAACTGGCCCCGCTCAAGGCATGCCGAGAAGAGTCCTCTCAGTGGGGGCTCCAACTCCTTCAGGGCGAGGACCAGAGCGCGGCCAGGCACTCCGTCGGGCCCCGGAGCAGTGTTTTTTGCCCGGAGCCGCAACACGGCCGCGCTCATCTCCGCCTGTGTCACCTCTGGGATGGTTTCGCTTTCTTCTTCTTCCGGCTCTGCAGCTGTGGGCAAAACCATCGGCGGTGGCTCGTACTCGACTCTTTCAGGGAAGAGGGCCGAGACCACTCGCTCCAGAAACTGCGGCTCAAGACCTTCCGTTAGTGGGGGAGCCCATGGCCGAAGTTTCCCTCGGACCCTGCGATAAGGGCGCCCCCACGGATCCCCGTCTAGGGTCGCGAGCAGTTCTTCTCTGGAGCGCGTCTTCGACTCGCCGATGGCCAGCCACAGAGCCTCCTTCGCCGCGCGGTACACCTCATACAGCGCGGCTTCCTCGTCGGGGTCCCGTGGACGTCTTCTCCGACATCGCGTGTACGGGCGTCTCGCGTCTGCGCACTCGACGCGCAGCCGCTCGACCTCGATGCACCACCAGTACACGCGGCGTCTCGCGGACAGAGAGGAGACGCGTGGCATGGACGCGTCGCAGATTTGCGTCATTGCATCGCTAAACCACTGCGCCTCCTGTTCGACGTCGACGGGACCGACGGTTGCCGACTCCCGGGTCCAGGCATGGACGATAGCGGCTTCTTCAAGAGCCTCCTTGTCGAGGCGTTTCAGCGCCCAACGCGGGCCGTCTCTTCGGGGGGCCGATTGGCGACGACCTCCAGTGGTCTGGGTGGAGACATTAAAGCGTATGTATCGATGGTCCGATAACGTCTCCACCTCCGCTTCCACGTGCCAATCACGAACGCGGTGTGCGACAGAGGGACTAGCGAACGAGACGTCCACTATCGAACCGCCCCGCTGCCGCACACACGTGTAGGCCGAACCCCGATTTAAGACGGCCAGGCCCGTCGTAATGGCCCACTCCTCCAGCACTTCGCCTCTCGGGTCAGTGACCGGTGATCCCCACGCCGCAGACTTTGCGTTGAGATCACCGAGAAGCAAAATGGGCCGAGGGTGAGACCGACCGACGACGGCTCCTAACTCGACAAGGAAGCTCTCGAAATCGGCGAGACTCCTGTTGGGCGAAAAATACGCCCCGATCGTGACGATCCCGTTCACAAGGGCGGCAACCCAACCGTGACCTCGGGATACGTCGACAAGAGTCGCGCCGATGATGGCCACTAGGCCGTCCAGATCCCCTGCCCAGTTATCCCGGGGGGGGACGAAATACGGCTCAGCGACCACCGCCACATGAATCGACCACTCCGCCATGCTCAGGTGCAAGAGATCCTGAGCTCTGGTGCAGTGGTTGATATTCGCCTGGAGGAAACGGAAGTGAGCCATCACTGGCACTCCATTTCCTCAACGCTTCGTCCTTCCACAGGCCGGGAGTCGGCCAAAGAGGTGCTAGGTTGCGAGGGAGTTGCGGCCCCTGCAGCCTTGGCCAAACGCTTGCTGCGCTTTCTGGGCGCGCCGCAAGCCTTGCCACCCACTCTATGCCCCGCGGACTTTCCTGCAGCCACACACAAACTGCAGTTTGGATCCGCGGAGCACTGGGCCGCCTTATGGCCAGGTTCACCGCAGCGATAACACAAATCGCTGCGGTCTGTTTCGCTGGTGCACAGTGCCCGGACGTGGCCTTTCTCCAGGCACCGGTAACACTGCATGGCCCTGGGTGCCAGGAGTTTAACCCTCGCGGACACCCAGCCCACCAGCAGACGTCCCACGTCGGCGACCTGCTTTGCCGCAGCGACCGGACACCGCACCCAGATGGTGCCAAGCCCTCCAGCATTAAAGCGGATTCCGCCCGCCTTCACGTGTTCTGGCGGGCATCCACTGCTTCGGGCTACGGCCGCCACCACCTCTTCCGGGGTCACGGAGTCGTCCAGTCCTTCGACGCGAACCTCAGCCGTCTTCATAGGCCTGGACACCCGGGCTTCCTCGGGGTTGAGGACGTCCCTCAGCTTTTCAGCCAGAGCATCTGCCCTCTCGGCACTGCTGGTCCCCGCCAACTCAAACATCTTGGCCCCCGTGGCTGCCGTTCTAAAGCGGAAGCCATCCGGGGTGCCAAAATCAGCGAAGACCAGCTTGCCCCTCGCCTCCGCCAGTACCTTTTGGTACGTGACGCCCCTCTCTTTGGCTTCGGGCTGCAGCGTGACCACTACAGCCTCGGAGCGAGGGACGCGGATCCGTGGGGTACCCTGGCCGTCCCTGGTGGCTTGCCCCTTGGAGCCCGGCGTGGTTTTGGCCTTGCGACCCCTCTTCCGCCTCTTTTTGCGGCCTTCGGCCGTCTGCCACTCAGCCTCTTTAGGAGGCTGGTCGTTGCCCTGCGTGGGCTTTTTTGCCCCCGTCTGAGGCTGAGGCTTTTTGGCTCCCTCCGTGGGCTTTTTAGGCGCCTGTGTCGGCTTTTTTGGCGCAGCTGGTGCTTTGGCCACCTGTGCCCACGAAGGCCCAGCCGTTGTTGGAGCGGGCTCCGCCTCCTTCCTCCGCTTATCCGCCGCCAGCGGTGGACGGAGGTTAATAGGGGGGTTGAGCCTGGGCTCTAGGCTGTCCAGGCGGGCGGTCATTATGTTCAACAGCCGGTTGAACTGGTCTTCCCCCAAAGACCCGTCCTGTGGCAGAGCACGACTGTCCACGGTCGTCGCACCCTGTTGCCGGCTGAAGTCCGCCCTCAGGGCGCTGACCTCCCGCTGGAGCTCCTCCATTCTCGTTTGGAGACGGTGATTCTCCTCTTGGAGCTTCACCGTCTCCTCCGAGGTGGTCCGGTGAAGGAGGACTTCAACTGCCTCCTTGATGCCGTCCGCCGCCTCCTTCAGGGCCCGCGTGAACGTGCCCTTCAGGTTGCCCGATTTCGTGGCCACCTTCAGGACGACGTCCACGCCATCCAAAACCTGGCGGCTGAGGCTCTCTGCCGTCAGGCCCTCAGGGGCTGCGGTGGTCTGCAACCGCCTCTCCCTTGCCCGTCGGGCCAACTCAGCGACCTCATCGGTCGCGATGGCCTTCCGGCCCTCTCGCCTCGCGGCATTGAGCTCCGCCTTGGTGCTGACCAATGCGGTGGAGGTTTCGGCATCACCCTGCTCCACCTGCATTAACCCGTCGGAGTCGCTCGCTCCGCTGGCTACTGGCGTATCGGGGCGCTTCAAAAAGCGGCCCCGAGAGTCGCGTGGCGCTGTCGGAGAGTTTGCTCCAGCAGCTGTCCCCCGGCCTCTGCCCCTCCTCGCTGTCGGCACCTTCGCGGCTGGCAGGTTCTCCTCGCTTGAGGAAAGACCCGCCGACCCCGCGTCCGACTCACAGCGCGAACGCTTCCCCAAGAGCTTGGAGGGAGCGTCCCCTCGGTGCTCACCCGATCCTCGATCGGGTGTTTTAAAATTAAAGGAGATCAGATCTTCAAAAGACCGTGACCTCGATGAGCCTCCTCGACTCTGATTGCCGTAAGACAGTGGTGAACGATTGTTGCCCTCCCCAGAATACGGTGGGCTTGACGATCCCGAAGGGATCGTGGCGGATTCTCCAGCTGCAGTGCAACTGGTACCGCCCTGGGGTATTACTTTACAATTCGTTTTATCCATTGTTCATTGTTTTTTCCTTTGAAGGGTAAGGTCCCTATCTCCCGACTACTCCACATCCCCCCCCCCCTTTAAAATAATTTAGAGGACTATCCCTCACCCTCACAGTCATGTCTGATGGGCAGACGCGTACCAGAGGGCGAAGAATGCCAAGATCCCAAAACGTTCCCCGTGACGACTGTCACGTGGCGCGTGAATAAAATGCCCACCCTGATTCACTCCACGAGGACCCCGCGGAGTGAATCACTTATCACGTACCGTCCGATGAGCCCGCTCCGTGAGCCTGCGATGGCTCACGGAGCGGGCCCACCGGACGGTATACGACGAAATATCCCCAAACCCGGATCCACTTCCCGAGGAACTCGGGAAGTGTATCACTAATCACGTACCGTCCGATAAGCCCGCTCTGTGAGCCATCGCACGGTACACGACGAAATAACCCGACCCAGATTCACTCCCCGAGGACCCCGAGGAGTGAATCACTTATCACACATCGTGTGATAGACCCGCTCCGTGGGACATCACACGATGTACGATATCAACCCCCGATATTCACACTCCGATGGCTCGGAGTGTGAATACGCTTGCCACGCCTAAACCAACAAGGCAGTCAATAAAATACCAACAAAAAAACATCATATTTTCCAGATTGAACAAAAGCGTCTCCACAAGCGAATGAAAGATTCCCGCCAAGACTTGCAGCTCTTGGAGCGAGTAGAGGAAGGGACTGCCGAGGAAGTGGACGACGATGAAGAATACTATGAAGACGATGACGAAGAGAGCTACAGCTACTACACCGGACCCAGGGAACTGACCGATCGTACTGATAGACAACCCCAGCTGTAGCGGAGTTACGTAGAGAAATAAATAGAATTGTAGAATTTATGCTTAGTTTGATTTTTGAGTAGATGGGTGACGTCAGATTTGCTTTATCTTTTACACACGTACGCACGGCGAACACTCAAGCTATGCAAAACCAGTATAAGCGTGTGACTGACACTGGCTTGGCCACCATCAGGGATTTTAATTTTAATAACACAAATAATTTGTCGGTAATTAGTCGAAAATTTGTCGCCCAATATCAGAATTTGTCGGTCACTGGTTCAAAAGTTATAAGGGTTTATAGGTGGCCAATCTGTAGAGACTCTCCCAGCTTGGCCACATTTATATCTCAAAAACTAGTGCACCTAGCGAAGATCTGTTTTCTCCCAGATTTAGTCGACAATTTGTCGGAATTTGTCGCCAAGCCACAGATTTAGTCGGCGTGTAATTAAAAAGATATTAAAGAATTCAATTTCTCCATACATTGGTACAATCAAGTACAAAATATTTGAAGTAGTTTCTAGACAGTATCTATGATGTCATATGGTGGAATTTTTGTTTCGAAATATATAAATATAAAGTTATTCTATAATTTGAACCCACCAAAGGAAAACTGTATTCATTACCTATAAACAGATCTACAATAAATATATATGTAATTATTTATCGAACAAAATGTGCACTTAGTCGCTGGCAGATAAATCACTACGCTCCGTTTCATTTATGGTGAGAGGAAAGAAATAGATGCGAGCCAGTTTACAGTGGAGCTCATTATAAATAGTTAGGAACTCGAGTAATAATAGTTTTTTTTTTAAATTAGATAAGATAAAAAAAAAATTGTAATAATTTGTGTGCGTTTTTATATAAAACGCACATACATTATTGTAAACTTTTTTTGTTGTCCTACTTCATTATCAATATGTAATAAATTACCAAATATTCAGATTTGAATAAAGTTTATATAAGTAGCTTATTTGTATGCGGGTAGCATTATAGGTAATAGCGTCGTATCGGGTCGCGGTCGTGTCGGTGACGAAATGAAGAATTTCGATGACGTGTTGTCGAGTAGGTATCGATCGGCATCAGTGTTGGTTTCAGCCAGGGTCGTGCAATGAAGAAACACCCATTGTTATTTTTATTGAGATAATATTATATACTTAATAGGTATCTAGGTACCTACCCACATCTTTGATTATATAGGTATTTTTAAAATTTTACTGTGAGTAGGTACAATAATTTTAAAGTAATATATTTTTTTTATATTTCAACAACAGAAATTATTATTCTAAAGTAAGAGTTTAACTTTATAATTTGCTTACACAGTTGCACGCGACTGTACATCTTGACACCAAATAATTCACCAAATAGACCAAGAGCAAGATTTAATGTTTTCAAAGAAGTTTAAGACACTCTAATCTAGTAATTTAAAACATAAAAACATGAGTCTAATTGAGAATTTACCTCTTCCTGACATTTCTAAGGACTTAAGACCGATAAACTAGAAGTATATTACACATATTACTAGAAATATTTTTGTCTTGCCAACGTTTCGTAAACTCTTCGATCTAGCTCTTGGACTATACCTTAAAAAATTAACTCATTATATCTTCTAAACTAAGACCCGACTAAATCTGTGGCTTGGCGACAAATTCCGACAAATTGCCAACTAAATCTGGGAGAAAACAGATCTTCGCTAGGTGCACTAGTTTTTGAGATATAAAAAACTTTTTTGCAAAAAAAAAACCGACTTCCAAAGAAAACACTAAAAAAGTGGAAAATAACTTTACTTTCGGAAGTCGGTGACTATTGTTTGTTTCATTGACTTTTTTGCCACCGACTTCCGAAATTAAAGTTATTTTCCACTTTTTTAGTGTTTTCTTTGGAAGTCGGTTTTTTTTTTGCAAAAAAGTTTTTATTTTACCCTTTTTAGTTATCGCATCACACACAAATCCTTGTCAAGTATCAATTTCGCAATTTCTTTTACTTGGATGACATATTGTTTCCAGCTATTTTGATTTCAAAACCAAACTACTGAACCGATTTCGATGAAATTTCTATGGGACCAATCGGGAAGTAGATCCATTCAGATAAAAGAAGAATTTTTCAAATCGGTTCATAAATGACGAAGATATGAGGTAACAAACACAAAAATTTCCAGCTATTTTCATTTCAAAACCAAACTGCTGAACCGATTTTGATGAAATTTCTATGGGACCAATCGGGAAGTAGATCCATTCAGATAAAAGAAGAATTTTTCAAATCGGTTCATAAATGACGGAGATATGAGGTAACAAAAACAAAAAAAAAAAAAAAAACATACTACCGAATTGAGAACCTCCTCCTTTTTTAGAAGTCGGTTAAAAATGTGGCCAAGCTGGGGAGAGTCTCTACAGATCGGCCACCAATACACCCTTATAACTTTTGAACCAGTGACCTACTATATCTGTGGCTTGGCGAGAAATTCCGACAAATTGCCGACTAAATCTGGGAGAAAACAGATCTACGCTAGATGCCCTATTTTTTGAGATATAAATGTGGCCAAGCTGGGGAGAGTCTCTACAGATCGGCCACCTATAAACCCTTATAACTTTTGAATCAGTGACCGACAAATTCTGATATTGGGCGACAAATTTCGACTAATTACCGACAAATTATTTGTGTTATCAAAATTAAAATCCCTGATGGTGGCCAAGCCAGTGTCAGTCACACAGTATAAGCTGATCTCACATTGTACGGGAAGCTTATACAAAGCGAGGTCAGGTTATACTGGATGTGTATAAATTCATGTGTCGCTGTGTGTACATTAATTCATGTTTTTTTCTCGGGTAGGCTGGCCACTTTAATAGCCCCTTCATCGTTGGTGATACGTCTTGGGGTTTTAGGCTACCCTCCCCCCTACTAACATCACTTGTATTTATTATTATTGAAAAGATTAGATAGTTCTAGAACCGGATTTAATAAAATAGAAAGTTGATGATTTGCTACAAATTCGCATGTTCGTGTTTAATTTTAATTAAATAATGGTAAAAAATACACGTAATTGTCCCATTATATTCCCCCCTCCTATCGTGACCTCCCCTCCTTTTCAACCTCACGTGATTAAAGGACGACCCTTTAAAGAAATAGTATTTGGTTCGGAAAGTGATGCAACTGGACGTAAAATCGCAAAATTTTCGCTTGTTGCAAGCATCTACAAGGCGTCCCACGGATATGCCACATGGAGGGAAAGTACCTTGAATATTGTAGATGGAACATTTTATTGAAAGAAGACATTATTTGAATTTAAAAAACAATTTAAACTGTAATCATAGATATAAATATAAATAATTAACATGGTTGAACTGAATCGAACCCGTTACATGAGAAAAATAATCACCCTCTTTATCATACCGATCGCGATCGAAAGGCTTCATCGTAAGGATTATTTTTTGCTAAATAACATAGTGTCACAAACAAAAGGAAGACCATGAATTTTAACATATCCGTGGGACGCCCTGTATATGGTAATGATACATGTGCCAGTGCCTTGTATTGTTTTTCTATCAAATTCGGTCCTGGGATTTAATTAAAGGCTTTTCTATTTAATTAACTCATTCTAGCCTCATGGTTTTTTTCTTAGAAATAACAAACAAACGTTTTATTAAATCAGAATGTCGCTTTTAAAAATATGTATTGTATGGTCCTATACTTTCAATCGAATTAGGAAAGAAAGCTAGGGGCGCAAACTGATTTCACACAGGTTAAATAATTCATCGTACTTCTTCGTGTCCTATATCCTAGGCCACAATGGAAAGAGGTTTCATATTTACATACGTAACATACACAAAATAGCTTTATTTATTATGTGAAGTGATAGACGGGAGTATTTAAATATGGGTCACCTACATTTTTGCAATAGGGGGCGACCCTTTTGCCACAATTTGGGCGTGTATCCAAACATCGGGGTTCGAATTCCACAGTAGTCATCCAAGTAGCAGTTGTTTTATCAAATTGCATTATTGCATTCAAATAAGGAAGAGTCCGGATAGAAATGAAACAGAATTTAAGTGAAATTGTCGGCTAGATAAGTTAACTGCAACTTGTCAGTAGATAGTGAAATGGGCCATAAACTGTTAATCGTAATTAGATAACATAGCTTTTCATACGTTTCATAGCGACTACGGAAGCTTAAAGAAGCTTGGAGTAAACTTAGGGTTTGGTTTCTAAAGAGCCGGGCATAACACAAAATCTCAAATCGTTTATTGCAATCCATAATGTACACTTACGTCGCTAATAGCTAAGTAAATATTTTCTTTAATTCAAAGGAATTTCGTCATGGCCAGCCCAGTTTTAATCATGTTGATAATTTCTAAAGGTGTGCATCAAAGCTCATGTTAGATTCTACTCGGATGACACTTTTAATTACCTATATTTATGTCATTGCTAATCTTTGGTCACAAGCTTCTAGGTGTCGAAACATTTGGAAAATATGTTAGCCACGTTTAGAATATTATTAATAACAGTGTTTTTAATCTTATGTATAATTGGGTAATCGTTCAGGTCTTTTTAAGCATTGCGCTGTTGATTGGCTATTTTCTATATCGTTCTACTAGAATCTGAAGCAATTTCGATTTGTTTCCTAACAGCATTTCTTTTTGTGCAGCTAACTACTTTTCTAGAAACGAATTGTCGCATAATTATTCCGTTTGTTATCCATTAACCCCTACTGTTTCTTGAAGTTTGGAATCTGGAACGCTGTGGTCTCCCTCTTGGAGGTGCCGTTAATAGCTGCGACACAGTTTTGTAACTAATGTAGCTATTTACGTAGAACATTTATTTCTTTTGACATTATCTTTTGCTTTACACTTTTTAAAGATTGAAGTGGATTGAAGAATGATTTGTCTATGGTTCCAAATTTAATTTTTGGTTTTTTATTTTTGTTGTTAGATTGGCAAAACTGTTTTCCATTTTGGCACGGAGTTTGAGTTGCATCTGTTATTAAGATTAAATACACTGCTGTTTTCAGTTAGATCATATCTAGAATGTATTGCGAATTTCATAATGGACAAAAACATCGAATAAAGTGTGCCAATGGAATTTCGTGTTCGGATTCCCTGAAAATGTTACAGAAGGATTACGGTGAATCGACTTTATCAAAAACACGTGCTTATGAGTGGTACAAAGCGTTCAAAAGCGGTCGAGATGTGATGGAAGATTTGACTCGCTCTAGTAGGCCATCAACGTCTTCAACTGAAGTTAACATCGCAAAAAGGAAGGAAATAGTGAGTGAAAATCATCATTCAAGTTTGACAGAGATAGCCGCTGAACTTTCTTCACGAGTTAATCTGTACGATTTTAAATAATCACTTGGGTATGAAACATGTTGCCGCTCGGCTAGTCACAAAAGACCTGAATTTTCTCCAAAAACTCAATCGCATAAGAGTCGCTGAGGACATGCTGGAACGAGTCAATTCCGACATTCATGAAATGCTTTTTACTGGTGACGAGACGTGGGTTTACGAGTTTGACATGCAAACTAGTCAACAAGATTCGGAGTGGCGCCTGCCAACTGAACCGAAACCGAAAAAACCACGCCAAAGTCGATCAAAAGTCAAAGTCATGTAGACCGTTTTCTTTGACTATCGCGGTGTTGTGCACTCAGAATTCTTGCCGGAAGGTCAAACAATAAATAAAGAATATCAAATGAACATCATGCGACCGTTTAAGAGAGCAAATTCGACGAAAAATGCCTGATTTGTGAAAAGAAAATTCTTGGATTTTGCACCACGATAATGCGCCTTTGCACAAGGGAATCATAGTGAACGATTTGTTTACCAAAATCTCAACAAATACTAGAGAGCTGCCACCTTATTCACCAGATATGGCTCTAGGCGACTTCTTTCTTTTTCCTAAACTCAAAATTACCACTTTGTGGCACCCGTTTTCATTCCGTAGAAGACAAAAGAGAATTCGCGGCGAGAACTGAACTCAATTTCGGAAAAATCGTTTAAAAAATGTTTTGATGATTGGATTATTCGTTGGCGTAAGTGTATCGTTTCTGAAGGAGCATAATTTGAAGGCGATAAAATAACTTTGAATGAATAACTAACATTTTGTGTATTATTGATCGTTTCCCGGTACTTTCTGAACAAAGTATAATCTACGAAACTCAGGCAAGTTAGTCAAAAGGTTGTCAATGTATGATTCAGATATATTTCTTCGAAAGGTAGGAAAGTCTATTAGACATTTGAAATTGTAACATCCCCTCCCCCCCATAGCGATTAACCGTGATTTTTTCGAAGCTGCTCCCCCTTGTACAAACCTCACGTGATTAAAGGACGACCCCTAACGAGCATCAATATAATTAAAATTAAATATCCGAATTTGCTGCCTGACTGTGCGGAGTCAGGCTGACCCGAATATAACTGTTCCTGTCTGTCACTATAGTTAGATTAACAGGACAGCAAAGTTAGTTTCAAAGCTGACTGCCTCGGGAGCCGGATGC
This sequence comes from Standfussiana lucernea, assembly GCA_964057025.1. Taxonomy (NCBI): domain Eukaryota; kingdom Metazoa; phylum Arthropoda; class Insecta; order Lepidoptera; family Noctuidae; genus Standfussiana; species Standfussiana lucernea. The sequence goes on along the minus strand of OZ059803.1, from coordinate 10,714,610 downwards.
ACTTAAGTATATCGCCTCTCTGGAGGATAATGACACGAACAAATCCGCTCGACAATGCTATGGCAATTGCTCCTTGACTAATTCAAGAAACTAATTTCCATTGCATAGACAGACTGATTGTTGACGTCACTAAAAGGATATATCTAAGACTGGAAAAGAATCTACTTCGCAGGTTTTATGTCCATTTTTACTAATACCAAGTTTCACTTGATTTGATGCCTAAATAATTTAGCACATTTTGAATGTCAATTTTCCGCGCATTTGCTGGTATTTCGCACTGTCAAATGAGTGCTGTCCAGGGTTTATTTTATTTTATTTATTTTATTTATTCAGGGACAATAAACAGCTACAATATGTGTTGGAACAGAGGAATGATAATACAAAGCATTAACAATATTGCAACCCACTACATTATCCGCATATTAACAAAAGAAAATATGATAATGAGTGCCACTAGATAGGTAATAAATAATTACATCACATTAATAATAAATAATTACACAAATAACAATTAGCAATTATTAAATCATTAGATAAACGAAGTATAAATTACATCATGCAAAATAGAAATTCCAATTGATTTGGTTGCTTGGCAACAGAGCAATAATTAGCACTAGAAACAAATAAATAAAAAAATCTAGACTAGCTTACATTCCTAATAATATTAAATAATTCTCATAACATTAGATTTAAATTTGGACTTTGAGCATATAAAAATATCAATATTAACAAAATTACAATTATAAGATTCAACCATTCGACGGATAGGGCAGCGCAAACCAGAATTAGTTCGACAGGCATTGACAGCAAATAGGGTACCTGCACGTGTACTACGTACATTAACGGTGCGTGGAACTACATAACATAGTTTACTCGTAAGATCGATACAATCGAAATTACCATGAACCATACCATAGAGCACAGAAGCCTCTAGATACTTACGTCTAGATTCTAGGTTGACCTGCCCATATTTATCAAGTAATTGTGAGTACGACAAATACGTTTTATGGCATCTATAATGCATGGCTCGTAGAAACTTACGCTGGACTTTTTCAATCTCATCTATGTATTTCTGGTAAAACGGGTTCCAGATAGGGACGGCATATTCCAATTGTGATCGTACAAGGGTCTTATATAGATAAAGGTATGTGGAGACCCGCTTGAACTCAGTGGACGATCTCATAACGAAACCATACATCCTAAATGCCTTGTTTACAATTTTTTCTACATGTTGGTTTAGGGACAACTTATCATCAATCAACACACCAAGATCCTTCACAGTAGATACATTGCTGAGTGCTGTATCGTGCAATGAGTATTTGAAGCTAATAACCATTTTATTCTTTGTGAAATTGACGCAATTGCACTTGGAGAGACTAAGGTGTAGTTTATTGTTCAGACAGTAGTCAGTGAGTCTGTCAAGATCTTGCTGAAACAGTCGACAATCCTCTACAGTTTGTATAGATCTATAAGCTTTTAGGTCATCAGCGTACACAAGAAACTTAGTATTTTTAAAACATTTGTCAATGTCATTAATATATAAAATAAACAATAGTGGTCCCAAGATTGAACCTTGTGGAACACCCGAGGTTATATGCACTGCATCAGACTGATGACCATTCACGACAATCCTTTGTGTTCTATTTTTGATATAGGATGAGAACCAGCGAAGCAAATTTCCGCGAATACCATTAAACGCAATCTTATTCAGTAGGATTACATGGTCGACCTTGTCAAAAGCCTTTTTGAAATCTGTATAAACAGCGTCAACTTGTAATCGCCTGTCCATGCTTTCAAAAAGGTAATTGGAAAAAATTAACAAATTTGAAACAGTCGAACGTCGCTGAACAAACCCGTGTTGCTCTGGGATGATAGCGTTGTGTAAGATTGGATAGATTTGATGGTGTACGAGTTTCTCAAAAAGTTTTGACAAGGTCGACAGAATCGAGATAGGCCGGTATTGCTCCACGTCATGTTTTGAGCCATTCTTGTGTACAGGCGTGATGTTAGCCTGTTTCCACTCATCCGGGAAAACACCCTCGCTTAAACATTTATTGTAAATGATAAAGAGTGGCTTACAGATACTGCCAGCGGTGGCCTTAAAGAACAGAGCTGGGTACCCATCGGGACCTGCTCCCTTAGACGGATCCAGTAACTTTAACTCTTTATGTATTTTGTCTTCTTCAATATGCAAGTTATCGATCAAGCTAACATTGGCATTACAATGTGTAGGCGGGGTCCAAGCGGACAATGAGGGTGAACTAGGTTCAAACACAGACTGGAAAAAATCTGAAAACATATCACAAATCTCTTCTGGGGCACTTGATTTAATGTTTTGATAGTGCATAGTGGATGGAATACCTGATTTATTTTTACGATTTGATATATATGTCCAGAAGTACTTAATGTTTGTGGTAAGTTTATCTTCAACTGATTTAATATAGTTTGAGTAGCAGGTATTACAGGCATCTTTAAAGGTTACTCTGTATTCTGAAAACTGATTGTAGTCTTTGATGTTCTTGAATTTTTTCCATTTAACCCAGAGCCGTTGCTTTCTCTTGTAAATTTTGATTAATTGTGCTGAGAACCAAACGGGAAAATCAAGTGACCGGGACTTAACACGCGGTACATTGCGTTCAGTAATGCCACCGAGAACATCATAAAAGCGTTGCACGGCTTCCTGCGACGGAAGGTTTTCCAGCAGGTTCATCCATTCAACCTCACTGATTTCTTCATTAATTACATCATAGTTAGCTTTGCGAAAGTCATATTTACTCAACGGTTTTCTTTTCAGAGCTTGTGTGGATATACTTGTGGGGGCTGTAGCAACAAACGGAGGATGATGTGTGTCTATAGGTAATAGTGAGTCTAATGGATGGCTTATACTACTAGCGGTGTTAGAAATAAATAAGTCTAATATTTTCCCATTAGTATTAGGTATGTTATTAAATTGATATGCATTCAGGGTTGACATGAGCTGTGCCAATTGTGAACATACAGGGGACGTGCCAGAATATGACATGCAAGTAAGCTGATGCGCCCCGACAGACTGTCCATCCTTCCATGTAATTTCAGGAAGATTATAATCACCTATAATAAATATATTTTCGACATAAGGTTCAATTAACATATCCTGCAGTGTGTCAAGGTGAGTTGTATATACATCGGCACTCGCCCAAGGTGGCATGTATACAGCACTAACTACATGCATTTTAGAGCTATTGTCCTTACTCGGAATACCAATCGCAAGATGCTCAATGCACGTCGGTCGACCAGAAATGTCAAGCAAACAAGACCGGAGTCCACGTAACACCGCGACCAGAACCCCACCACCATCACGTTTACAAGTTGTGCCGCGATCTCGATCACAGCGGTACACAACGTATCGAGGATCCACAAACTCACCGCTAGCAATATCGGGTACAAGCCACGTCTCAGTCAATATGATTATGTCGTAGGTAAACGAAAGTATGCTCAAATACAGGGTTTGCAATTTGGTTCTCACCCCTCTACAATTTTGGTAATAAATAGTTATGTCGTTATTATCCATTAAACAAAAATCTTAATGCAAATATGTATAAGGCAGCAGGTATTGTGCACATAGAGTTCAGTCGTAGTATAAAATGATGGCAGGTTGCTAACATATTTATATATGGATAAACCATGTCGTACTCACAAAGGAAGCTCAGCATAATGATGTTAGAAAAATACAATATAAAGGAACGTAAAAAATAGTAGTTTTTGGAATACCACTGGATAGCAATTAATTTGATTAAAAAATAGTTAAAAAATGATAAAATTAAAATACCCATAGGAACATGCAACACAATACAATTATAATGATAATTCAGCTCAAGCATTGAATACGCTAACATAAGAAGATAACGTTTCCTGGTTATAGCGTTGAAGACGATAAAGAGGAAGCAGTTAGGCAGTTGTCTTCTTTTTAATTTTATTAAGATCACCTTCTCCACGTATCGCAAAGGCGGTTTCACCATCACGCTCGCGTACCAATATGGTACCATTTCTGATCCATACGTATTTATGATCATGGTTATTTGCAACTTCTCGGGTTCTACGAAACAACTGCTTTCTCCTTAGGGTTAAGTGCTCATTAATATAAATAGATGTGGAAGTACCGGACATACCAATTTGTTCAGTCTTCAACGAGTTAACTTTACGATACGCGCTGAGCAAATTGTCTCTGTGCAGACGAGAGGTGAACTTTAAAACAATATTCTTTGGTCTTGTACTCTGATGATGAGCATGAGGCACTCTATGTACGGCGACAACGTGATTGAGTAAAATTGGAGATTTTAGGACGTTCCCTATGGCTTCAATGATGGAAGGTAAGTTTTCATTACGCCTTTCAGGCAAGTTACATATCTCGACATTACATTGTCGAGCCTGCTGCTCAAGAACGTCAATCTTAGTTTCCAGGCTACAGATTGTTGACTCAAACTCAGCTGACGATGTGTTACAGCTCAAATTATCAACGCGCTTTTTGAGGGTGTCATGCTCTGCTGTCTGGTTCTGAGAACTGGTTTGCAGGTCAACAATATCATCACGGAGGGTGGACACTTGTTGTTTTAGGAGGGTTTGCTCAGTACGCAGCACTTGCATATCTTTCCGGATGCCAGTCAAGGTGGACCTGATATCGTCGTGTATTTGAAGGATGTCCTTGTTCATATCACTCCGCCATTGGCTGAGAGTTGCCTGTAGGTTCAATGTGAATGCCTCAAAGTCTGCAGAGATAGAAGGCTGCGATGACTTTTCTGTGATCAGCGTCCTATTACCGCCAAGACTGATGGACGAACTGAGATGACTGTGGTCTAAATTATCACAGGACATATCCATGGTGTGGTCATCAGCTGGAAGTTCAGAGTAGCTACGTACGGGAGTGTTTACGTTCGACCTGGCCCGCCTAGTTACGTTACAACATGAAGGACATTTCCAGACAGCCTTGTATTCGTCTTTTAGTGCTACAAAGTGGTTCGAAGTCAAATTCAAGCACTCGTAGTGGTATTTCCCACCACATACAGAACACTGAAGAATATTAGTTGACGAAGCCGAGGTATCTTTACAACATTCCATCTTAATTGAAATAGCTTCGGGTGCTAACTCCATTGAATAAAAAGTTCAGGATTATTCTAATAAGTACAGCAAGGTGCAACCACCGCCCTCTATACCAATTCACACCAACGAAGTTCCCTATCGATCGTTTGATATATCGTCGAAGAGTATCGTACACACGTCTTAGTAAGCGAAGTTGAGTCAGTGGTTCCTCAGTAATCCAATAGATGGCGCTGAGTTCAAAAACAGTAAATCTATCGATTTGTCAATGACTATGCAGTTTTGAGTGTGTCGTTGGATTTTAAACACGAATAATCACTTCACTGCAATACTGCTTAAACACTGGAGATGCTTCGCAAGGATGCACTTAGTCCAACACTAGTCATTTACCGCCCAAGTGGTGCTTCTTTTCTAGATATAAGCTGCACACAGTAATTCACTTCACACAGTCAAGTTCTCTTCTGAGGTGGATAATTACACGGATAACAAAATATTTCACCCAGCAACGTCTAAGCTTTGAGTATAAATCAAGAAATACTAGTATTTTGCACTTGTACTATTTTATAAAAATATTTAAAACGGAGCGATGCAAAAAGTAAACAAGTTGTAGCGCCCTCTAGCGACTGATGGGTTGATCTATTTTATATTTTATCTGTGCCAAAATTGGTAAATAGGACTACATGGATGTAATGCCGATTTCCGAGGCTCCTGTCGAGATTGGCCCTTAATCTATTCGGCGTATACACTTGTAAATTAGACTAAGCTGCGGTGTTCCTGAAAAAAAATCCCCAGTTTTCAACAACACCACAGCCACATACCGTTCTGACTAATATCGTGTGTTACAAATGCATCATGTTCCGGCTCATACTCTTATTAAAATCATCAGCCAGTTGCAGAGGAGTATCGTGTTACCCAGTAACTGGGTTGTGGAAGTTAGATAGGCAGTCCATGTAAAAATACTGATACTCATACTGCATCTGGTTAGACTTTGACTAGAACTTGACTCCATACCTAATTTAGAAAAGGCTAGGCAAATGATGACATAATTACTATAGTCGTTACAAAGCTTCTCTGGTTCGGACAAAGTGTTTGGGTTTCTCCATCAGGAACTCAGTAGCATCCACAGAGTCTGGATTTGTGCCCGGTTGATGGTCACAACCTCGCCCCTAGTTACATGGGACCTAAACATAACTGGAGTTGTGGGTTTACTATTAACTGCACCTCTGCCTAACGGGGGTGGCAGGTGACAGGCATGATGTTAATTAAGTTATGGAAAGCTTATCAAAAACCAAGTTTCTCCATAATATAACCCTAGAATTCTGAATGCTCTTGTTCCGATAACATCAGTCCCTCGTCGTAAGTACCATTTATTGTAACTTACGAGGGAGCCCGAGCCTTAGCGGAGGACGTTTCCTGGCTGTTATGATGATGACAATGGCATAAATGACGACAACTTAGTGTACCTACCATGCCGTCTGGAGAGTTGATTAGTCTATAATGCGCTGGGACCGTCTTCAAGTGGCTGATGGGAGGAGCTCGCTGCGATTTCTAAGATTGATTTTTGCAGATCTTCAATTTCACTGTTTGTTTTATTATTGCAAGCATGAAGTTTGCACTAGAAAATGTATTAAATGAGGGGATGTAAGTTTGAATGGAAGTTCATCATTCGCGCCGATAAGTTATCTTATTTTTTTTTTGGAACTTCCGTGTACAAAATAATGCTCTAAGGAAATATGTAAATACTTACTCTGCCTCACTACCACTTCTGTCACTTACTTAATATTAACATCGAGCTTGTCAATTAGGAAGTATGGTGACATTGCTGACACATTTCCTTCCTTTGAAAACTACACACATCAAAAGTGTCTAGGGATCAAGCATTTTTATGCGGATTTCTTGAGATTGAGATGTGGCTTTGTAATAAATTTATGATTTTATAAATTTATATGGATCCTTTTTGGTGCATTTCATAATTTGAATCAGGAACTCTCAATCAAATTCGAGTAAAAGATGAAAATAAGCTGTCAATATTTTCCCTATAAAAACATACAACGCATTGAAGACATTATTAGTGCTACTGTTTCCCTACTACTGATTAAAACCAACGTTATTATGGAGCGGCGACGTCATTTAAGCAGGGAAGAAATGCTCAGAGCCGTGGGAATGATAGAAGCTGGTTCCCGGCAACGTACTGTGGCTTTAGCTCTGAATACAAGTCAGAGTGTTATCAGTCGACTTTGGACACGTTACCGAAGCACTGGTACCGTGGCTGAGCGCCATGGAGGACGGTATCGCTGCACCACACGGAGACAAGACCGATACATTCAAATCTTAACTCGAAGAGCTCCAACAATAACCGCCATGATGTTAGCCGTGAGGCTTCATCACTCTTCAGGGAACTTAATTAGCGACCAAACAGTCAGAAACCGCTTGCATGAAGTGAACCTTCATTCCCGAAGACCGCTACGGGTACCACCTATAGCAATGCACAATCGTAGGATTCGATATCAATGAGCTCTTGAACACAGAAATTGGGCAGAAGAACAATGGCGTTTCGTGTGCTTTTCTGATGAGTCTCGTTTTGGTATGAGACCGGATACAAGACGTATACGACACTGGAGAACCCCTGGACGCCAACAGCGATTAAAATCCTGCCAGGAAGTCCATCCTTATAGTGGTGGAACCATCATGGTATGGGCGGGTATTTGGATCGGCGGAAGAACTGAGTTGATTTGGATCAGAGGCAACCTCAACGCTCAAATTTATGCTGAGACGATTGTATCAGACGTCATCGTTCCTCTACAAGTGCAAATCGGTCCCTTATTTCAGTTAATGCATGATAATGCACGACCGCACACCGCAAGAGTTGTAAGACAGACTCTCGCCGCAGCTAACATCAATGTCCTGCCCTGGCCTGCTCAGTCGCCAGACTTGAACCCGATTGAGCATGCATGGGATATGCTACAGAGAAGAGCTCTGCCGAATATGGAGGGTATCCAGTCGCAAGAAGACCTTTTTTTGTTGTTGCAACGAACATGGGCGGCCATTCCACAGCGTGATTTGGATGAACTCATTTTGAGTATGCCAAACCGATGTTCTTGTGTTGTTAGTGTTCGCGGTAGAAACACGGATTATTAATTGTTTAAGTTACCCAATAAAATTTTAAAGAAAACTGTTATTTCAGTCTTTTTTTCGAACTTTAATGTTAGTGGTTCAAATGTCAAAAATCCCTTTATTAGGAAAATGGCAAATTTCTTTAATAATGCAAAGGTGACTTGGTTTATCGTTACTGTGACAAACGAAAACACTTTATTTGATGAATCCTTAAAGAAAATTTTAATTAATATCAATCAGGAGAAAAGTTATTGCAAAAATATATGTTGATCCCTAGATACTTTTGATGTGTGTATTTGGCCTTATTCCAGAAAAGAATTGGCACTAAAGAATGACAAGAATTCCATGGTAATTCCTACAATGTATCGTAAAACACGTTTTTGTGACGCATCAAAAAGCAACGTGGATAGCTTATCACAAAATCAGATAAGCTTGTAAAAATTGGTTTTGTATTCGGCATTTTCGGCCTATTGTTTTTGTTGACCCATGATGAAGTAGGCTTAGTGTCTTCGAATTCAAATGCAACTTCATGGAATATTTTGAACAATGCAGCGTTACTTCATCTCCTTGTCTTTTCTCTTCCTACACGTCTTACACTACACATACACTGTTTTAAATACCAAGCATTAAGGCATATAGAAACTTAAAGGAATGATACATTTCATCGTCATCATTATTCTTTTGCCCTTATATCCCAGGTTATTTGGGGTCGGCGCAGCATGTCTTTTTCTTCCATACTTCTCTATTACTCGTCATCTCATCATACACCTCCTTTTTGCCATATCTTTCACACAGTCCATCCATCGTTTCTTTGGTCTTCCTCTACTCTTATCCCAATTTATTTGGACTTGGCGCAGCATGCCTTTTTTTTCCATATTTCTCGTCATCTCAGCAGTAACCTCCTTTCTAGCCATATCATCCTTCACATAGTCCATCCATCGTTTCTTTGGTCTTCCTCTACTCTTATCCCAATTTATTTGCAGTAATTTACCATTCTTCATTACTCCGTCGTTTCAGTATTCCCCTTATCATCTCTCACACGGTCCATCCATCGTTTCTTCGGTCATATCATTAACCTTATTCATATCTACCTACATAAATCTCGATTAAAACTAGATTTGAATTAAGATTAGTAAAGTGGTACAGGTAAATCTGTTAGTTTTTTCAATCGAGATTCAAATTTGAGCATTGTTCCAGAATACAATCGTTTATTACTATTTTAAGGTTAGAATATTTTACGTCTATGTATAATTATAATATAACATCACGCCGGTATTTCTCCGAAGGGGGTGGTAGAGGAATACAGGGCGGAAGAGACATCTATGCACAAACGATTAACTACCGCGTAATCAGTAGTATAATTCCGAACCTCCCCTGAAAATAATCATTTCCTACAAAACTGCAATAACTTCACGGTCAACCTGTCTGAAACAGCAGATTTTACTCTAAATTACTGAAGAATAATTTCCATGTGGGGGGGGGGGTTTGGAATGATGTACTGAATACATGGCGACCGTTAGTAGTACGTCGATATCCCTTCCACCTTGTATAATATTGTATAGTGCACCCACATAATATCGTCAGTCATGCTATAAGACCCTTACAACAGGGGGGCGAGTCTATTGTCACTAACCGGGCATAAATCTAGGCCCCGTTCTGCTACTGAGAATTTTCTAACGGGAAATCCCAACACATAGTTCAATCCGAGGGTCGAACCCCACGCTCAGCGGTCACGTTTGCAACCGCTAATTATTTAGTACGACCAAAATGACCGTTACCCATCTAAACTTTAAAAAATCTAGACAATTAATGTTAGTCTGGTCAGAGTTAATCAAGTTGATCCAATCAAGTAAGTGCCTGCGTCAATCCGTAGGACGGACGTAGGTACCGTCGCGGTCGTAACTATTGAAGCTGTAATTATCTTAAGTAGTGTTCTATGCTTGCTTATTCGTCCCAATCTAATTAATGCAGCTTTTTCTAGCTTTGTCTACAGTAGACATAGGGCTAGAAAAATGGCCAGGATATTGTAGGACTTGATTACTACAGGAAGGATGATGATGTCTGAACTACCATGCCAGAAGAGACGTAGGGGGGGGGGCAGCAGGTCTCTCCATCTACCTTCATCACATCTAAACAGAATGAGAGTCAGTGGCGTATCTAGGAGCCAACAATACGGCAAACTCATAACGCAGACAGACTGTTCAGAAACCTTAACATCATAATTAAAGAGTTTATAAGGTTCTATGGGCAAGCCAAGCTTATAGGATTGTATGAAAGTACCGCGACGCCACTAGACTATTGGTTTTGTGCAAATGTGCGCTTATCACTATCACTATCATCACTAAGTACATAGTATAAAACAAAGTTGCTTCCCGCTGTCTGTCCCTATGTTTGCTTAGATCTTTAAAACTACGCAACAGATTTAAATGCGGTTTTTTTTAAAATAGATAGAGTGATTCAGGAGGAAGGTTTATATGTATAATACATGCATATTATAGTAGAGAAAAGATTAGTATCTACATTTCACCCGTGCGAAGCCCGGGCGGGTCGCTAGTATGGACTATTTATTGACCCTGATGATTTTAAATGATGCTATAATTATCTAACTATATGCTGAGATGGGCTTTGTAATCGATTTTCTAAGGAGCAGCTCTTAGTTTTGAAATGTCTTGTTTATGGCAACAGAGTTGCTTCCTATGACCTCTGCCTACCGTTGCGAGGAAAACATAAATATTAAAATGTTTGTTATCAATATTATACAGGTGGAAACATTTAACTGTCAACAGTCTAATAGGTTTCTAAGCCATATAGAACTGTGTTGGTCTTGTGTGGAGCAGTATAAGAATTCAAATAAATAAATAAAACTATACTTACTAAGTACACACACTTAGAAATTACTGTAAGAATGTCTTGTTTTCGCTGATGTATCGGTTCGATGCCCGGCTAAGGCAGTCAGACAATGGTCATTAAAACGAATAATAAATCTGTCTGAAAATAAATTATCTTACATATTTTAGGGTAGATTCCCGACAACGGGGTGTTGGTACTTGCAACCCTGACTCACGGTGAATTCGTGGAAGTTGTTAAATGAACCCTTAGCTTAGATCTATGGAGTGCAATTCCAACTTACTGACTAATGACTACTTGACTATCAAAGTGCTTTGAATTGGGATAGTAATTATAAGGTACCTAATTACAAGTCCTAATAGTAATTTGTTTTGACAATTAACGATATTCTACATTGTAACGTAATATCATAATTACAATGTTTACGCTTTCATCGTCGAAGGTCGCGTTGATAAAATTAACAACCTCATTTTTATCACATAAACAATGCGTTAATAACATTTTCAATAAAACAAAGGCGTATCAGTCCGCATCCATATCGTGCCCACTGTACTTAGTACATGAACCGATATATGACTTGAATAAACAATGAAAATATTTGCTTTTATTGGACTAACTTTATCAACGTTAATCAACAGGTTGCCTCATGTATGCTGTCTAATGAGGGTAGCTGTATACTTGGACCATTTTGTTAATGCTAGCTTCGTCTGCGTCTGTTCCTGCCTAGCCTCGTATGCTCGATACACATTGGTCGGCCACGGTCGCTCAATAGAACCGACATATAAGCAACTTTACTCGCAATAAATTACAATATCGATCCCGTTGCCAAGTCACGTTCAGGGTGTGTACCTACAGTTTCGGGAGGTGTCGATTCGAGGCTACAGCGCGTCTACTTCGTGGACCAGTACATAACTAATACAGCTTTTTATATCGACCTCCGTGCAATAAAGTTAATCCAGGTCCTGTGTAGTGTAATATCGGGCGGGGGGCTGCGGGGGGGTAAACCGGCCGGCGCGGTGGCCACCTGTCGCCGCGCGGTGGCGCGCGTGTGCCCCCCGGGCCGCCGCGCCCCGGCTCCCGCACTCCCCCGCGCCCGTGCCCCACGCCCCCCCCACCGCCCGCGCCCCTGCACCCTCGACGCCGCTGCGCGCGCTTCTCCCTCTCGAATCATTCGTTTCGCGACGCGTAGACTTGCCGGCCGGCCTCCGTTGCACTCGCCCGGGCTCATTCCCATCGCGTCCGCTAGCCGCACCGCTCCGATCGCAAAACCTAGCCGAACACCTCGCCATCATGACGGAGAGCACAGAAACCCCTGCGGCAGCTGCGCCTGAAAAGACCCCCACTGAGAATGGAACTACCGAGACCCCGCCCGAAGAGACCCCAGAGAAGGCAACCGAAGAAAAAGAAAAGGAGACTCCTCCACCCAAGGAGATGCGCGCTGTCGTCCTCACCGGCTTCGGCGGACTCAAAACTGTCAAGATCCTGAAGAAGCCTGAACCAACTGTAGGAGAAGGCGAGGTCCTCATTCGTGTGAAGGCATGGTAAGTACTCCTTACACATCCTTACTTAAAGTTAATTTAAAGTATTTGAAAATTTCAAGTTTATACTTATACGAACACTTCGACAGATTAAAAGACGTTGCGTTTGAATATTTTTTCGTTTTGAGATTGATTTTTCTTAGGCAGCCATTTAGTTGTGAAATTGTACGTGGGTGCAAACGACCCTTGTATCCACAATCATGTTAGTCTTGAAGAACGTGCTATTTTTTACACCCTATTGTTTTTTTACGTCGTTTCGGATGGTATTTTTTGGGTAAGCCGGTGTTGTCCGCTTAGTGTACCCACTTAGCCGGTGTGTGCGCGGACAGGTCCCGTTCGCTCCGTCGTCGCTCGCCGCGTCTCGGGCTCTCGGCTGCCTCATTAACATCTGCCTCCGTCGAGATGCACAGCTCATGCAACCGACCGATTGAAATTTCTGCACGCACGCTGGCACCCACTCCCGATCGTGCGACGCGCCCTAAAGCGGATTTACACTTCGTCGACCGCCCGCCGTCGATGCGACGACCAACTATATGTTTTTGTGATTGTTTTAGCCTCTCTCTTACTCGATGTACAATGTGTTTACATAGCCGTGTTATTTCATTCGATTTCGCCAGATTATTTATTCAATAGGTTATGGAAATTTGTTTTCAATCGGCATCGGAATAACTGCATGCATGTGTGCACCGGAGCGCGTCGCTGCGTGGACGCTGCGTCGCCGACGGTTGTAACAAATTAATGTTATTTTGTCATTCGAAGCCCGAGCGAGCCGAGTTCGTGCGAAAGGGAGTTGAGCGCCTACTGACATTGTTCTTTGTTCGTTTTTATCGCTCCACTGCTTCAGATAATGCAACGGACGAGTCGCGTCAACGTGCTACTTGCAACCGCGACACATGAGTTATCTGCCACTTTTCTCGTTAACGTTAACTGCTTCGTTAGAGGCTTAACAAAACACTCACTTAACTGTGAAGTATGTTTCGTTACACCACAAACGTTTAGTCATGAATGAGATACTTTTTTATGAGAGGCTACTTTGGGATAAGGTCAGACTTTTAACGGCTTAGGATGTTTGATAAGGCAGGCAGTTTTTTCTTTTTTGCTCCAAATGTTATCAGGAATTGATAATAAAAACTCTTGGATTCCGGGAAGGATTTTTAGTGGAATTCTATCTGTTTAAGAAGCTTTCGAAGATTGCGATCCTCTTGTCTTTTTGGGAATTGTTCTTGAAATGCATGTAAAAAATCATGTCTTAGAATTCAAGTTAGATTCAGTTTCACGCGAAATATGTAGTTGTTACGATTCCTCGTAACTGCAACATGCAATAAAATGGTACGGAGGCGTTCAAGAGAGGCAAGGGAGGAATGGAGGTGAGGTGTGTAGGTGCAGTGCGAGGCAGGGCCGGCCAGGGCGCATCCCCGCGCGTGCTAAATATAGCGCGCTTATCGTCGACTTACTATGTAAATGACCGCGACATAGCCGACGCCATCTGCCGCAAAAATATTAACTGACTGGTTGAGTCCCGGACCGGTACCAGTACAAGTTTGCTCTCTAGCTTTGAGCCGCAAAAACGTGTGAGTTCCGCCTACATGGCGAGCGAACAATCCAAGTTAAGCGGTCTAGTCTGACGGCTATGGGTCATTCCTTTGTGGGAATTTGCAAATAAATCGGTCATATGAAACTGATTAGCACAAAAATGTACATAATGCTGCAATGTTCAGCAGAGGATACTCCAAGGTCCAATCAATGCTTTTAATCTTACCCAAGATTCGCAGAAGTTGTAAAGACTTATTGTAATATAGGAGACTTTGCAAAAAAAAAGAGAAATCGCAAGAACCAATAAACTAAATCCGAAGAAATGCACAAAGAAATTCCAAATACAAAAAAACATTGGTGCTTATTCCAGGATAGCACCAAAAGCTTTCATACGGCAAAGTTCTCTTCAAAACGAATGCTCTCTAGAGTCCAGTGCGATTTGATACCAAACTCGTTTCACGGATGACGGAGGTCCAATTTCTACATTCCTTGTTATCGTTATATCTTCGAAACAGTTTGAGTTCGCTGCAATTACAACGGATTTAATTGTACGAGGAGTTGTAATCTAAACTGAGTAAAATAAACATGGGACTGTAGCTTCTGTAGAACGGCTATAAGTTAAACCTATCATAACTATCACACTGATAGTGGATCTACAATAATGGATATCAAAAACTTTGCTCGAAGTTACACGCAGACAAATCAATTTTATTTATGTCTTGATAGCTACTCGTTTTGTTCGGAACTTTTGAAAAGTTGGACCATTATAAGGTACCTATGACCGAGTGTGTTGAACCGCAATTAAGAAGTCGTTATATAACATCAGTAGTTTAAAACTATACCTGTATTAAAGGCACGCAGTCGTCGCTCGCTAGGGTCACCACAAATAGAGCTCTCAAAGAGACATCCCGTTTAAATACGGTTAAGTGATGATAAATATTTGCCAAAGCTATAAATGAGTTCTAAATTCTAACACGTGGTGATTTAGTTTACACGGAGTACTACAATATTTGCTTGTTTTGCGGAAGTCCTTTGACAAAGCTGAGTTCAATAATAATAATGGTGTTTTTTGTTTTGATTCTCCACAAGATGGTCACGTTTATCGTACACGAAAACGTTTATTAAATAAAGGTCTCAAATAAATGATACGTTACAATTTATAGAATGATGAAATTCATCTTATTACGATACGGACATGAGTGGCCCCGGTGCCTACAGGGATCGCTTTCGTGCAGCCGCCTTTTCGGCTAATATGTTTTGTAAGACTTCATAAGGGATCCGATGAATAACGCGTCATTATTTTCAATTAGGTCAAGCCAGCGTCAGTAAGAGATGTCTTCCAAGAACAATGGTTGTACTCACGCCTCGGATGAGTGGCTTTCTTTTTATATGGAGAGTGCTTAATTGTATGTGGAGATGATGGGAAATGTGATGGCTGGACTTTTGTTTTTTGTTCCACCCATGTGCTCTGGGCGTCTGGCCTACATCATTTCGAACACGAGTTTATTTTGGGGTCAGGGATATCGTAAATATCAAGGATTCTACTGTGTACTTATCAGTACAAGATCGTGGTACTTTTTGTATCGAAAGTGCAGTGTTAATTGCTCACATCCTTTCCTTTGTTGGCGTATCAATTTAAAGCCTAAAAATAACATCTGCCCCTCGAGCACAGGGGCCGGGCTCTATGGTATAAAGTGCAGTATTGTGCATTTTAATGGGCTCCGAAGCCGCATAAGATGGGAGAGATGAATTTGTTTATTACCCTCTTCCTTATTGAGAGCGTCTGCGCGAGATAGCTCTCTTCCTATGAGTCACTAGAAAGTTATTTTCTTGAGCTAACTCGATTCAAATAACTTGCTGTGGTACCTGACTGGGACCGAGTGGGTGGATTCGTTTGCGATTCAGTACCGTACTGGACAGGGACACTATAGCTTGCTTGTGTGTTTCATTTGATTCCCCCTGCCTTCAGACCTCTGCTTTCTGGTTTAACAACTCTCTTGTATTCAATAAGCTAGAAAGGTTATTCTCATTACTTTTAATTTTTTAAGTTAAGTAATATAAAATAACAATTTATTGCTATTATGCGCTCATTGAAATCAATTTGATAATGGGGGTATATTGTGTTCTTTTATTTTTTTTCAATTGATCATTGCATTCAATGCCCTCATAATTTATTAATCTCCATTAACTTGCCATTGATTTTTGATCCCTCACAGTTTCAGCGATTTAAACTGTAGCACCTACCTAACTCGTCTCGCAGTCGTTGGTCCAACACGAACTATAATTTGTGGTATAACAATAACAACGCCTATTATTATATTCGTATTTTTATAATAACATGTTATCGTTAGCATGACCTGTGGGATACGGTCCATCCATCAATCAAACATGATGAGAGACAGCGTTGCTACACGTGCACGTTAAAGCTTCACGTCGGGCTGATTCTTCAATAGTTTGTTGTTTTAACGTTATTTCATTTGCTGAATAATTAGTGTGTATGAGTGCTGCGATGCGTCACGACCTTATTCCTGTATTACTTGCACAGCCAACTTATACAGATGAGTCAGAGCAAGTTAGGCTATCATGTCTGACTCACCTAACTACATAAATACAGCGACAAAAACGATATCAGCGCGATTTGTAGGTGATCCCTTCAATTAGGGCTCTTGATTCAACAAACAATTTTGACTTTCACCAGATTTTGGCCATTTTGGCGTACTTGCCTGTTTTGCCAGAAATGTTTGCCGAAGTGAGATAATTATGTATTATTGTGGTCCCATTTAACGTTCACATATTTGTTTTGAACAAGGATAATGTTTAACTAATATAATCCCATTAAGTATTGAAGTGGTATTCATTATTAGTGCTGTGTTTGGTACTATGGTGTATAGGTAATTAGTTATTTGCACATTAAGGAAAACCGTCAAATCAGAACACAATGAAGTAAACAATGTTATTAATTCCCACATATTATGTGGGACTTACAAATTCCTGTTCGCTTTCAGTTTTGTAAACAGGGAAGTTGCTTGAGTGTCGACTCCTCTGTTCGGCCATTATTTTACTCGAAAAGTTGTACTTGTCGGAAGCTGTGGCTGTAACATATGCTGTCTCTATAAAATCCATCGTCGGACAGCAGATGCGGCAGGCGGGGTCGCGCCGGCCCAACCGCCGCCCGCGGGCACATTGTTCGCGGAGTCAACGAACTTACGAAAATGTTCCTTCGCTTATTGTGCCCATAATCGAATCAAGTCGCTACTGTATATGGTAGTAAACACGTCACATACTTTCATCTTTTTTGACAAATAAAGCACTCGTGACAACATATACAACTCCAGAACATTCGGCAAGCTTTTCTGGAAGCCACAATCCTCGTGAATGCCTTATTGAATCTTAATCTGTAATCATAATCAATCGTGCGGCGAGAAAGTTTCGCCTCTATGGTTTTTGTCCATAATTTTGCCGTCGAAGAGAATATGCCTACATCAGTCTCGTTATTTATCACATTTTCTATCCATTATGATCTCAACAGCCGTTGCTTATGTTCTAGATTGCTTAGCAAATTGAATTGGAAAATCCCGTGACTCGATTTTGCATGAAAAAGGGGTGTGGTTGCGTTATACCCGGGTGTCGGCTAGGCGGTGTGCGTCGGGCTCGGGGGTGGGCGGGGGTGTGCGGAGGTGAGGGTTGCGAGTGCTTCTGTAATGTCTGGCGAGCCCGGGGCGGGGGGGGCCGGGGGTACGGGGCGCGCGCCGGATCAATACGGCGCGTCCCCTACTCGCGCTATGCCGCCCGACCAATCTCCGCAGGCCCTACGTCTTTCGACGCCAGTGCTTGTTTTTTTATAGCTGCCATTAACCATGCTCTTCGATAAATGAATAAAAGCATGTGTTGGTATTTTCTCTAACCACGACTAGCGGTACTAGCCTTGTTATTTTGCCTTTTTTCACGAGTACTGTTATCGCAGTCTCCTTTACTTACAATATTATCTACACACTTATGTTCGCACATGGACTTGAGAAAGTTTTGAAAGCAGCGTTAACTGGCACTTGATATTAGTTGATACACTGTTATATCTATTGCAAATAAGTTTACTTACATCGTTTTAAAAATAAAGGATGCAATACAATTCCTGACCACTCAATACCCCATGGTTACCCATAACCGAATTACGTTTCGTTATTGACTTTAGCCTCAAGAATTATACATTATAAATCTTATAATAATTAATATGATTCCAAAATAATCAGGTTGACAGTTAAACATGGAAGTGACGTATTTAACGGAATCGTGTCAAACTAGGAATAACTCATTTGTAACGTTATCTGTCCCAAAAAACAATAGACAGAGGAGGTTGAGTGTTGTAACTCCACAGTAATCTGCTCAAAGCCAGTGGGCCGTGGGTACATCGCAGACGTGTTTAGAGTACAAATTCCTGTAGCGAAGTCGTTGCGGATCTATATTTAGTTAGGTAGCAGTAAGGGCACCCTCGTACAGCATCGACACACGCCCTAATATGCTCCGTTCCGACACCTTTTTGCTTGCCGACTTTCGGCTCGGCCACTATATGATATTCCGTTTATTACCCTACTTGGGACGCGTCACGCTGCGTAGATGAGCTTTTTTTTTGCCGACCCGCATATGTTCCATATTCCATATGAGGGTCGGCTACATTGATTTCGGATAGATATTATAGCTTTGTTAAAAGTTTTACGGTTAACGTAATGTAAGAGGTTCGGTTTGTTTGCTTTTACTTGTATGTTACATATTTTTTTTTAAATTTAAATGCGGGTTGTCTTTTTTATTTAAGAGATTTTCTGCTTACAATCAAATCGCAATTGTATAGCAATTCATGAATCCCTTATTGTTAGTGAGGGGAGCCTCAAGTCAACGCAACAAGTTTTATTAGTCACATCCGAAATTTGTCTGCTGTTTGAACTTGAAGTTATCCTTGTTTGTTTTCTTTATCGTTCCATCTTTGGATAACAAGAAAGGAGATAGTTTTCTGAACAATTTGTGCTTCAACGAAAACTATTGTTATCTTTACCAATACCTACAACGAAAATGAAGATAACAAAGAAGAACAAGACGGACACAATCTTTTGGAAATGAATATTGAGATTTGTAGCTGTCTGATGAAACTCTCTCATCGACTATTGCAATAAAATGAGTGTTTATAGATAAATAAGCACGTATAAGCTCCTTCACACCGAAGCGAAAGCCAACTTTCGCTCACGTAGCTTTTCTGTTGTTCGAATGAAAATTACCTATCCAAAGCTTTAACAGTAGGTGCGAAGGTAGATGGAAGTACAAAACCGAGAGCTATTATCAGTAATTGTGTAACACACATTTTGAAAGCGATAATTACAGTTCTGAATCGAATTCTTGTCTGTTTTATAGAGCACGGCAGTGCGTGGCTAATGCGTGCGCTTAATGTACTGTGGGCAACAATTTATGAAATGGATGCTACGTACGAGACCGGAGAGACCGGCGTAATGACGGCTCAATTGAAATTATTTAGTCACCCTAAAGTTAAACGTGGGACGTTCAGCCATCTGCGGAATGCAAGTTCACTTCCTGAGTCGACAATTAAAGCCGGTGACTGACGTACGAACCGAAACATTCGTTGACATGGTTGTCCATTAGCATGTACTCGTATGACTAATGAGGTTGCAACTACTTGCACATGACAATCAGCTCCGTCCACCATAACATCGTGTAATTTTATGCAACAATTTTTTTGAGTTCATTTATTCATAGCTGTCATTTAATCAAATAAGCACTTAAATATTTGTTATGAGGATTCACATTGACTGTTCGTCAACGAAATTGGATCTTAATAGTCAAAGCAATTTGACACTGGCCACCACATGTTGCGGTTATTTCAATATGTCAAGTCGAATTGGATTTCAGATTGTTTCAGCATGAAAACTGAAATGCATGTCGAAAGAAAGCGGTCCAAACTCAAAATGTACATTTTTGCCTTTTTCGCTTTAATTAATTCTACGGTTTCCTAAAACAAACTTACCCTCATTAATATATGTGCGACTATTTGTCCAAAAAGTAAACATTAATTAGAAATGTCATTTAAATGTAATTTGGGGTGCATCTATCACTGTGGCATTATCACCATCAACTAATTAAGGTCGTAATAGTAAAGCGGGTGTCACAGGCGGTTGGCTTGCATTCTCGTCACCGCCACTGATCGGAAGTCGATAGCTTCGTCACGCGTGTCATGGTGTATTCATTCTGGTCAGCGTCACGGCCCGCTAGCCGGATATTAACGCTTTTTTGAACCACCTCAATTATTCCTTCCGAGCCTTTGATAAGCCTTGCTCCCCCACCAAGGCACCAAGTCATTTTGCAGTTATTCGGACGCATTGCTTTGTTGGACGAATCCTTTCTGATTACTTGTAATGTCTGGCTGTTTCTACTTATATGTTTGCTGTATGATATTCCTTTGAGAATGGACTCTTTCACCGGTTGACTTATTGACAAATCATTGGTAATCTTATTATGATGGCTGCTTTGTTTTTTCGAATATTATTTATACAGGCAGGCAGCACGTAGTGAGACATAACTGTACTGATAACACCAAGTACTTACTTTTACCTATGTGTCACGAATAAACATATTTGAAATTGAATGCGTTCTGATTTTTGACTATGTTTGGCTGTACCTGTCTTTACTCTTGGTGTAGGTAGTGTCCGCGGATACTGGTCCCCTTTACGGGTTTGACTATAATTGGCCTTATCGTGATATCCCTTTGACATTGCCATTTTTACAGCTATGTATAGACACAATGCAGCTTGTAAGTGTAACCTAGTTGCCACAATTAATTGTATTGTTTTTTTTCCTTGGTTAAACTATGTACATGTTGTGCTCACTTGCATGTGGTTTGTTTCTAGATAAAAAGCAAATACCAAACGTTGGCTTTAGTTAAATAAGGTTATAATATTGTCACGCTAACCATTGAGCATTGACACAAATACATTATTGTGACCCTATTTGACTATCTAGGTACTATTACAAAGTAAGTGATGTTATTTTAATACACGGTAACTCTAAGGGCTAATCATGAGGCCATGTTTTTCTGTACGTGGTTGCTAGCAAGGCAAGGGGCCACCGCACTCGCTGTGCTCCTACGAAATCTTGAATTTCGTAAATATTCGCAAGGAAAAGTCCATGACCAATCAGAACGGCCGTTGTTTTTCTCCTTACGGTAATTAATGGACCATGTATTTGTGGTAAAATGGGAAAGTACGAAGATGAAAAATGAACATGAAGTAAAACGGGAAAATTACAGGATGAAAATTATTTAAATAGGGATAAGTAATATCAGAAATAATACATAACTCATTCACGCGTTGGAATTTCAAAGACCGCATATTCATCACCATAAACGACCTACTGAATAAACATTGTCTTAGTACATAATAAATAACTACAATAGTTTTAATTATCATGCAATGAGTCCACAACCACATAGATGCGTCAGGGAACTTAGGTTCAACGCGTTGACTGATCGATGCAGCCGGCTCAACTTCCGGTGTCTATTTTATAAGCTCATAACATAATACTTAATGTGTATTAACTCGGCAACTCGACGTCGAATCATATCAGTTACGAATACAAATGAATCAGAAAGTACGCGAATAAGGAAATTCCATTCGGTGCAGTCGTACTAGTAGAGGCACATGTATGATAAAGTAATACTATGAGCTATTCCTATTCACAAGTCGTAGTCTTTGTACGGGCTGGGAGGTTGTGAGTCACCGCTCATTCTTCCAACATCTACACCTTACTAACTCCCCCAATTAACACATTTGTATGTAACAAAGAATGAGCTAATATTTGTAATCGGAGACGATGAAGCGTTTTGGAAGGTCGGATTCTCAGGACGGCCTTTTTTGTTGCGAGTTTTTCTAGTTCGCTGCTTAGGGATATGACTTGGGGAACCCAAATCCCGGATTTAGTTTTTGTGGTGTTGCCAGCTTTTGGGGACAATGTTTTGAATAGTGATTTCCGGAAACCGAAATCCGGATTAGCTCTTATATTCTTCGTTTTTGGTTCTTTCAAAAATATCGTGAACTTTATCTCGTTACAGATTTTCAACGTAGTTTTTGTTTGGTCGGT
This sequence comes from Standfussiana lucernea, assembly GCA_964057025.1. Classification (NCBI taxonomy): domain Eukaryota; kingdom Metazoa; phylum Arthropoda; class Insecta; order Lepidoptera; family Noctuidae; genus Standfussiana; species Standfussiana lucernea. Next base: position 10,692,372 of record OZ059803.1, on the reverse strand, counting down.
TTGAAAAATAAAGTGAGAAGACCTCTGCTTTCGATTAGTTTTTTTAAAGAGTAAACAATGCAACAATATCACGTCCGTTCAATAGATTCATCAATATACGCTGGAAGGTACTCAAGATCATTTAAGCCTGTTTTAGTGTTTTTAAACCCCATATTGTTTCCACAAAGGCATTATGAAGTTTTCTATCTGATATTCTGTCACTTCCAATGATTTATGAGTTGTGACAGATAACTGATGGTAACTCATTGGCAACCCCATAAAGAAACAAGTGAAATGCGGCAACTTTTCAACTCACTCCAAAACAATACAGCAACCAATAAACATCTTCGTGAAAGACACGAGTTTGACGGAGTTGTAGCGAAGCGATAACAGTCACTTCCAGTATCGTGAACACGTTCGGAACATGAAACATGAGCGCGGGCGGAAGGAGAGTTTAACTTATACGCGGTACTTACGCTGAATTACAATGATGTTCGCGCTCTTAACTTTTCGTAGGAAACGGTAGACTCTGACGAATCGACTGTACGTGTTTTTATGTTCTTTGATGTTTTGATAACACGCTAGACTAGACATCGTAGTAGGTTTACTTTGTAGGAACGTGTTTTGAGTTGGCATTGTTTTGTTTTTGTAGCAACTGAAATGATTGCGGTTTTCCTGAAATTAAATCTGTAAAGGAAGGAATATTCAGCGGTTTTGGTGACCTATTGATTTTTGATTCTAGGAATGTTGTGCTAGTTGTATGGTAGTAGACGTCATTTCGACGGGATTTAACTTTAGCACATGAAACAGTCATGGGTTTCTTAAAACATTAATCTGAAAAGGAAGGAAGTTTCAGCGACCGCAATTCATGAATGTGTCTAGGAATTTTGCACCTTATTTGAATGGATTGAATAAAATAATCAATATATCAATTTTCCGAACTTTACAATGTACTGTCTAGACTAGAGTAAGTCAATTTTGTTTTATTTAACTTGGTAGGTGTGATGAGTTGATGAGTCATCAAAAACTCTACGACAACAATGACGAAAATTGCAGACAGTGCAAGTGATCGGTTCGGTTCAGTAGTTTTCACTGTCGCACGATGAAAATGAAAGTGCAAAGTTCAGAAAAGCAATTTCGTTCGTGTAAGTTAAGTGCGCGCGGCGTGGATTTCGCCGAAGTGCACTGGAACGTGACGCCCGACATCCCACTTGTGCAAGTTCCTCGCCTGAACTGAACGAGCCACGAAACATTGCAGATTGGAACAATCATTCTGTTTACGTTCCTACTGAAAATTGATTACCTTGATTTAACTGAGAACCAGAAAATGACCAGCGAAGGTTTTCTCTCAAGTCTTAAAAAAACAGTCTAGACATCGAAACGTGAATTTCTTATAGCAAAACTTTCCGTAGGTTGGGAGCCATTTGTAGTACCTACCAACGTATTGGCTACGTACCTAGCATGTTATAATTGGTATAGGAGGTTGGAAGGCGTCGCGTCGACGCCGTCCGTCGGCGACCCGACGCCTGACGCCGCGCTGCCGCGCCGCTCGGTCGCGTCACACCACCACCAACCCCGATGCAATTTTAAAATTACCCCGTACTGAGGGTGTTCATTTGTTCATTTTAATGTCCATTCTACATGATCGTGCTCACGTGAGGGGACGAATAGCAACGCAAATAATAATAATAACATATTCAAAATTATTCTCGACATATCATTCTGCTAGTGTTCAATAAACCGTGAAGTTATTTGAATTGCGTGAATAGAAATTGTATGCAACGCAACGCATTAATCGCATTAGCACTTTGCTGGGGTTGTGTACGTGCGAATACTGAAGACCCTTTGAGTAATCCTGAACTTGTACGTGATCCAATTAATTGCCGCAGGAGTTACCGCGCCTGGGTCTCTGTTGATGCCATAATATCACATATTATACACCTATCATTTCCTTATTCAATTCCTGGTTTTACGGCTGCATTTATTTATGAATGTAATTAACCTAGATAAGTTAATACCTAATTACGTGACTCATGCTGTGCCATAAGCATTTAAGTTAACATTCAATGTTTAACTCGTTTATCTTCGAATTTGTGGAAATGGCTCTGTAATTAAGATAATAATCGAAGGAGGGCAGGGTTGATGACTCGCAGTTTGGCCTTTAGGCTGTGCGACGTCGTCGGTTTTATCGACCCCGGGGCCTTGACATAAGGAGTCTGAAACACGCGACTGGCAACAACACTTGGAAACAGTGTTCCAACATAATAATTTATTCAAGTGCCAACCCTCCTTTGCGCTATTACCGACCTGCTTTAATAGTGTGTTACTATTAAACCTTGCCAACTTTAAACGCTTGCCGTGCGTACACACCAAGAATGTTTCTTAAGGGAATTCTTAATCGTCTTGAACGTAGAATTCGCGTTATTTATTTTCAAGTAGCAGTGCAAGCGTCAACAAAAACTAGTCTACCTGCGCATGACGTGCTCGTAACGAACTATTGTTGTAGAAGGAAGCCATTCAATGAATGTTGAATAAACGGTCAGGTAGCGTGCGTAAAATTCGATACGAGCGAGACTCGCCGGAGATTATCTCAGATTAACATTCCGACCCTTGGGTCCCAGGATCGTCGACATGGAGGACCAATGTAGGGTAAAGCTTTTTCCATAATTAAACCGTAGTGCCCGCGCCCAATTTACCCAATAAAACGTATGCGGGCGACAGACGTGCGACAGCCGACACCGTGGCGACTTGCGACTCATTCGACTCCCATGCCGCACTAATTACCCTGAATTGAAGGCTTCAGTATGCATTAATATCATATGACACGCCACGGCCACAATTTTTCTTTAACTCCTTCATCCGTGAAACAAAGTTTAATTGCATACAAAGATGCGAGTGAATCATCAGTTCAGTGTTTTAACAAAGGCGTAATATTTATAGAGAAATTATTCATCGATATGATTAATTTACTTATTTGTTTATTGTGCATTACGGCACAGCAGCTCAATTAATTAATGAGGAAAGTGTTTAACAACGCACTACTCATAGTCAGCCATTGATAGCACGTTAAGGACAAAAGTCCGTTAACCCTTTCAGGATCATTAAAATGTAGGATTACTTGCGCAGTTTGAACGGCAATAACTTAGACCATGTAGCAACATTTAACAAATTCGTAGCATAGATTATCGTAGGCGAGGGTAACAATATAGCTGCTACGCCTACTCATCCCAGAACAGCAACTATAGATCACTACGTACATTTACATAATACGCTTCAACTTTATAATTTCCGACTAGTCATTGAACCGTGATTGAATTGCAAATATTTGGCCAGAAATTCTGAAAAGCTGGTGGGAGAATTACTACCAAAGGTATCAATTATCTACACAAATACTAATTGCGATTTGCGGGTAGTTTAAGACTGTCGGCGCCGATGACAAATGATATCGAATTTCCGCTTTCACCACAATGCATCGATACTGGGAATGGGGTAGACGATGACTCATGGAAAACACTGGAGGGACACAGACAAGGGGAGGGCACTAAATTACAGTGTTTGCGTGTAGGTACCTAACTACCTACAGGACCTACGTTAGGGCTACAATGTGGCTAGATTTAATCAACAAAATTGATTGAAAACAATTGGTTATATTAGAACTGTGTTCATGTTCAGTATGTACGTGTGAAACCTCTTGTATTCACATTGCTGTTGCTAGGTAAACTCTGTTCGTTACCGTAATACGAGTTCGGAGTTTTCCAGCTTTCATTGTTTGTTGTTTCGTACACTATGGATATTTTCGGAGTTCTATTAGCCGACCAATGGCATTTCCTTGTTTAGGCGTAGGTACAATAGGCTTTTGGAAAATTAAGCATTCGGTTGTTTTAACACACCAGACGTTTATTACTTTCGACTGTAAACTGTTAAACGATGTTACAATAAACAGAGTTGCTGGAAGTGTGCTTGGAACAGAAAATGGGACTTTTTAGATTTTAGATCGATACTATTTCATGCTGTAAGTGCAGTGCTGAAGATATGGCGAACACAGTTTTTGAATATAAAATGTTTACGGTAGCGGATTATAAAATAATCATACTTTCAATCAATCCAGAAGACCTATACATGCAAGCAAATAAAACTGCCGCGTAAGTAAATGTATTGTAATCAGTATGTATAGGTACTTCGGTACTTCAGGGAGGACCATCGCATCGAGACATATCGATCAGGGACGAGTAGGTAGGACGCCCGCAGTGACTGGATCCAGTATGGCGGCGCGCGATATTGTAACACGTGTTTGTCTTCGTATTCTGCTGGTTTAGCAACGTGTTTTATTTTATACACGTCTTATCTTGGCAATATAGCTGATCTCGATCTGTTTATACTTCCGTGAGATCTGTTTCCAGTTCAATATCAGTGCCGTCTTTGTCTGGGCCTTTTGGCGTAGCTATCACTTTCATGTTTATATTTTCTTTCTGTTTGTCGTTTGTGCGTTAATGCTCACGGACGATATGTGGTTCTGCAGTTTCAAACTATCTTTATGGCCCATTCATTTACCATTCATCTTTCGTCCAGATGGGAGTCCTCGTAAAACTGAGCTTTCAATAATAAAAGCGTAGGTTTTTTTATTGTGAGCTGACATGGGAGTGAGCAGTGACTTAAATTAACCTAAATTATCGGGTCCTTTATGTGTAACAATAGTGAGGCCACCTATGTCCTGCCATATTCATACTGATTGATTCGTCAACACGTTTAAAAATTTAAATACGGGCTTCTTTATTCTGTCCGCGTGTTCTAGAACATAATAACAAATGGCTGCCGCATTCCTGAGTCCAACCTTATAATTAAGTAACTAGGTACCACCAGTACCTACGCACTTGTTTATTGATATCGTTCGCCACGATCAGCTTGAATGATTACTTGGAGATTAATGAATTCAAATTGTATCGATTCGCTCGATTTCTCCGGTTAGTGTTTCGACAGGATTAAGACATTGATTGTAACACCATACAATTATATAGCACCAAACGCTTTTCGGGAATTAAGGGCAACGGATGCCTGCTGTAATTTTAACTCTCAGACTTTATGCACATTTTGCTCTTCATCCACGAATACGGATTCACAATATTTGATTGTCCCTGATTTATAACAGGAAATTCTGAACGTCTGGAACACATTTATTCACATTAAACTTCTCGTGCTGGACATAGGTTTCCCCAAAGTAACGCTACAGTATTCATACCATATACTATACCCTCAAAATACTAACGTAAACTTGATTTGTTCCAGTGGCCTGAACTTCCAAGACTTGATCGTGCGACAGGGCGCCATCGACTCGCCCCCCAAGACACCGTTCATTCTCGGCTTCGAATGCGCCGGAGAGATCGAACAGGTCGGCGAGGGAGTCACCAACTTAAAGGTAACCATGGAAATATACATAAATAATAATATATTATTTAAACATAACAACATGCCTGTAAATCTCAAGGTTAGGTAGTGTTGTGCCATGTAATAGACGGCAAGCCATCAACCTGGCACAAATTTGGTTTCCAGGCTGATACAGAAAATCTCCTATGCGCAAAACCCAATGGCAGATAAGATTATTTAAAATGACTGCAAAGCCAGCAAAGCTTAGGGGCTAGACAGTTAATGGCCAGTGTAGACAAAGGAAATGGGGTGTCTGAGGATCGTAACCCATCACGTGGCATTTTAGTTTCTGCCAGCAGCTATTCCAATTCTATTCCCAAGAGGAGGGAGTTTGTTTAAAGGGGTAGGTAAAAACAATCACAATCAGAAATTTTATGTTTGTTCGTTCCCCTTGTCGGAAAATTCCAAAGATTTCGCAATTTCACCGCAAATTTCAGGCAAGCAATTCGAGTTAGGAATTTCAGGGAAAATTTGGGCAACCCTGTTCTTAATTGGTTTCTCCGATACGTCTCGTCGTGCAATTCCTCACCACCACTATGTGAAATTTCACACGCCTTCAGAATATTAATTCGGTAATGAATAATACAATTAATGTGCCAACGAGAGTCCCTACTGGCTGGGAAATTATTTTAATTAAAATTTCTTACTTTATATTTTATCGCAATCTGGACTAATATTTTAAATGTGAATGTGGCTTTGTTTGATTGACACGCCTTCGCACCTTAACGGCTGATCGGAGTTAGATGAAATTTGGCACAGGTATAAACTAGGAACGGGGTTAGGACATAGGATAATTTATATGCCGGTAGTACATCCCCGTGTGATAATTTTCGTCATTATCGTAGGCGAAGCCACGGGCAAAACCTAGTGGTAATTAAATTACACTTATTTCAGTGTTTTATTTGATAGTTTTACTCAAACTAAACCGGTCACGGTGTCGTGGTATATCGCAACGAATTGCAACCGCCGCTATTTCTAATTTAAGTTACATTCGTTTTAATTGCAATGTCTGTGGGTATTAAAACTTCCGTTTCTATAGTTGTAAAAAGACCTAGCAGCTAGCTCGGTATAAAAGGTGTACTTAATTGAAATAGCTGAAAACCTCTTAAGGTCATTGTACCCATCGTTGTGAACAACTTTTACTGCGGGAAAACCCTGAAATAACGTAAAAATCTGCTGTTTCATATATCTTTTGTTGAGAGTTGAAACATATACAGAGTAATTTATTTTTTAGCGATTTCAGGTAGTTACCTATTTCAATTACACCTTGTATTTCACAAATGGCTACTTTCACCCGTATCTATAAACAAGTCAAAGTGATTACTTGAGTAAAAATAATTAGGTACTTATGATACGATTTTTATTCTGTAGTTTAGTAATTGCTTGTATTTAGAACTGTCAAATGTTAGAATTCTTAGCTTTGCTTTCATTGACGGTTCTTACTTCGTTCATATTCTTGTCTATTTCGTAGAAAATGACTTAAACTCAAGTAATTACTTTAACCATAATATAAATATAAGTGTTAAACTTCATGGTTAACATTATCATCTCATGTACACTCCCTGTTGTGTATGGAATTCTTATAATTTCTGGGCTAGTCATCTCTATATCATTTACTAACGCCCGAAATTAATAACCTATCTATCGATGGATTTGCCTACCAGAGATAGAATTTTGACATATTTTGTATGTAACTTATGTCAAAATTCTATCTCTAGTGGGCAAATCCATGGATAGATAGGTTATTAATTTCCGGCGTTAATCATCACTATTCTTTGCGAAACTAAAAGCCCCTTCAAAAAGTAACTTGATACACTGCTTCCTTTTCCATTCCTTCCCAGCTGACTTCATCAGATCGTAAATCAGAATGTTAGTTCATCAGTCGGAATCGACCGCCGATTAATCTTCCACGAATGCCTATGCGGAATCTACATCAAAGCTTTGTAATGGACGGCCCTATAAACACTTCTCGTTGTTTCTGCGCCTAGTGATACATTGTTATTTTTATGATTTAGTGCTATGGCTGGAATGCATATTTATTTAGTTCCAAATGAAGTTATTTTTCTTCCTTATAAATCTTCTTGGAAATCCCTATGGACTCTTTGAACTCATCAACTCAGCTCATCGGCCTTCTGCATTATCACTTGTTTCTGGAATAGCAAAGCCTCTGGTATCGCCTTATGTCTTTAAACAGTGTTGACGACATAGAAGACTTATGAGTGATCAGGGTGGGCCGCCCGTTTGATTTTTTAACCTCCGACGAGAGAATAGGGGTGTTATAAGTCTAACGTGTGTATCTGTCTGTGGCATCGTAGGTCCCAAACGTATGTACCGATTTTGAATGTGACTTGATCTAGAGTGTTTTTGGGCTAATTCTAATTTTACGAACATTTGCAACCAGGTTGGCGACCAAGTCGTAGCCCTGCCGGAGTATCGCGCCTGGGCCGAGCTCGTCTCCGTGCCAGCCCAGTACGTGTACGCGCTGCCCGAAGGCATGACTGCCTTGGACGCGGTTGCCGTTACCACCAACTACGTGGTAGCCTATCTGCTGCTCTTCGAGATGGCTAACCTGACTCCTGGCAAGAGCCTGCTTGTGCACTCTGCTGGAGGCGGCGTGGTAAGTTACTGTTGCTTTTTTTTATAATAACTTTTAATTTGGAGGAACCCTCTTCGGCATATGCATTAGACTTCGGATTAGAAGTGACAATCGTCAGGCTTGATTGAACAGCATTAATATCTGCTGTGGATAGAATAAATCCATAAAAATAGATTGAATTTCACGACGACAGACAAAAACATCGTCTGTCTGTTAAGTAAAGTCATTGTAAAATCTTTGTGCAAAATATTATCTATTCCACAAGCATATCTTCAGAAAATGAAAGTGAAGTTCAAGAGCACGTTTTTATTGGCCATAAAAACTGACTCACACCCAAAACTCATGAATGCAAAGCTAAAATTATGTTTATTCAGAACTTGCTTGACAAATACCGAATGAAATCGAAAATACTCCGCGGTAGCATTGACCCTTGAGCAGTAGTGGCTGAGCACACAGCACGCGTCACACACGGCTGTGTACTTGATAATAACTGTGCAAACAGACTAACGAGATGTCTAATTGTTGCTCTAAATAGTTCACAAAATATTCACGTTTGCTCTGGAATGTTAGTTTCCATATGACGTGACCAACGACCACCCTTGCGTGACAGCGGCCGGTAATTTGAAGCTCGGTCGTTGGGCGGGGTGACAATATCAATTATTAGACATTTATTAACAGGGGAAACCAATTTACAGGCAAATAACCTACGACTATGCTAACTATTGATGGTAATGTGATGGTAAATGTGGATATTGTTTTAGTTTAATTGCGGCTGAAAGCTTTTGATAACTTTGTGGGCTTCCCAGCCAGCACAAACCTTTTGAGTAAGTTTTGTTTAACAGCAGTCATAGAAACTAATTGCTGAATAAGACTACCGAAATTAACTGATTTGGCGCTTACTCAGACGTTATTCAAGCAATTTGGGCACAAAATTATACTGCTAATAGCTGTGTAATAGCAACGTAACAAATGAATAAGTTTTGAATAATTGTACGACAAGCTGAGTAACGTGTGCAGAAAAGCATTTTGTTCTTTAATACAAGTATTACAGCTCTGTTAGCCAGATGATGAATGAATGATGAATGAACTATGGTTAAGTCCTTCAAAGCTCAGATATTCAGTTAATACACAGCGTTTAGCTTATTTCAGTATATTTTATCAAGAAGTTAATCAAATTAAATTGAAATTGACAAATCCGAACAGTGACTGCGACATTGAAATATAATATGGCCAAATTATATTAAGTAAATTTTACCCTTATTTATGCTTAAAGACAGAAATTGTAGGTGCGCATGCAACTTTACTGTGTATTTGTATATACATTTCGTGTAAAATTTTCACGCGCCAGCTGATAAGCCGGGTATTGGAGAAATAAACAACATTTCGTCTATTGGTATGTTTATACGTGTGAAATATTTTTTATGTTTTATGCAGTTTAAGGGTTCAAAAATAACCTTGTAATACTTTTATAAGAATATTATAACGATTTCGTTATTAAATTTGAGTATTTGAGTATAAAATTCCATATCATTATAATAGGTTATGTTATTCGCTATGGCGACGGTCATTCTGAATAAAATCTGATTTCACAGCGACTTATCATCTTATGTCTGCATAAGAGACCTTATCTGTTCACCTATTAAGTTGTTCTCTGGTTAAAAGTGGTCTGCACTCAGCTGTTTTCGATAACTGTTCTATAATCACACACATTCGTACTGTAAATCAAACAATTAGGATTCAGTCATTTAATAATGAAAACCCACAGTATAGGTATATTATTGGTTCTTTTTAGCTCTTATCAAATTCAGATAATTATTAAATATTCAATATAAAAAAGCTTTTTAAAAAGAATACTACCGACTTCAACACTAAAACGTTAAAAATAATGAATTTGGAGTCGGTACCGCTTTGTGCTGGTGGTACCAAATATAAGAGTTTACTGCTCAACGTGGTACCGGCTCCAATGTCATTGCCTATTTTTTACGTTTTAGTGTTGAAGTCAGTAAGTATTTGCTTTTTAAAAAGCTTTTTTTTACCACTTTTGGTTACATCAGCAGGTCTAATCATACAAGCAGGTCTAACAATTCTAGCAAGTCCAACCATACCAGCACGTCCAAACCTACCAGCAAGTCCAATCACACAAGCAAGTCCAATGACACAAGTAAATCCAATCATACAAACAGGTCCAATAATACCAGCAAGTCCAACCATACAAAAATTTCCAGAATCGTCAATTCATTTCAATTAAGGCTTCAAAAAATAAAAAAAGATATTAAAGTTCTTTTTCGAAATGGTCTATTATTGGGACAACACGTACACTGTGCAAGATAACGAAAATTAAAACATTTTGAGAAATGCTCTAAAAAGAAAGACATCCCGAAACATTCGTCAGTCGAGCAAGAAAAGAAGGAAATCACAACCCAAAAGAGTCCAACGTAAGCCTCCGAATCAAAGAAGTGCAGCTAATAATAATGACGACGACGATATTATGAATAATGATGATGAAGATAATACTATTGGTGACAGTGAAATCAATACTAATAAGGATGGTGAAGATAACATAAATAATTATGGTGAAGTTAATATCAATGATGATGATGGTAACCATAATCCAGATGACGATGGTGACGAAAATAAAAATAATGATAGCAATAATAATACAAACAATGATGACGAAAATAATTCAAGTAATGAAAACGAAGCTATAATTGAAGACGATGAATAGATGTTTTTGTTTTTTTTTATTTTTTTTTTTTTATTAATATTTCTTTTAATATTTTTAAGGAAAGAAGATGTTTCTGTATAAAAGTATTGTGTTCCTATAATGTGTAACGCTATACGTTAAATTTGATTTTGTTGATTTCCTTTATTTATTTTTCTTACTTTTTAAATATTCCTATATAAAATTCAAAATTGTTGATTTCTTTATTACGATTTTGATTTTAGTTGCTAGAATTTTAATAAACGTTCTGTCAAACAGAATCCCGAGTAAAACACTTGCGTTTATTCAATAATCAGATTTATAACTTGTTTTTTTTTTTCTTACTTTGTTCAGTGTAATCGTTTGATAGGTATTTATCGGGCAATTACTCGTATGCTCCAGTGATTTTTGAACTGAAAATAAAAGGAAGACTGATTGACTAACATAATTGTTTTATTAGAATTAACTTAAATAACTATTATAATATTTAGTCAAACATCCAACACTTTTTGTAAATAGCATGAGATCAAATTAAGTATTATTCTTATCATATACTAGTTACTCATCAATCATCTGCATTTACAGTTTGTATACAATACAAAATTCTTAATTGCACAAAGAAACCCAAACACATGCATTACCAGATAGATCAGTAGATAATGACTGAGTTAGTGAGCGTTTTAAGTTATTACGAAAGATTATTTTTTTTTCATATTCCATTTCACTTTTCAAAATGATTGGAACTCCCATCACTATCTTCAAACGTTTGAATTGATTAATAATCTTCATACAATGCAGATTCATTATCATTTCTTACGGAACCCATTTCTATCGATTGTGGTCGCACTTGACTTGTACTTGTATTAGATAAACTGGAAGGACTTATTTCAGCCGTTTGTGTATTGGCACAAATAGAGTTTTTTATGTTTTCATACTTTCGCAAGCACTTTCTTCGTATGCCTCCCGTCTTTTACCATTTTTCCATGAATTGGAGTGTTTTTTAATTTTTTTTTTGTAAGGCGGCATTTTCACACTACTACAAAGCGCAGTTAGCCGCTTAAATGCTGACTAACTTTACAAAATAGTTCTTCTAGCTTAAAAATGTCTACTTTTCGTGAATACCCAGCAAACCTCTGCATAAGAATCTGTTACTATTGCTTTTACCACACTTAGATGCACATGCCGGTAATTTCGTACTTAAAGCGACATAAAGTAGTTAAAACAGCTATCTTAATTTCTGTTAAGTTACTATATGCTTCATAACAGAAACAACGCCAATTTTATACTGCAGCTGAATAACTGTCAAGATGTGTTGTGTAATACAACTAAAAGAGAACAGAATATAACTTATCCAGTATCATGCTTGATAATGGAATTTTATACCAATGTTATACAAAAGGTTACACAAACTCTTGAGTAACAGGTCTTTTTATGATGATTATTCAGTTTTAAGAAATAAATTCGGCAAATTACTAAACTAACTCAGCTAATAGCATTATTATAGCAAAAAAAAACTTTAATACAGAACTTCGTAATGCACACAGCTTCTATACATATATAATAAAGCTTAACCCTGCATAAGGTTCCATTGTTGGCCAGTTATCTGACTTGTGTGCTGTCTGGGTTGTGGGGCGATGAACTTGCCATGAATTATATTGAGTTTCGACTATTTTCTGTAGAGCTTTGACACAATGGACGGTAAAATTAGTTCAAGACAATCTAACGATTGATAATGTCTTGTGACAATAGTGAAAATTATCTTGCGCAATGTCCGTATCAAAACTAATCGATTTGCTTAGGTATCCGGTTCTAGCATTTGAGAATTACAATTGCTACGAAGTTAAAGGAGGGTCCACCACAGCCAAGGGCGTCCACAGGGGCCATCATTACGGCAAACAGACTTCCCAGATACCTTTAAATTATAAAGAGTAACCAGTCATAAAGGCAAGTCAAGCTTTGGGGCTTGTATAAAAGTATCGTCTCAGATTTAACCAATAACCACTTGCATATGTAGGAAGCGGTCTATAGACATCTAATATTCCCATTTGCATTATAGGGTCAAGCAGTGGCTCAGTTGGCTAAGACTGTTGACAACGTGACGGTGTTCGGCGTCTGCTCGAAGACCAAGCACGAGGCGCTGAAGGCCAACAACAACAACATCGACCATCTGCTGGAGAGAGGCAGTGACTACACCAGCGAAGTCAGGAAGTAAGTCAAACTTGAAAAGATCTTGAATTTTTCAGGAATTACTTAGAAAACAAGTAAGATGATTTGAGAAAAGCGTAGTAATGACTCATGACTTCATGAGCTTTAACAACACTTTTTGAACAATAAAACAGTGATTTTAGTTTTTTTTAAACAAATCAGATTTGGCATTAGTAGGTATAAGTAGTACCCAGGAAACCGAATCTTTCTCCACTAATAAAACACTATATCTACTGCAAGCCGCTTTAACCTCGTAAGCAGTTCAAATCTTTTATAGCGTACATATCCAACATTAATAGTGGACATATACCCTACCCTACTGAGGCATCATTTTTATAATAATAATAAATAATAATCATTTATTTCAAGTTTCACAGACTCGTTTAATTAAATAATTATACACACACAGTCACATTAAATAATCAAATATATAATTAAATACTTATAGAAGTTATACTCAAACAATAAATAATTCAAACAAAACAACAAATAGGTACTTAATAGACTTGACCTGCAGTGTTTCCACATTACCTGCGTTCAATGTGTAGCTTACAGCAGTGATTAATATAATTATGCGCAATCGAACCTTTCCGCGAGCGCGGCCAACATGCTGTTGGAGCTCCCCCGCACTCACCGAACCAGCGAGGTGCCTCTCTTGCGCATTGTTGTATAAAAACAATCTACGCGCGCCTCCGCAAACATTGTCGAAGCGCTGCAGTAACGGGGGAGACCCAACAAGATCCTGAACGCATTGTTGAACTGGACTCGAAGGGCGCTGTACGACCTTAGCGTGTAGTTAGTCCATAGGCTGCAGGTGTATAATGTAGTGCAGTAGGCTCGAAAGAGAGTAATTATAACTTCTGGTTAGCATCGTGCGAAGCTACGGATGACCATATTCGCTCTGACCGACAGCGCCCTTGGCTCTCGTTCAATGTCTGCATCGTCTTTCAAGTCGGGAGTAAGCAAGTGGCCTAAGTACTTAAAAACATCTATATTTTTATGATACTGTCAATATTGATAATACAATACTCACTCCTTTTCCACTTGCAAATTGGTATCATGAGATCTAATCGCAATTTGCCTAAAACACGTTATCTGACGTATCGGCCCTTCAACGGTTATCCACTACCCACACTCTTATTGTGGCCCTATTCGTACATTCAGCCACGTTTTTGTAAATAGGACTTTAACACTAGTATGTTTTGAATTGGAACTGCTCTGGTTGATGTTATCTAATGGATGTAGGTAGTTCCGAAGTTCTATAGTAGATTAACGTCAGGTCTTTAGATCCCTAGATCCACTGTGGTACTACGAAGATCCACCTAGCCGCTAGGCGGATACCATCTTCGCAGGGCAGAAAGTACCAGCTTGATGACATTAATTGAAGATAATGCTAAAATAGCGTGCGATTACTGAGACCTATGTACGGTAGTGGATGGCAGTGGATTGATGATCAAAAATTTCAGTAATACTACCTTGAAGAACCTCATCGCCCTTGCGTTCTTTCACAACACGATCTCACAAGTGTTCGATAAATATCGAATTTTTAAAGTTCATATCTAAAATTTGGTGAGATCATCAATAGTTTGAATGAGTTTCTTTGTGCTTTGAACACGTGCCAAAGTGAAAAAAATCAATGTGGTACCGCCCATTTATTACGAGTTTATGAACGATCGATCTTACGCTATTAGTAGTCGTAAACGTAAACGTTTACATGGTAATCTTCAAGCAATCTCCAATACTTAAAACAGTGTCGCATTAACTGATAAAATGAATGTAAAGCCAACCGCTATGAATCACAAGAACAAATTAATTTATTCAGCAATCATGAAGAATTCTAAAAATGAGGGGAGGGATCGGATTCGTGATATCACTGAGCTAAAAATAATCCCGTTCAGCGGCCCTTCGTCTTACTAAAATAATACCTTTGTTTACGTTACACGCACTAAATGTTTGGTATGCGAGGATTTTTATGCTCGTGTATTCCTATTATTGTCACAATAAATTCTTACCAGTTACGGCAATTTGTCAGTTAATTTTATGACGGTGTTACATAAATCTCATCCGGATTCCGTAGGGCCATAATCATCTGGTTCGTCATTTAAGAATTCAAAGTTGAATCATTGATGATCTACTTCCCGACGTTTCAGAGCTCAAGTATGTTGTTCACTTGTTCCCAATCCCATGCTTAGTTAATTGGCGCTTATTACAGTTACATATTTCAGTGCGAGTCCTCCTCGTGTGATATGTGCAGTACCACTTTACGAAGACCTCTCCCACCCCCTTAGAGCTTTTATTAACGGTTTAAAAGAGGGGATATAATAGCTGGAGTTGAGGTCTGGTTTCGTTGGTCGCGTACCACGTTAATTGTTCGGTTTATAACCCGCTCCTTAGGGCAGCTGCTTCGTAACAAACGCGTCATTTAATTCTCGTAAATAGACAAAGATATTTTTATATCTGGTGAGCACTTTACAGCGTAAACAACGAGCCACACAAGTTCAGTGTAAATAAATAGTCGGTTATCTACTGCGCGTAGAAATGCTCTTACAACATATTGATTTACAATATAAAGTGTGCTATCTAAAAATGTACGACTATAACACAACATCGTTTGTATTTATGAAATTATGACTCGAAATCCGCTGTAGTTATAATAATCAGAAGTAGTTACCTGCTGGCTGTTAATAGCTAGAAATCTTATTAAAATATTAACTAAATTTGATTTCTTATCTACTTAGAACTGCCGCTACTTCGCATTAGATTTCTGAAAATGAATAGAAAACTCGACAGTTAACTAAGCATCGTAACGTTCGGAAAGGTTCTATATTTCTTGAATATGATTAAAGGTTTTTATTAGCCAATAAAATGGCGGATAGAAAAACGTTTCCTGTCAATAATAGTCTGAGGTGATTAATAGATACCTGTAGAATATTATTTGCCGTTCTTATATTAAAAAGGATTATTTTACAAGGTTTTTAAATAGCTCAAATCTTCCGAATATCAGTTCCCATAGTCTCCTGAAAAGAGAATCGGTTTTTGCCTTCCGTCTTTGGTGGATCTATCTATACCAATATTATAAAGAGGTAAAATTTGTTTGTATGTAGGGGTAATCTTCGGAACTACCGATCCGATTCAAATATTTTTTTTCACTAGTAGAAAGCTACATTATTCATTGGTGCTACAGGCTATAAATTGTATTTATATCATGCTTATTAGTCGAGCTATCACAATTTTTGCGGACGAAGTCGCGGGCGGAGTGTCTAGTCACTGAATAAAGGCGACTGTCCACTACTAGGTACACAGGATATGCACGGAGAAGTATACCATCAAGTTAGCTACGCGATTCATTTGTTTGCCAGACACACATTCGTTCGACCGCGTGGCGCAGTGGACGATCCCGCCAACATTTTCATACAAAGCTCAGCTTAGCCGTCGGCTGCTGTGTAGCAGTGCCTTAATGTAAATTCCTACACATGTTTACGCACCTTTTCCGCAACATCCTTTGTTTCGAAGAAGAAGCGACTGCTGAAGGAAACACTAAACAAAACTATCTACTGATATCAAGTTAGGTGTAGTGTAAGAAGTATTTGGTTCACCGGTCCCAAATAAATTAGGATAAGTTCTTAGCACAGCATAATCAGCTTATAATATTCTCACAGCAGCTGGGTCACAGGCCCCCTCTCTGTGAAAGGCATTGAGCAGTAATCACACACTTTGAACTTTTGAAGTTTCCGTTTTTTGAAATAGTCTTCTACTCTTGGTTTCCTCACGATGTTTTCCTCTATCGTTTTGAGAGTAAACTTGGGGTTGAACTGCCTGGGTTTGAACCTGCGACTGTTTCCACTTGGCCACCACTGCTCATCATAATGATGATGAAGATCCAAACTGCTATGTTCCAATGATTGCTTTGTTTAACGTAATGTGATGTCATCAGGGTGTCTGCCGATGGTGTGGACATCGTGCTGGACTGCCTCTGCGGCGAGGAGTGCAACCGTGGCTACCAGCTGCTGAAGCCGATGGGACGGTACATTTTGTATGGTATGTATTGAATACTAACTCTCAATACTTAGATATTTTGAGGAAATTAATCTACTAGCTGAATTCTCAAAAACAACAGATTTTAAGTCTTCATTAAGTGCTTCATGCTTGTCATTTTAAAAAGCTTTTTAATACTTCTAATTCTCACTTTCTAACTCAAAATCTCGAGGGAGCATGTTTGATTCGCATTTGATATTCAACTCGAAGGGTGATTGATTTCTTGATTATTGCATTTTATGGGTGTTTTAAAATGTATGCCATATTTGTGCGGAATAAACAGTTTGTCTTTCTAACGGCAAGATTCGGAAATAACTACCAAGGAATTGTTTAGTACATTATTAGTTAATGTATTAAACGTGATATCCTACAGTGTGTTTAAATACGTGTTAGTAAACAATGGTGTGTATCACAGGATCATCTAACATCGTGACCGGCGAGACGAAGAGTTTCTTCAGCGCTGCGCGTGCCGTGAGTGCTCAATGATTAATTATCTGATTGTGCTGCGCCGAGGTGCGTGTGCGCACGCCCTGATACATAGTGCTATGATCGGTTCAAATGAGATTGTTAAACGCTTGGTTTTTGGTAGAACTTCAATGCCAAATAGCCGTAAGGCAGCTGGATAAAACTAGAAAAATAAACCCTTTTATTAATTTAAAAAAAAAAACACGAAATCAAGGTCAGTCCTGATAGCACGAGGTTCGCGGTGCCCGAATGTTTGCCACACCTGCCAGAACCTTGACGCATTTGCATGGCATTGTAACTTCTCACTCAACTCAGGAACCGTTCTTTAAGGGGTATCACTTTGAACTTTGAGTACATTGGAGGTTATTCTCTGACTTGACAAGTTAAGAACTGACCAGCTTCATTTGGCGTGTCCTGAATATTTTAGAACTTTTAAAAAGTGATTTCTTTAAACATGTTCCATTTCTTCCAGTGGTGGCAAGTAGACAAGGTGTCCCCGATCAAGCTGTTTGACGAGAACAAGAGCCTGGCGGGCCTGAACCTGCGGCACCTGCTGTTCCAACATGGCCGCGCCGAGTACGTGCGCCGCGCTGTGGAGCGCGTGTTTGCGCTGTGGGGAGAGGGCAAGGTCAAGCCGCTGGTGGACTCCACCTGGGCGCTTGAGGATGTAAGTTTCACATTTTACTGGTTGAACCTATAGGTGTTGAAGGAGGGACCTGGTCTTAGAGCATTGTAGATGAGTGCCTGATGGCTGAGTCTTGTGCTTAAAACCTCCTGCATGAAAGGACTCTAAAAAACTCAATGCTTGAGTGGTTTTCTGTCTGGATATCCAGCGAGAATTGGGATTTGGCAGTTAGAACCAGAGGATTTCTAAACATGACTTTTATTGTTTCGCAGGACAGGACGGTGTGACTGTCAATTTAGAAACTAATTTAGTTCTTCTTGTTAATATTAAAATGACTACTACATTACTCACATCCATCCTACCACCAGGTCGGCGAAGCCATGCAGAAGATGCACGACCGCAAAAACATCGGCAAGCTTGTGCTCGACCCATCACTGGAGCCGAAGCCCAAACCCGCCACCCCCGCCAAGGGCAAGTCCGGCAAGGAGAAGAAACCAGCCAAAGAAAGCTCCGAAGACAAGAAGGACAAGGAAACCAAGGAGGAGGAGAAGAAGCCAGCTGAGAACGGTGAGAAGAACGGGGAAAAGAACGGTGAAAAGAATGGTGAAAAGAACGGTGAAGAACCGCTCACTAACGGTAATAGCGACGAAGGTCAGTCTCGAACTATTGTGACCAGGCATGCGTAGAGCGAACACGCTTTCACTGCTCCATTTTTGAATCGCCTGTGACGTCACCCCGTCTGAACGCTGCAGTGGAAACTGCTGTGTGAACGGGGCACGACTTTCATAGACAATTCAATAGTGTTGGTACAAGTAATGAGTATTTATTCATCATGCGGGTGAAATTAACATCTGTTGGTTTCATACGGCTTTTTTGGCTTCTGAAATTATAATGCAGGGTGCATTATAATTTCCAACTAAATTGATATTGATGACCTTTTTAACTCTAATTTGTCTATCAATTGAAGGGATATAATTTTTGTTCAGAAACCAATTCAAGCTCGTTGACCGCAGTTGTGCGTTACACCCTATTATTATTTTTATTATGGCTTTTATTTTAATTAACTACGCACGCATTTATTGGCTAAACGAATATATCGGCTTCTTGCGGAGCCCTATTTTGATCAAATATTCAAGTATTGTATTTGTACAGCCTTTAGACTTGTTAGTAGCATTTATTTATAGAAAAAGCTTGCAACAATTTTTATAATAGGTACAATATAGATACTATCATGTTATTATTTATTTATCACATGCGATCATAGAGTAATTGCAATAAAAACAACACATTTAGTTTACACAAAGGTTTCATTTAAAAATAAATCAAGCATACCCTAAATAGGTATTATAAGTGCCTAGACATTTAGAATGCATATATAATTATATTTCAATTTTAGCTGCAGCATGTACCTACGTCTGTCTTGGGTTTTGCTTTTATTGATCCAGATTGTATGTAAAAACGTTTGGATGATTTTTTTTCCTCGATATGAAAATACGTATGGTAGGTACTGAAATAATTTATATTACCAGTTTCATTCATTGCTGAACGAGACGTGTGATTATTTTTTCTTGTATAAACGAGGTTTAGTGTAATCATTGCTAAAACTGAATGATCCCGGACAGTAAGAACACACCTTTAGGGTATATCAAAAGCTGTTTTCAGACCGGGTGAACTTTAAATTGTTGTATAATTTTATTGTCTTTAAAATCTTGCAAGACAAAAACGAATTTTGGCAATTTAGGTACTTCTCATTGAAAACAAATTATTTATTTGATCTGTTATCCAATCTTTTTCCTTCGACAACATGGTATTTCGTGATATCATCAACAAATCACGTCTAAGGGCTGTTTAATCTATGGAAATCTGAAATGAAAATATACGTTTAGCCAGCTTGGTCATAAAAAGTCGGGTCTGAGTTTTCTTACTATAAGATTAGATACTTAGGTAGGTTAGATAGAATTTACTAACGGTTATTATTATACTTTTATTCATTTCTCTTACATATAAATTATATTTTAAATATTCTTACTATCAAAAAAATATTAAAAAAAAAACATTAAAAAAAAAAACAAAAAATAATAGCCCACCGGCACCGGGAACAGGGTCCGAGCTACCGGTGGTCAGGGCTCGTGAGAGAGGAACCTCCTAACAATACGCGCCGTGTCCAGAAGTATGTACTGCTTTCTGGATCAAGCCCTTGATACAGCTGCCGAGCGAGAGCCTCCTCAGATGTTGGTCGGTCTTGGCTATTAAACCATTGGCCGATATCGGCACAATGACTGTTGTACTCACAGTTATTATTATTATTATTTATAGCATAGCTTTAGCATCTGTTTGAGAATAGTTAGGTTTAGGAAAATATTTATGCTTGGGGCCTGTTTCACCTAATCATAGACAAGTTACTTAGAAGATTATTTATTTCGCACATAATTTCATAGACATTGTTTTTTTTTATTTATTTGGATATTCGGACATCTTGAAACAAGCCCTTAATAAATGTATTTATAACGTATTGATGCTTGGAAAATATGAGCATGCCTTTTGCATTGATTCGAAAATTTCGAATATGATTTTAAATAACTTTAGAAATCATATGAATAGAGTCTAGATGCTAAATCAAGTTTAAAATATAAGGAACTTGGTTTAGCATCTAGACTTTTTCATTTCAAAGTTTACCTAATGTAAAGTTTTGAATGAAAGGAAAACTTGCCAATCAAGATAATAATTTCATAAAATTACTAGCGGATATTCTCAGTCAGTAACACAGTGTAATACTTTAAATCTAAGAGCGCACCCCATGTGTCGGTTCGTTACCCATGGTTTAGTTTGTCTGGATACTTTTGCGGGCGCCTATTAAGTTTTAATGGGCCATCCCAAACTTAAACGGGATGCAGACTCAATAAGTGTAGGTGCTTCGCATACCGAACCGACACATGTGTGTGGAAATCTCCTATACAGTCCGTCCTAAGTTGTTTTACCTGTGACAGTTTCAACCGTTTACTGCCTTGGTCTAGTAGCGACTGCTTAGCAAAAGGTACTGGGTTCGATTCCCAGGTCGGGCAAAGTGTAATTGGGTATTTCCAATCAGGAATTTCCCAGTAGCAGCCACGCAGTCTTTATTTGTGCCCGGTTGATGGCAATAGGCTCGCCCCCATTACATTGGACTTAAACATAACTGGCGAAATGTGGTTGTACTAGTAGGTACACCCCTGCCTATCCCTTGGGGATTACAGGCGTGATGTTATGTATGTAGTTAAGAGCGTTTACGCCGTCCATGCGCTGTTTGACTCCAAAACAGTACTTTTCAAACCCTTTAATACCATCAACCCTTTATTTTACAAAAATGATAATTACTAATAACTTTAGGAAATTTCGTTGTCTCAATAGTTGGGGAGAAAAATATTTCAATTAATAGAGTATTGGTAAATTGTATCAAGATAACTCAACAGAGGTTTTCTTAATTTCCCTTTTAGCGTCAGTTTCGACGCTCTAATTATAGGAAACCACTGGCAAACCTAATTAGATTTTTTTTTTTACCTATTGCTAAGATCCTAAGGAATATAGTTGGAGAAGAAAATTTTTTGATTTAGGTTTCTTTATATAAGAAATTAAAGTTCAAACAATGTAAAATATTAAGGAATTAAAATGATTTTTTCACCGATATATCTTACTTGATTTAATATAATAATAGCATAATATAATAGAAGAACATATGCTTTAAAACATCCAATTTAAAATTTCAAATAATTTACAGTGATTATTTTTCTATAAATATTTTAAAACTACTATAAATCACTGCGCGCGAGCAATTTCAAATCAGACCGCCGCGAGGCTTTCTAGAGAGAGGACATGTCGCTCGGCGCTCTGCCTGACCCGAGTTGACCTTAGTCGTACTTGGAAGGATAGCGGACGTTTATAGTGTGATTAAAAAATCTTGGTACTTTGATGATTAAATTTTTTTACTATTATTTTTGATGACTGACAATATTTTTAGTGACAACCAATATCTACCCAATTTTTTTACATACGAATTTTATTTATTAGAACTTTTACTTATTTTTTTGTAAATAAGAACATAAATTGTTTTTAAAGTTAACGCCAACCTATTGTATTTCCCTCATAAGAGGTGTCACTAAGAGGAACATCGCGTCAGGTTAAAATATAATATAAAATAAACGTAAGTAAATCCGTATAAAGTGATTTATTTGAATAGAATAAGAAATATTTATTAATCAGTCACAAATCAATAATAATTAACGAAGTTCGGTTTCTTTCTAAAGTTTAGATCAACAAATTCATGTTTGAATAACTAAAAAACGACTTTAATATTAATCATAACTATAGCTATACTTGCAATATATTATTGAATACTTATTTTATGCACTCGTACTTTAGTAATCCGTGTACGTTCAAATTCAAATTCAAATTAAATTTTACTACAACTATTGCACTCGAACGGATCATAGTGGGTTAGTTTGACTATAGCGCAAGAGAACGCGCCAGCGCTATGCACACAGGCACGCGCGCTTTTGTGTGCGTAAAAAATGCATTGAATTACCTAAACTTGACTTCGCGCGATAGACGTAAACGCTCTTAAGATCACTGTGATTTTGACAGACTTGTCGGATCAGCAACCTTATGAATATGAATATAAAGATCAATGTAATTTTTATATCGATGCAAAATCAGGGGTAAATTTCTGTGAAAGGACTGTAGTCAACCGCACGTCACAGCTAGACTCTGACAGCGCCTTTATTGCCTGGCAGTAAGAGCGTTTATCGTAGTTCAGTATTTGATCTAATACTCATTATGTTATCGTTTCTCCACTTGCAGAGTCAAAGGAGAAGGAAAAGGAATCTAGCTGAATTACTTCCCTCGAGGACTGAACCAGATAAACCACCGCCAATTGATTATTTTAGAGTTGTAGCTGTCTGGAGGTCGCCGCGCCTTGCTCGCCGGCGCTACTATTATGTTGCCTCACCTTCTTATCTTACACAAGTCTGATACCCGACATCCTTCGATCGCTGCATCCTATTTATAAAAATGTTTTCCATCAATGTAACCGTTGTAACTCGCGATCGAACGATGTCGCACTCTAATATTAGTTTTTAATTATTCGTTTTGTCTTATCATCACATTCTCCTAGTTTTTTAGAATTATTATGAAATTAATCGTTGAAAATGCAATGACAGCGAAACTACAATGAATTTTTTATTTTTTATTAATCAATTATTTCTTTTATAAATTAATTTCATAATTTGGCCTAAGCTAAGAATCGTCACAGATAATACATACAGTCTTTTTTTATTATAGTTTAATGTTTAAGACTTTATTTTTAAGATGAGATATTTTAATCTGCAGTTATTTTGAATGGCTATTGTATATCTAAGGTGCAGAGATGCTTAATCTTTATGTATGTTAAGCTTTAATATTTTATTAGTAAATGTTTAAAATTTGGCCCACGAGACCCACAGCCGCACCCGCCCGGGCGGCACCCGTCGCTCCGTCGCTCCGTCGTCGCCGCGTCCCACGTCCGACTGTCTGTTCTCAGCGACTAACGAATGAAAAACCTTGCGTGTGATATTTTGTGGTAGGTATGCTAGACGTTTTGCGGTATTTTTATGCTGCCTTTACATGACATATTATTTTTATTACTTTGATTTAAAAAAAAACGATTACTTTATATTTTTATACTTAACGTTTTGTAAATTATTTTCTAGTTAAGGGGACATTTCACAGAGTTTATTTAAACGCACCGGTCATTGTGTGGCAGACACGATCGTCCGCCTAGCTAGTCTTCAACTCCTGAACCTAACTTAGGACGAGCTTATAGTATCCCAAATGTGAAATATTTTTGTGGCTAAGTTCATACGAATCAACATAATCGATGTCACCTATGATATAAGTAATATTTTTATATTCCCGTAATAAACGACTGTGCCGCGTCTCATCTCATATAATGAAGCTTTCTATGTATCTTTCACACGATTATCACATATCTACTCGAACATACACATTCACACATGTATATTAGGATTAATATTTTGATACCAATATTCACTGCATTTCTTTTGATATAACTAGCATATTGTCTACCCCCTTATTTCTTAAGGTTGTAACATTTTCGGCCATATAAATGTACAGTATGGTTGTAGGTAAATGTACCCAGTACTATTTAAATATTTTATCTGTAAACACATATCATGCGGATGTAAAATGTAACTCTCAGAGGCTGACCGTAGTCCGGTGCGCCGGAGTAAAGCACACTGCGTACTGCATACTGCGTACTGCATACTGCATACTGCATACTGCGTTCTGCGTTCTGCCTACTACTCCACTCTGTCACCGCGCTCTGTAACGTGTGTTCATACTGCCGCCGACTTGTTTGACAGACTTGAATTTTTATAAACTTTTACCCTTTTTGAACATTTTTGCAAAAGCATAGTTTAACATGAGCGCGTGTTGTGATCCGACCTGCAACTTGTACCGATTCCAGTATCCGGTGCGAAGTAGTGAAGTACCACCGCCGTGGGTTGTGACTGCGAGTAGCCTGGCAAGGCTGGCAACACCGGAGTGACGCACTCCCACTCTCTCTAGGTAGCTTTTGTATCAGTAGTGGCACACGAGTGTATGATGCTGCTTTGTTTATCGTACGGTGGCTTGGTGCTAGTTTCGTATCGTACGCGGATACATCTCGCTTCAGTGTCTCGGACCAATATCTTAAAGCTACTTTTAGTCTTCTTATCAGTAATATTCTTCGCTTTGTGTGTCAAATATGTGCGAATTTCTTGTAATGTAAACCTATATTAATTAAATCTTGTGTATATCGACCTGTATAATGGTTTAGAATTATCTCTGAATTTTCTTCTATAAGGATATTTGATGAAATTCAATAGTAATAGAGCTGGGGTGACTGCACCGTTTGTGATTGTGTCCAAATTGTTGTAGGTTAGTATCGAAATTGATGCCAATATTTATTAACTGCAGGATGGGTTGAGAAGGAAGGAAAAACTAGCGCGGTCACGCCAGCAGGCTCATAGCAGACTGGGTCGTTATTGTATTACACATTTATTTTTATAAGGGCGGGCCAGTGTGATATCTATACTATGAAATAAATAAATAAATATGTATGATCTGTAAAAATGCTTACTAAAGTCTTTTATTTCGAGATCCCTCCCTATTGGTGTGTCAACTATTCAGTAGATATTGGAATATCTGACAACATAAATTGAAGTTTAGCCCCAAGTTTCTGGGAGCTTTTGTACCTATTGCCCCAATCATAACTTTTGTTAAACAGTTACTGTTTATGAAACACTCGAATGCCAAATGGAAAAGAATTGAAACCTTATCTGATATCTACCCGGTTCCACAATGCCGTAAAATGGAAATATTCCAAATATAGTAGGTTCCACGCATAATGTTTGTTTATCTGATCATAACACAGCACAGGTTGTTAAATTTGAATATGATCAAAAACCTATATCAAGCTATTACTTCATGACCATAAATGACCTGAGTAAAGATAATGTCAACAAATTCATCGAACATATTAGCAAGTTATCCTTTTCCGAATTCTACAACATTTCCGATACGAATAATTTTATAAACTATGTTTCCCTCTCATAAGAGTTAAGAAACAATTCAAATATGGTACATTAAAATGGATTACAAAAGGAGTTAAAATGAGTAGTCTAACTAAACGAACATTAAGATATAAATACTATTTAAACAAAACAAGTGAAAATAAAACTAAATTTAAGGTGTACTCCAATATGTTAAGAAAATGTATTAATAATCTTCAATCTTTATGTAATTTAAAGCACATTGCGTATTCCAAAAATAAGGGTAAAGCTTCATGGGACATTGTTAAACGTTGTACAGGTAACGAAAGGTCTCGAGAATATATTAATAGTTTAACTGACAAAGGTGTTACAGCAACATCAGGCTCGGATATCGCAAATAAATTTAACAATTACTTTATTGATATTGTTGAAAGCAGCGCCACCTCACAACACCCTCCTAAAACAACTAACCCAAATGTAAAAAATAACGATAATAGCATATTTTTGAATCCTTCTGATCCCACTGAAATCTTCAGCATATTAAAGTCGTTAAAAAACACTAAATCATCCGGCTATGATGATATCTCTACGGACCTTATAAAACAAATATCGCCTTATATCTCAGAACCTCTTTCACATTTAATCAATTTATGTTTAGAACAAGGCTGCTTTCCGGATAAACTCAAAAAGTCTGTAATAAAACCATTGCATAAAAAAGGCTCTAAATCGGACAAAAACAATTACCGCCCTATTGCTCTAATTCCGATTCTGTCAACAGTTTTCGAAAGAGTTATGTACAAGAGAATCCTTTCTTTCTTGGATAAATATAACATGCTTGCAAAAGAGCAGTATGGATTTAGAAAAAACAAATCCACATCACTTGCAGCTTTTAATTTAGTCAAATCTGTTTTAAATAACATTAACTCGAAAATTTCAACTTCTGCTTTGTTTTTAGACCTAAGCAAAGCCTTCGACTTCGTCAATCATTCAATTCTAATCGACAAACTAAGTAGAATTGGTATTCGAGGCCCAGCCCTAGAGTGATTCAAATCATACCTGTCAAATAGAACGCAGATAACGAGAATCACCAAATTCGATGACAAAATTAACAGTATCACCAGCTTTGATTCCCAACCTCGATACAATTACTTTGGTGTTCCACAGGGAAGCATTTTAGGGCCACCGTTATTCCTTGTCTACATAAATGACCTTCCTCAAGCGATAGACCAAGATTGTGTTCTGTTTGCTGATGACACAACTGTTATTTTAGATAGTAAAAGTGGTGAATCACAGGAGTCTATCATAAACGACACTTTGAATAAAATAATTATATGGTTAAATCAAAACGCATTAAAAATCAACTTAGAAAAAACTAAAATATTAAATTTTAAAACACATAAGAGTAAATATCTACCCCTTAAAATATATCATAGAGATCAAACAGTTGAACAAATTCATAAAACTAAATTTCTTGGTATTACAATTGATGAACATTTAACTTGGAAGGACCATATTGACGAAATATGTATTAAAATAAATAGATTTGTTTTTGCCTTGAAGAAAGTTAAAGATGAGACCTCCAGACAAACTGCATTAATGGTATATCACGCCTATGTGTGCTCCATCATCAGGTATGGTATCATTGTCTGGGGTAACTCTTCTGAAATTACTAGGGTTCTGTTAGCACAAAAAAAATGCATACGCTCAATTTTCAATATGGACTGGACTGATTCTTGCAGACCAGTGTACAAATCACACAACCTTCTTACAGTTCCTTGTATTTATATATATGAAATCGCTAAATTTGTCAAAACTAACTCTTCACTTTTTGAATTTAAAAACAATATTAATAAACGTACAGTTACACAGTATCTATTAACAATGCCTGTTCCTAGGATTGAATTATTCAGACGTAACTGTGTGTATATGGCTCCACTTATTTTTAACTCTCTTCCAAACTCTATTACTGATCTCCCGTACAGAAAATTCTGCATAGTTCTGAAAAAATGGCTTATTTCTCAGAGCTTTTATTCCATAGCGGAATTTCTCAAACAATCTAGTTGTCAATCATACCATTACCGGCATGCATTGTAGATAATAACCTACTTACATTATATGATGTTGTGTTATTTAATGTTTTACTATACAAAAAATTTGTTGTATGTTAAAAATAGTTTATTATGTTATAATTTATTTGTAGTGTTTAGCAGCAAAATTCTATTTTGTGTTGTGTATATTAAACTTAAAATATCCTACTTTATTTAGTTCCTACCTAATCTAATGTTTGTGTTCATTTGGTTACCTACCTAATTTAATGTTTGTGTTTATTTGTTTACCTACGTAATATAATGTGTTTTATTTGGTTACCCAGGTACCTAATTTTATGTTTGTATTTATTTGGTTTCTCAGGTACCTAATTTAATGTCTATATTTATTTGGTTACCTACCTAATTTAATGTGAGTGTTTATTAATATTTGCATGCTATTTTTATGGCGAAATGTGTCACTGCACTACATCTTATATTTACCATCTTTTGTACCACATTTAACGCAAATAAATAATTTTGACTTTGACTTTTGCTATCGCAAAAGTATTTGCGAGTACTAGACTAGAAATAGTGATCAAAATATTATATTTGATACCTACATAAGCTTTAGACGTAGAAAACAGCGCCACCATTTATATGTTTAATAGAGAGGTAGTTTGAAAGTGGCGTCTGTTACAGAAAAAATTAAAGGAAGTGTCGGTCTTGGTATAGACATGTAATGAGGAGGGATGAAACGCATGTTACGGTACTAAAAGAGGATATGGATATAAATTTTGATGGATGGAGAGGGAGAGGAAGGCCAAAGAAAAGATGGATGGATTATATGAGGAATTATGTGAAAGAGAAAGGAGTAAATGATGGCGTGACGTCTGACCGGGGAAAATAGAAGAAAACGGGTTATGGGCAGGAAGATGATGATAATTTATACGTTTGGTAATGATCGTTAAAAATGTGTTACGCGCCTGAAAGTTTAAGAGCTGCAATAGCAGCTACATCTCGCTTAAGTATTCGTGATGGATATAGACATTATTGAAGATCCAATTTTGCGATTTATTCACTTAAAATTTTTAGTCTAAATAAACAGCATAGACGACAACATTTGCAAATATATGGGGGTTTTCATAACTGTACGAGGCGAAGGCGTCCCGTTCATGGTCCCATAGAAATGAATGGAATACGTAAACGCTCTGCTGCCGTCGTTGTCCGATACACACACTGACAATGATTCTGTACCTGCAAAAAACAATCAAAATAAAATCAAATGCTAGTTGCATTTAATTTTTCAATAAAGTTTGTTAAAATAAAATTAACATATTGATAAACTCCCAAAGTCTCAACTTATGGTACCAGTGAGGGAATCTCCTATTGTTTGTCTTACCATGGACAAAACTTCTCGATTTCAATATACAAATTCACGCCCTTTTCCCGTGGAAATTAACATAAACTTCCTTTTTCGATGCTGTCGCTTCCTGCACTAAATTTTATGTTTTTTCCTGTAGGTACCTAGCTGATTGAAATAATGAAGCGATGTTGCCGTCAAGTTGCAGCACAGAGGTACCTAGTGGTTGAGGTTAATGTTTCAAGGTATGCTGCCGTTTTTTTATCCAGTAACACATGATGTAGATACTTCCTGTACTTCTTACAACTAACCCGAAATAACGACTGGCAATGGCCTAACGATACCACAGGTTATCTGATAAACATATTATACTTACACATGATTTACAAATTAACATCTTCTTCGAAAGCAGCAACAGTAACAGCATGAGAAAAGCGTGCAGCCGGCCAGGAGCGGCAAAATGTACATTATGGAATTGTGCACATTGTCCCCAGACAAATTTTTATGTTACAAAACTACCATGAATTAATGTATCTTTATTGGTGGCTGATGAAGTCTGTCAAGGTTACCTGTCATAGTTTTCTTCTTTCACGGCGTTACGCAACGTTTCTGCGAGGTTCAAACACAAATCAGGTATTACTTTCTCGCTATATTCTATTTCCACCAACTCTGCATCCACCACTCT